>JBBDGP010003878.1:0-45434 GCA_037952835.1 Lithobates septentrionalis
GAGGATCTGAGTCGGGGGGGGTCGGACGGTTCCGGGGTCGTCACTCACCCGTGGAGGATCTGAGTTGGGGGGGTCGGACGGTTCCGGGGTCGTCACTCACCCGTGGAGGATCTGAGTCGGGGGGTCGGACGGTTCCGAGGTCGTCACTCACCCGTGGAGGATCTGAGTCGGGGGGTCGGATGGTTCTGGGGTCGTCATTCACCCGCGGAGGATCTGAGTCGGGGGGGGGTCGGACGGTTCCGGGGTCGTCACTCACCTGCGGAGGATCTGAGTCGGGGGGTCGGACTGTTCTGGGGTTGTCACTCACCCGTGGAGGATCTGAGTCGGGGGGTCGGACAGTTCCGGGGTCGTCACTCACCCGCGGAGGATCTGAGTCGGGGGGGGTCGAATGATGGTTGGTTCTGCGGTCGTCACTCACCCGTGGAGGCTGAGTCGGGGGGGGTTGAATGATGGATGGTTCCAGGGTTGTCACTCACCCGCGGAGAATCTAAGTCAGGGGGTTGGACGGTTCCGGGGTCGTCACTCACCCACGGAGGATCTAAGTCAGGGGGTTGGACGGTTCCGGGGTCGTCACTTACCCGCAGAGGATCTGAGTCGGGGGTGTCGGACTGTTGCGGGGTCGTCACTCACCCGCGGAGGATATGAGTTGGGGGGGTCGGACGATTCCGGGGTCGTCACTCACCCGTGGAGGATCTGAGTCGGGGGGTCGGACGGTTCGGGGTCGTCACTCACCCGTGGAGGATATGAGTCGGGGGGTCGGACGGTTCCGGGGTCGTCAGTCACCCGTGGGTCGTCACTCACCCGTGGAGGATATGAGTCGGGGGGTCGGACGGTTCCGGGGTCGTCAGTCACCCGTGGAGGATCTGAGTCGGGGGGTCGGACGGTTCGGGGGTCGTCACTCACCCGTGGAGGATCCTGAGTCGGGGGGTCAGACGGTTCCGGGGTCATCAGTCACCCGTGGAGGATCTGAGTCGGGGGGTCGGAAGGTTCCGGGGTCGTCACTCACCCGTGGAGGATCTGAGTGGGGGGTCGGACGGTTCCGGGGTCGTCACTCACCCGTGGAGGATATGAGTCGGGGGGTCGGACGGTCGGGGTCGTCAGTCACCCGTGGAGGATCTGAGTCGGGGGGTCGGACGGTTCCGGGGTCGTCTCTCACCCGTGGAGGATCTGAGTCGGGGGGTCGGACGGTTCTGGGGTCGTCACTCACCCGCAGGGGATCTGAGTCGGGTGGGGGTCGGACGGTTCCGGGGTCGTCACTCACCCACGGAGGATCTAAGTCAGGGGTTGGACGGTTCCGGGGTCGTCACTTACCCGCAGAGGATCTGAGTCGGGGGGTGTCGGACTGTTGCGGGGTCGTCACTCACCCGCGGAGGATATGAGTCGGGGGGTCGGACGGTTCCGGGGTCGTCGCTCACCCGTGGAGGATCTGAGTCGGGGGGTCGGACGGTCCGGGGTCGTCATTCACCCGCGGAGGATCTGAGTCGGGGGGGGTCGGACGGTTCCGGGGTCGTCACTCACCTGCGGAGGATCTGAGTCGGGGGTCGGACTGTTCTGGGGTTGTCACTCACCCGTGGAGGATCTGAGTCGGGGTCGGACAGTTCCGGGTAGTCACTCACCCGTGGGAGGATCTGAGTCAGGGGGTCGGACGGTTCCGAGGTCGTCACTCACCCGTGGAGGATCTGAGTCGGGGGGGTCGGACGTTCCGGGGTCGTCACTCACCCGCAGAGCATCTGAGTCGCGGGTGGGACGGTTCCGGGGTCGTCACTCACCCGTGGAGGATCTGAGTCGGGGGGGTCGGACGGTTCCGGGGTCGTCACTCACCCGTGGAGGATCTGAGTCGGGGGGTGGACGGTTCCGGGGTCGTCACTCACCCGTGGAGGATCTGAGTCGGGGGGTCGGACGTTCCGGGGTCGTCACTCACCCGTGGAGGATCTGAGTCGGGGGGTCGGACGGTTCCGGGGTTGTCACTCACCCGTGGAGGATCTGAGTCGGGGGTCGGACGGTTCTGGGGTCGTCACTCACCCGCAGGGGATCTGAGTCGGGGGGGGGTCGGACGGTTCCGGGGTCGTCACTCACCCACGGAGGATCTAAGTCAGGGGGTTGGACGGTTCCGGGGTCGTCACTCACCCGCAGAGGATCTGAGTCGGGGGGGTTCGGACGGTTCCGGGGTCGTCGCTCACCCGTGGAGGATCTGAGTCGGGGGTCGGACGGTTCCGGGGTCGTCATTCACCCGCGGAGGATCTGAGTCGGGGGGGGGTCGGACGGTTCCGGGGTCGTCACTCACCTGCGGAGGATCTGAGTCGGGGGTCGGACTGTTCTGGGGTTGTCACTCACCCGTGGAGGATCTGAGTCGGGGGTCGGACAGTTCCGGGGGTCCTCACTCACCTGCGGAGGATCTGAGTCGGGGGGGGTCGAATGATGGATGGTTCTGCGGTCGTCACTCACCCGCGGAGGCTGAGTCGGGGGGGTTGAATGATGGATGGTTCCGGGGTCGTCACTCACCCACGGAGGATCTAAGTCGGGGGGTTGTACGGTTTCCGGGGTTGTCACTCACCCGCAGAGGATCTGAGTCGGGGGGTGTCGGACTGTTGCGGGGTCGTCACTCACCCGCGGAGGATATGAGTCGGGGGGTCGACGGTTCCGGGGTCGTCACTCACCCACGGAGGATCTAAGTCAGGGGGTCGGACGGTTCCGGGGTCGTCACTCACCCACGGAGGATCTGAGTCGGGGGGTGTCGGACTGTTGCGGGGTCGTCACTCACCCGCGGAGGATATGAGTCGGGGGGTCGGACGGTTCCGGTCGTCACTCACCCGTGGAGGATCTGAGTCGGGGGTCGGACAGTTCCGGGGTCGTCAGTCACCCGTGGAGGATCTGAGTCGGGGGTCGGACGGTTCCGGGGTCGTCTCTCACCCGTGGAGGATCTGAGTCGGGGGGTCGGACGGTTCTGGGTCGTCACTCACCCGCAGGGGATCTGAGTCGGGGGGGGGGTCGGACGGGTTCCGGGGTCGTCACTCACCTGCAGAGGATCTGAGTCGGGGGGTCGGACTGTTCTGGGGTTGTCACTCACCCGTGGAGGATCTGAGTAGGGGGGGCGGACAGTTCCGGGTCCTCACTCACCCGCGGAGGATCTGAGTCGGGGGGGACGAATGATGGATGGTTCTGGGGTCGTCACTGACCCGCAGAGGTTGTGTCGGGGGGTCGTCACTCACCCGCGGAGGCAGAGTCGGGGGGGGGGGGTCGAATGATGGATGGTTCCGGGGTTGTCACTCACCCACGGAGGATCTAAGTCGGGGGGTCGGACGGTTCCGGGGTCGTCACTCACCCGCGGAGGATCTGAGTCGGGGGGGGTCAATGATGGATGGTTCTGGGGTCGTCACTCACCCGCGGAGGTTGTGTCGGGGGGTCGTTACTCACCCGCGGAGGCTGGAGTCGGGGGGTTTAATGATGGATGGTTCCGGGGTCGGTCACTCACCCCGGAGGATCAAGTCCGGGGGTTGACGTCCGGGGTTGTCACTCACCGCGGAGGATCTAAGTCGGGGGGTTGTACGGTTCCGGGGTTGTCACTCACCGCGGAGGATCTAAGTCTGGGGGTCAGACTGTTCCGGGTCGTCACCCACCGCGGAGGATATGAGTCGGGGGTCGGACGGTTCCGGGGTCGTCACTCACCCGTGGAGGATCTGAGTCGGGGGTCGGACGGTTCCGGGGTCGTCACTCACCCGTGGAGGATATGAGTCGGGGGGTCGGACGTTCCCGGGGTCGTCACTCATCGTGGAGGATCTGAGTCGGGGGGGTCGGACGGTTCCGGGGTCGTCACTCACCGTGGGAGGATCTGAGTCGGGGGTCGGACGGTTCCGGGTCGTCACTCACCCGTGGAGGATCTGAGTCGGGGGGTCGGACGGTTCCGGGGTCGTCACTCACCCGTGGAGGATATGAGTCGGGGGGTCGGACGGTTCCGGGGTCGTCACTCACCCGTGGGAGGATCTGAGTCGGGGGGTCGGACGGTTCCGGGGTCGTCACTCACCCGCGGAGGGATCTGAGTCGGGGGGGTCGAATGATGGATGGTTCTGGGGTCGTCACTGACCCGCAGAGGTTGTGTCGGGGGGTCGTCACTCACCCGCGGAGGCTGAGTCGGGGGGTCGGACGGTTCTGGGGTCGTCACTCACCCGCAGAGGATCTGAGTCGGGGGGGTCGGACTGTTCTGGGGGTTGTCACTCACCCGTGGAGGATCTGAGTCGGGGGGGCGGACGGTTCCGGGTCGTCACTCACCCGAGGAGGATCTGAGTCGGGGGGGGGTCGAATGATGGATGGTTCTGGGGTCGTCACTGACCCGCAGAGGTTGTGTCGGGGGGTCGTCACTGACCCGCGGAGGCTGAGTCGGGGGGTCGGACGGTTCTGGGTCGTCACTCACCCGGCAGAGGATCTGAGTCGGGGGTCGGACTGTTCTGGGGGTTGTCACTCACCCGTGGAGGATCTGAGTCGGGGTGGGTCGGACGGTTCCGGGGTCGTCACTCACCCGAGGAGGATCTGAGTCGGGGGGGTCGAATGATGGATGGTTCTGGGGTCGTCACTGACCCGCAGAGGTTGTGTCGGGGGGTCGTCACTGACCCGCGAGGCTGAGTCGGGGGGGTCGGACGGTTCCGGGGTCGTCACTCACCCGCACAGGATCTGAGTCGGGGGGGGCGGACGGTTTCCGGGGTCGTCACTCCCCAGGAGGATCTGAGTCGGGGGGGGGGGTCGAATGATGGATGGTTCTGGGTCGTCACTCACCCGCGGAGGCTGAGTTGGGGGGTTGAATGATGGATGGTTCCGGGTTGTCACTCACCCGCGGAGGATCTAAGTCGGGGGTCGGACGGTTCCAGGGTCGTCACTCACCCGTGGAGGATATGAGTCGGGGGGTCGGACGGGGTCGTCACTCACCCCGTGGAGGATCTGAGTAGGCACCGGAGGTGGACGGTTCGGGGTCATCACTCACCTGCAGGGATCTGAGTCGGAGGGAGTCGGACTGTTCTGGGTCGTCACTCACCCGTGGAGGATCTGAGTAGGGGGGGGCGGACAGTTCCGGGGTCGTCACTCACCCGCGGAGGATCTGAGTCGGGGGGGTCGAATGATGGATGGTCTGGGGTCGTCACTGACCCGCAGAGGTTGTGTCGGGGGGTCGTCACTCACCCGCGGAGGCTGAGTCGGGGGGTCGGACGGTTCTGGGGTCGTCACTCACCCGCAGAGGATCTGAGTCGGGGGGTCGGACTGTTCTGGGGTTGTCCACTCACCCGTGGAGGATCTGAGTCGGGGGGGCGGACGGTTCCGGGGTCGTCACTCACCCGAGGAGGATCTGAGTCGGGGGGGGGGGTCGAATGGATGGATGGTTCTGGGGTCGTCACTGACCCGCAGAGGTTGTGTCGGGGGGGTCGTCACTGACCCGCGGAGGCTGAGTCGGGGGGGTCGGACGGTTCTGGGGTCGTCACTCACCCGCAGAGGATCTGAGTCGGGGGGGTCCGGACTGTTCTGGGGTCGTCACTCACCCGCAGAGGATCTGAGTCGGGGGGTCGGACTGTTCTGGGGTTGTCACTCACCCGTGGAGGATCTGAGTCGGGGGGGGGTCGGACGGTTCCGGGGTCGTCACTCACCCGAGGAGGATCTGAGTCGGGGGGGGTCGAATGATGGATGGTTCTGGGGTCGTCACTGACCCGCAGAGGTTGTGTCGGGGGGGTCGTCACTGACCCGCGGAGGCTGAGTCGGGGGGGTCGGACGGTTCCGGGGTCGTCACTCACCCGCACAGGATCTGAGTCGGGGGGGCGGACGGTTCCGGGGTCGTCACTCACCCGAGGAGGATCTGAGTCGGGGGGGGGGGTCGAATGATGGATGGTTCTGGGTCGTCACTCACCCGCGGAGGCTGAGTTGGGGGGTTGAATGATGGATGGTTCCGGGGTTGTCACTCACCCGCGGAGGATCTAAGTCGGGGGGTCGGACGGTTCCAGGGTCGTCACTCACCCGTGGAGGATATGAGTCGGGGGGTCGGACGGTTCCGGGGTCGTCACTCACCCGTGGAGGATCTGAGTCGGGGGGTCGGACGGTTCCGGGGTCGTCACTCACCTGCAGAGGATCTGAGTCGGAGGGTCGGACTGTTCTGGTCGTCACTCACCCGTGGAGGATCTGAGTAGGGGGGGCGGACAGTTCCGGGGTCGTCACTCACCCGCGGAGGATCTGAGTCGGGGGGGTCGAATGATGGATGGTTCTGGGGTCGTCACTGACCCGCAGAGGTTGTGTCGGGGGGGTCGTCACTGACCCGCGGAGGCTGAGTCGGGGGGTCGGACGGTTCCGGGGTCGTCACTCACCCGCACAGGATCTGAGTCGGGGGGGCGGACGGTTCCGGTCGTCACTCACCCGAGGAGGATCTGAGTCGGGGGGGGGGGTCGAATGATGGATGGTTCTGGGGTCGTCACTCACCCGCGGAGGCTGAGTTGGGGGGTTGAATGATGGATGGTTCCGGGGTTGTCACTCACCCGCGGAGGATCTAAGTCGGGGGGGTCGGACGGTTCCAGGGTCGTCACTCACCCGCGGAGGATCTGAGTCGGGGGGGTCGGACGGTTCCAATTTGGGGTGAATACACTGCGACCCTCCTGACCCCGGGGAAAAGCCTCCGCTGGAAGCTGCTCTGGTGGTGATTGGAGGAGGAGAAGCTTCCATCACATAAATAAGGAGACTGATTCTTCATCACTACTCTGGGGGGGGGGATCCTAAGACTTCACTGGCTGCATGCTTGTTCCAGAATGAAGGCATTCTTACCATCACTGGCCCTCAGGGGCCCCTCGGCCTCACACCCACCTCCAGCCAGGCTCCCAGGGCCCGCTCACCGATGACATCATCTGGAATCCCCTTCCTGATTGTGGAAGGAAATAAAAGTCTCGCTCATGGGGCGCAGTGTCAGTATGGCCGGCAGGTGGCGCTGTCAGGCAGTGATTCCTTACAAGGAAAGGCCGTGCAGTACCGGACTTGGTCGGCAGGTGGCGCTCTCTCTCTTAGCTAGTACATTGTCAGAAGGTGCAGTATCAGCTGATAGGTGGAGCGCCACCTCTACTGTGACCACCTTGCGGCACCCCCTTCACAGCACGATGACAATTCTAATTAGTACAGCGAAGGATACCAGAGATTCTATACTGTAGTATTCTTCGTTGTGCGGCTTCGGAAGTGCAGTTTTGGCTTCGTCCAGCAGGTGGCGATCTCCCTCTCTATCAAAAATGATCTGTGATGGAACTGTGTAGGGTGCAGTACCTCCTTGTAGCCGACAAGTGGCGCTCCCTCTTTCAGACATAATACTGTATCTGCCTTTGTACTCAGAGGGAGTGCAGTACCGGGTGTGGCCAACAGATGGTACAAAGTACCCTTCATAGGACCTTATAGGGTGCAGTACCCCTATGTAGTCGGCAGTGATATATCCTGTCATTATTTTATTTTCATTATTTATTTATTATTACTCTAATTATATTTATTGTTATATATTAAACATTTGTTATTAATTATTTGTTATCTGTGTAATATATATATAATAATTTAATATGTATTATTGAATATTGTATTTATTGTTTATTTATTTATTATTTGTATTTAGCATTATTGGTTATTTATTTATTAATATTTATTAAATGTTAATATTAATAATTGTTTTTATTATTGTTAATATTTTTTTTATTATTGATGTGCTGTTTATTATATTTTACTTTTATTTATTGTTATTTTTATAAAATTATATCTTTTTTATGAATACTATTATTATTATTATTATATACGATTTATTTGTTTTTATTTCTTTGTTATCTGTGTATTATTTATTTAATATTTTGTTTATTATTTATTGTTTATTAATTTAGAATTTTTTATTTATTATGATTGGTTATGTATTATTATTTATTACATTTTATTTATTATTATTTTTGTTTATTATTTATGTACTGTTTATTATATTTTATTTTTTGTTTGTTATTTTTTTAAATGGTATTTATTATTATTATTATATTATTATTATTATTATTATATATGATTTATTCGTTAATATTTCTTTCTTCATTGTGTAATATTTATTTCTTTTATTTATTATGTATTGTTTATTAATTTATAATTTGGTATTTTTATTTATTATGATTGGTATTATTATTTATTACATTGTATTTATTATTATTAATTGTTTATATTAATAATATTTATTTGTTATTTATGTATTGTCTATTATTTTTTAGTTTTTATTTATTTTAATGTATTATGTTTTTTTTATAACATTTGTATTTATTATTTAATAATTGATTATTTATTTATTACTTTTGTCATTATTTTATTATCATGATATTCTGTCTAGGCACAGAAAGAGGGGTGCAGTACCTAATATGAATCGTAGGTGGCGCTCTCTCAATCTCAGGTAGGGATAGTAGTGTACCGTAGTAGTAGTAGTAGTGTCGTCATTGCACTGTATAGGAGGGTGCAGTACCGAATGGTGGCCGGCAAGTGGCGCTCACACTCTCTTGTTGATATCTGCTGTTGTATCATATTGATGTGTAGTACAAAGAGTGACCAGCAGATGGAGCGCCTCTCTCAGACCATGATCCATAGCTTCCGTCACTGTAATAGACTGGCGGTGTAAGTACCGGCTGTGGCCGGCAGGTGGCGCGCACATACCTCTGTGATGTCTGTTCAATGTGCAGTATAGGGGGTGCAGTGCCGAGTGTGGCCGGCAGGTGGCGCTCCCTCCCCCTCTGGCGGCGTTCCATAGTCTCCGTCATTGTATTGGACGGGCGGTGTAGTACCGCGCAGTGTCCGGCAGGTGTCGCTGTGTTTCTCCCGGGATCCGGAAGTGTCCGGTCTGTCAGCCGATCACAGGGGGCCCCGCAGGACGATAATGGCGGGTGGGGGCCCCTCTCAGCCTCTGCCCACAGTGCTGGTGTCGGTCTGGGCCTGGCGGGAGGGGGCGGGGGACTCTCGGGAGGAACTTCAACTACAACTCAGTGTGGAGCCCGAGAACCCCGGAGACTTCCGCCTGGCTGTCCGCAACCCGGCCCGCGGGCCGAGCCACAACACGGTGAGTGGGGGAGGGGTGTCCTGGGGGCCCCTGTGTCCCTAGTGGGGGGAGGGGGTGTGTGTCCTGGGGGCCCCTGTGTCCCTTGGTGGGGGGAGGGGTGTGTGTTCTGGGGGCCCTGTGTCCGTGGTGGGGGGAGAGGTGTGTGTCCTGGGGGCCCCTGTGTCCCGGGTGTGTGTCCTGGGGGCCCCTGTGTCCCTGGTGGGGGGAGGGGTGTGTGTCCTGGGGGCCCCTGTGTCCCTGGTGGGGGGAGGGGTGTGTGTCCTGGGGGCCCCTGTGTCCCTGGTGGGGGGAGGGGTGTGTGTCCTGGGGGCCCCTGTGTCCCTGGTGGGGGGAGGGGTGTGTGTCCTGGGGGCCCCTGTGTCCCTGGTGGGGGGGAGGGGTGTGTGTCCTGGGGGCCCCTGTGTCCCTGGTGGGGGGGAGGGGTGTGTGTCCTGGGGGCCCCTGTGTCCCTGGTGGGGGGAGGGGTGTGTGTCCTGGGGGCCCCTGTGTCCCTGGTGGGGGGGAGGGGTGTGTGTCCTGGGGGCCCCTGTGTCCCTGATGGGGGGAGGGGTGTGTGTCCTGGGGGCCCCTGTGTCCCTTGGTGGGGGGAGGGGTGTGTGTTCTGGGGGCCCCTGTGTCCGTGGTGGGGGGAGGGGTGTGTGTTCTGGGGGCCCCTGTGTCCGTGGTGGGGGGAGGGGTGTGTGTCCTGGGGGCCCCTGTGTCCCGGGTGTGTGTCCTGGGGGCCCCTGTGTCCCTGGTGGGGGGAGGGGTGTGTGTCCTGGGGGCCCCTGTGTCCCTGGTGGGGGGAGGGGTGTGTGTTCTGGGGGCCCTGTGTCCGTGGTGGGGGGAGGGGTGTGTGTCCTGGGGGCCCCTGTGTCCCGGGTGTGTGTCCTGGGGGCCCCTGTGTCCCGGGTGTGTGTCCTGGGGGCCCCTGTGTCCCTGGTGTGTGTCCTGGGGGCCCCTGTGTCCCTGGTGGGGGGAGGGGTGTGTGTCCTGGGGGCCCTGTGTCCCTGGTGGGGGGAGGGGTGTGTGTCCTGGGGGCCCCTGTGTCCCTGGTGGGGGGAGGGGTGTGTGTCCTGGGGGCCCCTGTGTCCCTGGTGGGGGGAGGGGTGTGTGTCCTGGGGGCCCCTGTGTCCCTGGTGGGGGGAGGGGTGTGTGTCCTGGGGGCCCCTGTGTCCCGGGTGTGTGTCCTGGGGGCCCCTGTGTCCCTTGGTGGGGGGAGGGGTGTGTGTTCTGGGGGCCCTGTGTCCGTGGTGGGGGGAGGGGTGTGTGTCCTGGGGGCCCCTGTGTCCCGGGTGTGTGTCCTGGGGGCCCCTGTGTCCCTGGTGGGGGGAGGGGTGTGTGTCCTGGGGGCCCCTGTGTCCCTGGTGGGGGGAGGGGTGTGTGTCCTGGGGGCCCCTGTGTCCCTGGTGGGGGGAGGGGTGTGTGTCCTGGGGGCCCCTGTGTCCCTTGGTGGGGGGAGGGGTGTGTGTTCTGGGGGCCCTGTGTCCGTGGTGGGGGGAGGGGTGTGTGTCCTGGGGCCCCTGTGTCCCGGGTGTGTGTCCTGGGGGCCCCTGTGTCCCTGGTGGGGGGAGGGGTGTGTGTCCTGGGGGCCCCTGTGTCCCTGGTGGGGGGAGGGGTGTGTGTCCTGGGGGCCCCTGTGTCCCTGGTGGGGGGAGGGGTGTGTGTCCTGGGGGCCCCTGTGTCCCTGGTGGGGGGGAGGGGTGTGTGTCCTGGGGGCCCCTGTGTCCCTGGTGGGGGGGAGGGGTGTGTGTCCTGGGGGCCCCTGTGCCCCTATGTGGGCGTTCAATCAGAGGGCTGCGTGTCCCTATGGGGGTGTTTCATACTGTGAGGGATGTTGAGAGGGTTCTGTGCACCTATATGGGGGGGTTTCAGCTTTCTGCCCTTTTGGGGGTTTGTTCTGGGATGGAGGGGTGTTTTGGGTGGGGGGAGCTCTGTGTCTCAGCGGGGAGGGTGGCGGTGTCTCGGCGGGGAGGGTGGCGGTGTCTCGGCGGGGAGGGTGGAAGGTGTCTCGGCGGGGAGCAGGTGGAAGGTGTCTCGGCGGGGAGGGTGGCGGTGTCTCGGCGGGGAGGGTGGCGGTGTCTCGGCGGGGAGGGTGGCGGTGTCTCGGCGCGTGGCGGGGAGGGTGGCGGTGTCTCGGCGGGGAGGGTGGCGGTGTCTCGGCGCGGAGCGTGGCGGTGGCGGGGAGCGTGGCGGTGTCTCGGCGGGGAGCGTGGCGGTGTCTCGGCGGCGAGCGTGGCGGGGAGGGTGGCGGTGTCTCGGCGGGGAGGGTGGCGGTGTCTCGGCGGGGAGGGTGGCGGTGTCTCGGCGGGGAGGGTGGCGGTGTCTCGGCGGGGAGGGTGGCGGTGTCTCGGCGGGGAGGGTGGCGGTGTCTCGGCGGGGAGTGGGTGGAAGGTGTCTCGGCGGGGAGGGTGGCGGTGTCTCGGCGGGGAGGGTGGCGGGGAGGGTGGCTTTGTCTCGGCGGGGAGGGTGGCGGTGTCTCGGCGGGGAACGTGGCGGTGAGGGTGGCGGTGTCTCGGCGCGGAGCGTGGCGGTGGCGGGGAGGGTGGCGGTGTCTCGGCGCGGAGGGTGGCGGTGTCTCGGCGGGGAGGGTGGCGGTGTCTCGGCGGGGAGGGTGGCGGTGTCTCGGCGGGGAGGGTGGCGGTGTCTCGGCGGGGAGGGTGGCGGTGTCTCGGCGGGGAGGGTGGCGGTGTCTCGGCGGGGAGGGTGGCGGTGTCTCGGCGGGGAGGGTGGCGGTGTCTCGGCGGGGAACGTGGCGGTGTCTCGGCGGGGAACGTGGCGGTGTCTCGGCGGGGAACGTGGCGGTGTCTCGGCGGGGAACGTGGCGGTGTCTCGGCGGGCAACGTGGCGGTGTCTCGGCGGGCAACGTGGCGGTGTCTCGGCGGGCAACGTGGCGGTGTCTCGGCGGGCAACGTGGCGGTGTCTCGGCGGGCAACGTGGCGGTGTCTCGGCGGGGAGGGTGGCGGTGTCTCGGCGGGGAGGGTGGCGGTGTCTCGGCGGGGAGGGTGGCGGTGTCTCGGCGGGGAGGGTGGCGGTGTCTCGGCGGGGAACGTGGCGGTGTCACGGCTTCCAGTGTGTTGTGTGTGTCCCTTTTGCAGAGATCTCCTCTCACTTCCTGTAATCTCCCCTCCAGGGACACAGGCAGCTGAACACACCATCCTCCCTTCCCCCGCCTCACCCAAAACATGGAAAATGAAGTTCCTTTTTAATAGAAGTTCTCTTCTCGGGGGACGGCCATGTTTGTGGTGGGGAAGCTGCGGCAGAGCTCTCTTCTGCTTTCTCTTCCTCCTCACTGCTTCTTTTCTTGGGGTCACCCAGGGTTTTCACCAGCAGTTACAGGTGCAGTTTCAGCTTGTTATACAGTTTGCCTTCATGTGAGATCGCCCTGCTGTAATTCCCGGCTCTGCTCCTGCATACCTGGGAGTTTTAGGTGCCCTTCCCCCATTTTTGGGTGTTCTATTCTATTCAGTGCAGAGATCTCACCCATAGAGTCTCTGAGGGATAGAAGAGTCTCCTGTATCCACCAAACACTTGAGATTGTGGTTCTGGGTGGATTTGACTTCTCTTGTTCTCTTGCAGATTGTTGGGGAGTTCAGGCTGAGAGATGTCACGTATGTTCTGAGGACCCCGCTGTGTCACCAGCTGACCGTCCTGGAAGATCCCGCTACCTGCATGACCTTTAACTTCGATGATGAGCGGGAGGCCCAGAAGTTTTGGACGGTGGTGAGCAGCTCCCTCAGAGAGGCCCAGAAGGGTGAGTGCGCTGAGGGAGGCCGGGGATGGTAATAGAGGAGGTTGAGCCTTCCGAGGATAATAGGGGAGGGAAGGTTGAGTACTCCAGGGATGATTTGTAAAGGAGTGCGAGTCCTCCAGGAGGTGAAGGGTGACTTTTCAGGAAGGCTAAGGATGGTGAGAGGGGAGGGCGAGTCCTCTGAAGAAAGCTGGGGATGATGATAGAGGTGGGAGGGGTGATGGTGAGTCTGCGGGGGGAGTCCAAAGATGAGGATAGAGCAGTGCGAATTCTCCCAGGGAGGCCAAAGATGGCCATAGGGCAAGGTGAGTCCTCTTGGGAAGGCCAAGGATGATGTTGGGGAAGGGTAAGTCCTCTGGGGGGGAGGCCAGGTATAATTATACGGCCAAGAATGATAGTGGAGGGTGAGTATTCTGTGGGAGGTGAAGTGTTATGATGATAGCGGAGGGAAAAGTGAGTCCAAAGAGGATGATAGAGGAGTATAAATCCTCCAAAGGGAGGCCAAGGATGATGATAGCGGAAGGTGAGTATTCAATTAGAGGTCAAGGTTGATAGAGGAGGCCAGGGAGGATGTTGGGGGAAGGGTTAGTTCTCTGAGGGAGGCCGGGGATAATTATGCAGCCAAAGATGATAGCGGAGGGTGAGTATTCTGTGGGAGGTGAAGGATGATAATGATAGGGGAAGGAAATGTGAGTCCTCTGGGGGGAGGCCAAAGATGATGATGGAGGAGTATGAGTCCTTCAAGGGAGGCAAAGGATGATGATTGCAGAGGGTGAATATTCCTTAAAAGGTCAAGATTGGTAGGGGAGACCAAGGACGATGATGGGGGGGGAGGGAAGAGCGAGTCTTTAAGGAGGCCAAGCATGATGATAGTAAAGAGTGAGTATTCCATGGGAGGCCAAGGATGATGATAGGAGAGGGAAGGGTGAGTCCTCCAGGAAGGCCAGGGATGGTATTGGGGGAGAGTTGAGTCCTCTGGAGGAGGACACTGATTTGAGTCCTATAAGGGTGAGTTCTCTGGATGAAGAGGAAAAGGAAGGCTAAGCTTCTGGGGGAGGCCGGGGATGTTGATTGGGAAAGGAAGAGTAGGTTGTCCGGAGATAATGACAGGGAAGGGGGGAGTGCTTCACAGAGTCTGGGGATGATGATACAGGAGATGGAGGTAAAAGAGAACCTGTCATTGGAAGCATTGTACCCCTTTCTTGGCTCTGGTCATGTGACACGTCCGTTCTTCTGCCTGCCCTCTTGAAAGCTACAGACGAATTTGTGAAAATACCTAGAACTGATAACCAATGAAAAAGGAAAGTTGGGACTTTAAATGAAGCACCCTGGGGGGGGGGAGGGGCGCCTCCATCCCTATATTCGGTCGGTACAGGGGGAGGGGGAAGTTCGAGACTTTAGATGAGGCACAAAAAGCAACCGGATGTAGAAAAGTCATTTATTTAACAACCGTAGAGGTCAAGGTTGATAAAGACATAATTTAGCCAAAATTAGGTATTACAGTAAAGGTTGTAGTTACATAAACTCAGATACAACAAAGGGTAAATGTCAACCATAGAAAGACATGTGGTACCGTTGCCGATATTGCTCCATGTACAAATTCAAATAAAACATAGTAACTGTGTGGCGCTTATTCCCTTGTTTCGGCTTGTGTTTTATCACTTTTGCGGCTGGTTTGGGAGGTGCCTTCGTACGCCATTGTGCGTGGCGGTTGCTGCTCCAATTGTACCATGCCAACGTGACGCTGGTGGGTGAACCCCCGGGCGGATCGGTTGCCTACAAATATCCCCGCTTGGATTGTCTGTCTCAGCTGTTCGTGGTTGCAGCTCTCTACACTAGTGATCCTCAACTACTGTTCCTCCAGAGATTGCTAGGGGTTCCTTCAGCACTGGCCAATTTCGGCCTCTCGGATAAGTTCCCACTCACACTATTGATCTTTTTTAGCTATCTGTAAGGAGGTAATTCTTCTCAATGACCACGAGTGTAAGGAGCATTCTTCCCACTGACCATCACACTAATGTATCATGAGTTGTAGATTTCACATTTTTAGAAGGGGTTCCCCGAGACCGGAGAACTATTTCAAGTGTTGTGTTGAAAAGATTGAGAAAGGCCGCTCTACACTCCTTGTATTGGAATCACACAGGTACTTTTCTCACATTCTGTGGTGCTATAACTATTTTGTCTCCACCCTATTACTTTTTCTCTCAAGTCATTCTGGGAGGTTATACGCATTCTTATCTCCTCCACCTTTCCAACCCCTCTGCACTTAGCTATGTTGCTCACCCTATGGCTAGTACACACCCACCACTTTCCTTCAAAACCTGTTTCCAAGTGGTTGTCAACATTCACTTCCTATCAACACATCTATATGGTTATCTACCATGTATTCACTTTAGTTCTATTTTTCACAGACACCTTGGAGTCTATATTAGACATCCCCAGCCACGACAACATGAACTACCTTGTCCTGGTGGGGAGTTGTGGTTGTGCTCTGTCCTGGGGGCCCTTCCTTCCTCGGCTCCCAGTGGAGACATTTGATACTTGTTGGCCTCTCAGTATTCGGCTTTGACATGTCAAGTCCTCAAGTGAGTAGGGGGATGAACATTTCCCCTCCCATAGCCCCCCCCCCCCTTTTTTTGCTCCTTTCCCCTTGACCTTTTCTGTTATTGGGCTTATTATATGTTCAACGTTCTATATCAGGGATCTTCAAACTACGGCCCTCCAGCTGTTGCAGAACTACACATCCCATGAGGCATTTTAAAACTCTGGCATTCACAGACATGACTAGGCATGATGGGAATTGTAGGTTCCCGAACAACTGGAGGGCCATAGTTTGAAGACCCATGTTCTATATCATTCTTTCTACAGAACTGTCATACGCATCAGCTCCTAATGAGGTGGTACTTATCCCCCGAAACGCGTAGAGCTTACAAAGATGCATACCCTAATGACTGTATCTGTGAGGACATTCATTCCTTGTTAATAGGTTTTATTTGAATTTGTACATGGAGCAATATCGGCAACGGTACCGCATATCTTCCTATGGTTGATGTTTACCCTTTGTTGTATCTAAATTTATGTAACTACAACCTTTACTGCAATACCTATTTTAGCTACATTACGTCATGTCTATGGTTGTTAAATAAATGGCTTTTCTACATCCGGTTCCTTTCTGTGCCTCATCTAAAGTCCCAAACTCCCTCCTTCCTTTGTACCGACCGAATATAGGAACGGAGCCCCCCCCCATCCCGAGGTGCTTCATTTAAAGTGCCAACTTTCCTTTTTCATTGGTTATCAGTCCTAGGCCTTTTCACAAGATCGTCTGTAGCTTTCAAGATTGGGGAGACAGAAGAACGGACGTGTCACATGACCAGAGCCAACAAAGGCACTCCCTTGTCTCTTCCGGGAATCTGTACAGAGCTTGAAGCCAAGTCACAGGCATCCCCCTGCCTTGCACTGAGAGTATTCTATTTTGTACCTTGATAACCAACGAAGTTTGATTTGTCTGTATTTATTGGAGTATTTCCTTTTCACAGCTGTAAAAAGTCAGACAGACTTGTCCGGAAGGAAGCCGCCGATAGCCACCAAACCCAGGAGCCCCCCGAATGTTGGAGAACCCAACTCACCAGAGGCTGATCCCCCTTCCCTGATGGGCAACCTGTGCACTAAGGGTAAGTGGAGACGCTGTGCGCCAATCTGAATGCCGCACTGTGCCAGGTGTATTTTGCAGTGCCTTCCTGGGGTAGGAAAACCTTCTGACCCTTCCCGTAAAGTCTGAAGGGTGTGGAGGGGCGGTGTTATCTGGCATACGACAGGTGTCAGAGGTGGGGTTATCTGGCATTTGAAGGGTGTGATGGGCGTTGTTGCCTGGCGTCCTGAAGGGACCGGGGTTGCCTGGCGTCCTGAAGGGACCGGGGTTGCCTGGCGTCCTGAAGGGACCGGGGTTGCCTGGCGTCCTGAAGGGACCGGGGTTGCCTGGCGTCCTGAAGGGACCGGGGTTGTCTTGACGCAGCATTCCCCTTTTACATCAGAATTCCCTTTTACATCAGGCTCCGCAGAGTTCTACCTTACACTATAAGGGGGAACCCCTGCGGACTCCGATGTAAGGGAGGATGCTGCAGACATTGGTGTAAATGGGAGCTCTGATGTAAAGGGGAATGCTGCAGACCATGATGTAAGGGGGCTATGGTCACAAGAGCCCCCCCTTACATCAGAGTCTACAGCGTTCCCCTATGTCATGGTCCGCTACATTTCCCATTACATCGGGATCCACAGAGTTCTCCTTTTCATCAGGGAACTCTGTGGACTCTGATGTAAAGGGGAACGCTGCGGACCGTGAAGTAAGGGTGGGGGGCCCTTTCATAGTTTTTTGCCCAGGGGCCCTGAAGGTTTTAGTTACGCCTCAGACTTCCTGCATGTGTTATGTCTATAGAAAGGCTTTCGATGGATTGCTCTTGATATGGAAGCCATCTAATTTATATGAAGTAATGGGACTATATACAATCAGCCATAACATTCTGATCTCTGATGGGTAAAGTGAATAACATTGATTATCTGGTTACAATGGCATCTGAAAGTGGGTGGGAAATATTAGGCAGCAAGTGAACATGTTGTCCCTGAAGTTGATGCATTGAAATGCAAAATAATGGGGAAGTGTAAGGATTTGAGACTGACAAGGACCAAATTGTAATGTCTAGACGACAGAGGGGTCAGAGCAACTCCAAAACTGCATTGACGGAGGTGGGGAGGGAAGGCTCAGATTGGCGGAGGTGGGGAGGGAAGGCTCAGATTGGCGGAGATGGGGAGGGAAGGCTCAGATTGACGGAGGTGGGGAGGGAAGGCTCAGATTGACGGAGGTGGGGAGGGAAGGCTCAGATTGACGGAGGTGGGGAGGGAAGGCTCAGATTGGCGGAGGTGGGGAGGGAAGGCTCAGATTGGCGGAGGTGGGGAGGGAAGGCTCAGATTGGCGGAGGTGGGGAGGGAAGGCTCAGATTGGCGGAGGTGGGGAGGGAAAGCTCAGATTGGCGGAGGTGGGGAGGGAAGGCTCAGATTGGCGGAGGTGGGGAGGGAAGGCTCAGATTGGCGGAGGTGGGGAGGGAAGACTCAGATTGGCGGAGGTGGGGAGGGAAGGCTCAGATTGGCGGAGGTGGGGAGGGAAGGCTCAGATTGACGGAGGTGGGGAGGGAAGGCTCAGATTGACGGAGGTGGGGAGGGAAGGCTCAGATTGGCGGAGGTGGGGAGGGAAGGCTCAGATTGGCGGAGGGGGGGAGGGAAGGCTCAGATTGGCGGAGGGGGGGAGGGAAGGCTCAGATTGGCGGAGGTGGGGAGGCAAGGCTCAGATTGGCGGAGGTGGGGAGGCAAGGCTCAGATTGGCGGAGGTGGGGAGGCAAGGCTCAGATTGGCGGAGGTGGGGAGGCAAGGCTCAGATTGGCGGAGGTGGGGAGGCAAGGCTCAGATTGGCGGAGGTGGGGAGGCAAGGCTCAGATTGGCGGAGGTGGGGAGGCAAGGCTCAGATTGGCGGAGGTGGGGAGGCAAGGCTCAGATTGGCGGAGGTGGGGAGGCAAGGCTCAGATTGGCGGAGGTGGGGAGGCAAGGCTCAGATTGGCGGAGGTGGGGAGGCAAGGCTCAGATTGGCGGAGGTGGGGAGGCAAGGCTCAGATTGGCGGAGGTGGGGAGGCAAGGCTCAGATTGGCGGAGGTGGGGAGGCAAGGCTCAGATTGGCGGAGGTGGGGAGGCAAGGCTCAGATTGGCGGAGGTGGGGAGGCAAGGCTCAGATTGGCGGAGGTGGGGAGGCAAGGCTCAGATTGGCGGAGGTGGGGAGGCAAGGCTCAGATTGGCGGAGGTGGGGAGGCAAGGCTCAGATTGGCGGAGGTGGGGAGGCAAGGCTCAGATTGGCGGAGGTGGGGAGGCAAGGCTCAGATTGGCGGAGGTGGGGAGGCAAGGCTCAGATTGGCGGAGGTGGGGAGGCAAGGCTCAGATTGGCGGAGGTGGGGAGGCAAGGCTCAGATTGGCGGAGGTGGGGAGGCAAGGCTCAGATTGGCGGAGGTGGGGAGGCAAGGCTCAGATTGGCGGAGGTGGGGAGGCAAGGCTCAGATTGGCGGAGGTGGGGAGGCAAGGCTCAGATTGGCGGAGGTGGGGAGGGAAGGCTCGGATTGGCGGAGGTGGGGAGGGAAGGCTCGGATTGGCGGGGGGGGAGGGAAGGCTCGGATTGGCGGAGGTGGGGAGGGAAGGCTCGGATTGGCGGAGGTGGGGAGGGAAGGCTCGGATTGGCGGAGGTGGGGAGGGAAGGCTCGGATTGGCGGAGGTGGGGAGGCAAGGCTCGGATTGGCGGAGGTGGGGAGGCAAGGCTCGGATTGGCGGAGGTGGGGAGGCAAGGCTCGGATTGGCGGAGTTGGGGAGGCAAGGCTCATTGATAGTCAGGAGGACAATCCCATGTAACCTGCACCTGGTGACCTACCAGGTTATATATATTTGGCTAGTTGTGTGGCCCCACGGACAGCATAACTAGTTACTGGGGGTAGCCAGTTGAGCCTTTATCCATCCACTTGATATGTATTTGTGATGGTAATATAGTATACTAGAGATATTCTTACCCAAGGAGCTCTATAGTTACACAGTACCATATGGTATATGTTTGACCAAATAATTGGTCTTGAGCCCACCTTTTATGAATTACTTGAATCCTCATCGATCCCCTCCCCTCCTGATCTGGACTGTCATTGGCCCACCTCTCACAGCTTTTAGCTTTGTGATTTTCACGTTTTTATGTGTGGGTATAAGATGGCATCAGTCACTGTACTGCTCCTCCAGAGCTATGAATGAAAGAACATAATCCTGGCATCCCTTTAGATGTGCATCTCTGTTGGCCACTGGGTGCTGCAGGCGTTGCCTGTGCTGTCTCCTGATCAGGTGATTCTGTGTAATCAAGCAAATGATCAGCAGATTGCACAGCTAAAGCCTGCTGCACACAGTGGTCAGCAGGGATGAGCTTTGTATGTCTAAAGCAGGGGTCTCAAACTGGCGGACCTCCAGCTGTTGCCAAACTACCAGTCCCTTGAGGCATTGCAAGGCTGACAGTTACAAGCATGACTCCCACAGGCAGAGGCATGATGGGACTTATAGTTTGGCAAAACAGCTGGGGGGCCGCAAGTTTAAAACCCCTGGTCTAAAGGGATACCAGGGATGTGGTCTTTCATATAACACTCGGGACAAGGTGCTGTGATGTTTACAGAAGTCTGGCGGTCCCTCCCACCAAACTCGGAGCAAAGACCAGCAGAAAGACCTGTGATGATATAAGCCAAGCCAGTGGTTCTCAACTCCTGTCCTCAGGACCCACTAACAGGCCATATTTTAAAGTGAAGGTCCGCCCACCACTGCAAAAATTAAAAGCCAGCAGCTGCACATATTGCAGCTGCTGACTTTTAATAATGGGACACTTGCCTGTCCTGGAGTCCAGCGATGTCGGCACCGCAGCTGATGTTTCCATCAGCTGTCGGGTGCATGCCGCCTCCATTGAGAGTAAGGGAACCCGGTAATGAAGCCTTACGGCTTACTGCGCATGCACAAGGCTCCGCTCCTCTCTCCTACTGGGCAGGGAAGGAGGAAGAAGGAGAAGGGGGCCCGGGCGGTGACGTCATTACCCGCGGCCGAGGCTCCCAAAAGTGGGAACAGGATACCTGTGAAAGACAGATATCCTGTTACCCCCCTGAAAGATGCCAATTGTGGCACTGGAGGGGGGGGGGGGGGAGTACAACGAGCGGAAGTTCCTCTTTTGGGTGGAGCTCCGCTTTAAGTATTACCTTGGGGGAGATGCAGACTAGAATACTGCTATCACTGAGCAGCAAATGATATCACCTGGGATGTATTTGTTATCTTGCAAACCTGGCCTGTTAGTGGGTCCTGAGGACAGGAGTTGAGAACCGCTGATGTAAGCAAAAGAAACGGCCGGTTCTGCCCCTTCCACATTCCATCCAAAATGGGGGGGGGGGGGGGACGGACACATTTTGCTTCTAAGACACCTAAAGTGTTTGCAACCCTAAAAAAAGGTCCTGTTCCTTTTTAAAGCATGTTATACAGCACAATAATTGTCATTTGTCATTTTGCCCCTTTAACACCTGGCTGATCCTGTCTGGTGCTGCCCTCCCCCCTGTAAACTGACCATGGTTTATCATGGCTGCTGAGCCCTGAAACTATGGTCAGTTTACGTGTCTCTGTCATCCGCTCTCTCCTCTGTCGCCCCCCCCCACATCCATCCTGCCTGTCAGCTCCCACCACTCCCCAGCTGGTAGAATAACTGAGCGTGTAGACAGGCAAGGAAAATTCCCCCATGGGGCTTTTTAGCAGCCATCCTACATGTGTTTTTTCCAATTGTTAATAACTGAGCATGTGTGCTACAATCCCCTCTGTTATAGTAACTGATGTGCCCCAGTGTATTTTATTTTTTTTAATTGGGAAAAAAAAAAACTTTATTGAGAAATATATGCATGGTACATGAAGTATTAATAAACAAAATAAAGTACATACAAAAGCACGGCGTTCTTGGTTGTTTAACATAGTCGACTCATAAAGTCTCATATACCAGGTGTGTTTAAAGCGGAGTTCCACACAAAAATGGAACTTCCGCTTTTCGGAACCCTCCCCCCCTCCGGTGTCACATTTGGCACCTTTCAGGGGGGAGGGGGATGCAGATACCTGTCAAAGACAGGTATTTGCACCCACTTCCGGCATAGACTCCCATGGGAGTCTATGCCTCTTCCCGTCCCGACCGCGCTGTCTGCTGGGAACATACAGCTCCCAGCAGAGAGCGGGGACCACTAGGGACGCACAGCGCGACTCGCGCATGCGCAGTAGGGAACCCCGAAGTGAAGCCGCAACGCTTCACTTCCTGATTCCCTAACCTAGGATGGCGGCGGCAGCTGCCGAGAACCGAGCGGGTTCTCGGCGTCCCCTGCCGACATCGCTGGATCCTGGGACAGGTAAGTGGCAATTTTTTTAAAGTCAGCAGCTGCAGTATTTGTAGCTGCTGGCTTTTAATTTTTTTTTTTTTTTTTTTTTTTTTTTTTTTTTTTTTGGCGGTGTGGGTGAACCCCCGCTTTAAGACAAGAAGACACCAAGGAGAGAGACCGCGGGCTATGTAGTCTGCCACTGTGAAAACATAGAGGAGGATGTCAGGTCAAGTACACGTTTCCCCATCTGCCAACCACCTATCCCATACTTTGTCATATATAAGAGGACAGCCTCTGTGTGTATAAATCAGTTTTCTGTATGGAAGGTTGTCATTAATCTCCTTTTTCCAGCTCGCAAGTATAGGGGGCAGGGTCTGCATCCATGTCCGAGCTACACTTTTCCTGGCCAGGAAGAGTGCTTCCTGCAAAAAGGTGGCAAGGGACTTGTCTATGTTTTGGGTCTGGCAATAGTCCGAGTAAGCATAGTTTTGGCTCTAGAGTGATTGGTGAGCCCATTTGATCATGAAGAAAGCGGATCACTTGGGTCCAGAATGTTTGGATAACCGGGCAGGTCCAGAGTAAATGATAGAAAGGTCGGGGAGTCTTGTCACACAACAGGCACCCTGGGTTACGGGTAGGGTGAAAACAAGCAATTCTCTGGGACATTAAATACGACCTGTGTATAATAGTTGTGTTAGGCGTTCTGATGGCTTAGGGGATACCGTTTTTACATCTTCCAAGATTTCCTCCTCGTCTTCTATCGCTCCAATGTCTGTTTCCCATCTAGTTTTAGCTTTATAGGCTAGGGTTGTGGTGCTAGGGAGGCGAATGGCAGTGTAAAGAATGGTCATTAGCTTGGATGGTTCTGCACCCGGCACAATTTCCACTGTGGAAGGAGTGCTTAGAGAAGGTTTGAGGTGGAGAACTGGGCTTGCACAGCATGACGGAGTTGAAGATATCTATACAGGAGATGGTTAGGGAGGGAGAATTTGTCTTTTAATACTTGAAATGTTTTAAGCCCTATAGGGGGTCATAATTTTGGTATAAGTACAAGATACCATGATTTATCCAAATGACAGGGTCCGGAATAGTCAATAGTTCAGGTAATTGTGTATTGAACCACAAAGTACAGTCTGTAACGGGGTATGGGCTGGGTTATTAGGACTTGCACTAAGCAAAGATTGGTACCTTGAGAGTTCATTTTTCTCGAAGTAATAAAAGTGGGATATTTGGGAGGCTAAGTAATAGTCCTGAAAGTCAGGGAAGGCTGTGCCTCCAAACTTCGCTGGGTTCTTTAAGACTATCCAAGACAGTTTGTGTCTACTGTGGCCCCATACAAAGGAGTTTAGAATAGAATCTATTGTTTTAAAAAAATTTGAGCGGGATATATGAGAGTCCATTCACACAGGGGCAACACGATTTCAGCGCGACTTTGTACGGCGACTTCAACGCGGCTTCAACGCGACTTCAGCGCGACTTTAAGCAAAGTACAACGCAACTTCAAGTCGCCTCCAGGACAGGCGACTTTGGCTGTGGCCAATCACAGGATAATCAGCTCTCTGGGAGGGAGGGGTTTACCTGATTTTTTTTCCCTGCAAAGTCGCTTGACTTTAGAGAGAGATCCGACTTGGAGGCGACTTCCATAGATTTCTATGGTACAGGTCACCTACCAAGTCGGATCCAAGTAGTACAGGGAGTACGCTCTGAAGTCGGAGCGACTTCAGTAGTGTCTATTAAGACGCTCCCATTCACTGTCATGTGAATATCTTTCTGGGGCGACTTGAGGGGCGACAAGTCGGATCCCAAGTCGTCCCAGTGTGAACCGAGCCTCAGGGAGCGTGTCACATTAGATACAGTATCTTGGGAAGGAGTATCATTTTAACAAGATTGATTCGGCCCATGACACCCATAGGTAGTCCAGCCCATGTCTGTGTTTTTTAGTTTTGATCAGGCTGTATAAAGGTTCAATATTCAGAGGTGTACAGTGCCTTGCAAAAGTATTCACCCCCCTTGGCATTTTTCGTGTTTTGTTGCCTCACAACCTGGAATTAACATGGATTGTTTGAGGATTTGCATAATTTAATTTACAGAAAATGCCCACAACTTTGAAGATTTTTTTTTTTTTTATTGTGAAGCAAACAACAAATCGGACAAAATAACAGAAAAAGTCAATGTACATAACTATTCACCCCCCTAAAGTCAATACTTTGTAGAGCCACCTTTTGCGGCTATCACAGCTCCAAGTCGCTTTGGATAAGTCTCTATGATCTTGCCACATCTCACCACTGGGATTTTTGCCCATTCCTCCTTGCAAAACTGCTCCAGCTCCTTCAAGTTGGATGGTTTGCGCTTGTGAACACCAATCTTTAAGTCTGACCACAGATTTTCTATTGGATTGAGGTCTGGGCTTTGACTAGGCCATTCCAACACATTTACATGTTTCCCCTTAAACCACTCAAGTGTTGCTTTAGCAGTGTGTTTGGAGTCATTGTCCTGCTGGAAGGTGAACCTCCGTCCTAGCCTCAAATTTCAGTGCTACAGGTTCTGCTCAAGAATATCCCTGTATTTAGCACCATCCATCTTTCCCTCAACTCTGACCAGTTTCCCAGTCCCGACTGCTGAAAAACATCCCCACAGCATGATGCTGCCACCACCATGTTTCACAGTGGGGATGGTGTTCTTTAGGTGGTGTGATTTGTTGGGTTTACGCCAGACATAGCGTTTTCTTTGATGGCCACAAAGTTACTTTTTAGTCTCATCAGACCAGAGCACCTTCCTCAATACATTTTAGGAGTCTCCCACATGCCTTTTCAAAAACTCAATGTGCCATTTTGTTTTTTGCTGAAAGTAATGTCTTTCTTCTGGCCACTCTGCCATAAAGCCCAACTCTATGGAGCGTACGGCTTATTGTCATCCTATGTACAGATACTCCAGTCTCTGCTGTGGGACTCTGCAGCTCCTCCAGGGTTACCTTAGGTCTCTGTGCTGCCTCTCTGATTAATGCCCTCCTTGCCCGCTCTGGCAGTTTTGGTGTGCGGCAGTATTTTGGCAGGTTTGCTGTTGTGCCATGTTCTTTCCATTTGGTTATGATAGATTTGATGGTGCTCCTAGGGATCATCAAAGATTTGGATATTTTTTTATAACCTAACCCTGACTTGTACTTCTCAACAACATTGTCCCTTACTTGTTTGGAGAGTTCATTGGTCTTCATGGCAGTTTTTGGTTAGTGGTGCCTCTTGCTTAGGTGTTGCAGCCTCTGGGGCCTTTCAAAAAAGGTGTGTCTATGTAATGACAGATCATGTGACACTTAGATTGCACACAGGTGGACATCATTTCACTAATTATGTGACTTCTGAAGGTAATTGGTTGCACCAGACATTTGTATGGGCTTCATAACAAAGGGGGTGAATACATATGCACATGCCAATTATCAGTTTTTTATTTCTGAAAAATAGTTTTATGTATATATTTTTCTAATTTTACTTCACCAACTTAGACTATTGTGTTCTGATCCCTCACATATAATTCAGATAAAAAAAAAAAATTGAACTAAAGGCTGTAATGTAACAAAATAGGTAAAAAGCCTAGGGGGTTGAATACTTTTTTGCAAGGCACTGTATCCCTTGAGGTCGTCGGGTATCCACAGGGGACAAGCAGGCGTGAAGAATTCACTAGGATAATGCCAGAATCTGAAGTACAGGCGTAACGGCAAGCGGAGCTCTCACTGCAGTCGTCCTACTCCATCGCGCTCCAGGCCACATCCCCAACCCTCCAACCCCCCCGTCCTAGTGTATTTTTGAAAAAATATGCAGCTATTTACCTTATTTCAGAGCGCCGCTCGGCACTCGCATGACCGGCCTCCTCTCTCCTCCTCCTGGCTAAAGTCAGCGGGGATTCTTAGCCCCGCCCGCTGTAGCTGTCAGTCCTGGAGAGGAAAAAGGCTACCGGTCACATGAGTGCCGAGCGGTGCTCTGAAATAAGGTATATAGCGGCGTATTTTTAAAAAAAAAAACATACACTGGGGCACATCCGTTACCATAAGGGAGGGGTTTGTAGCACACACGCTCAGTGGCTTAACAACCACTTTAAGTTTCCATTACTGAATGTATCTCAGGATAGCAGAGAGCGTCTTCTCAGTTCTTTATTCTTTCTTTCAGAGGAGCTGACGGCGCGGCTGAGCCGGTCCATAGAGAGCGGAGACCAGAAGCTGGCGGCACACTATGCGGCTGAGTTAGCCAAGTACAGAGCTCCCACTCAGATTCAGCTAAAACAGACCTGCTACCCGAAATCCGAGATCTGGTAAGTGCTTCATGATCCTCTGTTTACTCGCCTGAACGAGGCTTAGACTCCCCTCCGTCCTCCTCACCCCTCTGTCTTCCTCGCCCCCTTCTGCAGATAGTACAGGTTTGGCACACAGATGGTTTCGGTTCATACCGCCCACATACTAAACTGCAGCGGTTCAGTGTGTAGACGGCTCCGCATTCTGTCAGTAGGGGGTTGGGGGGGGGGGTGGAGTGTGATGTGCATTTTATCGCATCACATAGTCTTTTTTTTTTTTGTGTGTGTGTGTGTAACCGTAACGAGATCTTCACCTATCTAAAGAAGTCACCTCATCGTTTATTCTTATATGTGGAATTATATAACAGCTTGTCACATGTGGATGAACTGACATGAGCGCTGATGAGGCATTTTAAGGACATGAGTTGTGTTGGACTTTTTAATGCCATCGCTTTCAGTCGAAAGTTAAAACTACATCCGTAGCAGTGCAGGGGGGGGGGGGGGGAATATCTGACCAGCGGGCTGCAAGGTGGAAGCTGCTGTTGGGTGGCCCTGCGGCTGCCCGATCGCTTTCACCCACCCCTGGTAATGGCCACCTCCCCACATATGGCCTGGCCATGCTTCCTGGGCTCCACGTGGCCATCAGTGTACCTGGGACCAGCATAGCAGGTGTGTTGGTTGGAGGGGAGACAAGCCCAGCTGTCCATCCCTCCCTCTTACTGACACAGAAGCCATGCATAGGTCACTTTCGGGTCTCCGTGTCATACAGGCTGAGGAGGAATCGAATGCAGTGCGATCTGATCTGCACTACATTATATTTATTTTAGGACAAGAGACGTCAAGGGATCTTTTAGACCAGTGGTCACCAACCAGTGGTCCACCCTCTAGACCATGGATATGCAATTAGCGGACCTCCAGCTGTTGCAAAACTACAAGTCCCATCATGCCTTTGCCTTTGGGTGTCATGCTGGTGGCTGTCAGTCTTGCTATGCCTCATGGGACTTGTAGTTCTACAACAGCTGGAGGTCCGCTAATTGCATATCCCTGCTCTAGACCATGGATATGCAATTAACAGACCTCCAGCTGTTGCAGAACTGCAATTCCCATGAGGCGCATAGCAAGACTCTGACAGCCACAAGCATGACACCCAGAGGCAGAGGCATGATGGGACTTGTAGTTTTGCAACAGCTGGAGGTCCACTAATTGCATATCTCTGCTCCAGACTCTAGAGCATCCTTTCTCAACCTTTTCAACACAGAAGACCCCTTTAAATAACGCTCCCCTCTCTGACTATAACTACAACACTTGATACATTAGTGTTATGGTCAATGGGAAGAATGCTCATTACACCTGTGATCATTGGAAAGAATTTCCCTTTTACAGATCGCTAAGAAGATCAGTGGTGTGATTGGAAACCTGTCTGAGAGGCAGAAATTGCTCAAGGAACCCCTAGCAACCTCTGGAGAATCTCTGCTCTAGGGTCTAGATCCAGCTGTCCTTAAGGCCACTTTATTGGGATCCCCCCGGGACTCCCCATAGGGGAAGAGCTCCCGGCAGGAGATGGCAGCGGAGAAACCAATCAGTGCAAGTGCTGGATACAGAACGCTGGCCCACCATGGTTGAGGATCGTCGCTGGACTGAGCCGGGACCTCCCAACCACTGCAGCGGAGCCCTGGGGGTGAGCAGGGCGGAGGGAGGGGTCAGGGGGACAGGGGCTGACAATCACAGGTGGGGACACTGGCAGAGGATTGAGCTGTCCTGCCTGTTTAGGAGCAGGCAGGTAAACTAGGCGGCCGTGAGGCCCAATTAAAGAGCCGCCTCTGCCCTTCTGTCTTGGGACGGTGCCGCCCAAGGCAAACATCTTTTTTGCCTCACAGTAGATATACGCCCCTGGCTGTAACCATGAATCCCAGTATAACCACCTCAATATTAGACACTTTATGTGTGTGTGTATGTATGTATATATATATATAATGTGTATATATGTGTATGTGTGTGTGTGTGTGTGTGTGTATATATATATATATATATATATATATATATATATATATATATATATATATATATATATATATATATATATATATATACATACATACATACATACATACATACATACATACATACATACATACATACATACATACATACATATAGCAGAATTGAGGTGGGTACTAGCACCCCATTATGAAAAAAAAAAGATTGGCTGCGTGTGGATACATTTTTCTGGAGTGTTTATGAACAGAAATTGTTAATGCACATGCAGTCCGCCCTTTGAATGCTTGTGATTGAGTTCTCATTTGATAGTGCAGATAATAACTTACAGAGCCATTTCAGAGCGGCTCTGTGCCTTGTGATCGGATCAGAGCAATGACCGTTGTAAACGGAAAGTGAACATGGCCCTTCTCTTCTGCCACCAATCACATCTATCTGACGCTCTGCCACAGCCAGCAACAATGCCATCACCACTCTGGTATGTCCTCATTGATCAGCGCAGCCATGTGACCCTGCTGACCAATGAGAAGCGCATCTGAAGTTTCTTTTTCCAGGAATGTATTCCAGAAGAAAGAAGTGCTTCCCATTTGGTCAGTGCAGTCATGTGGTCACGCTTTACCATTGCAAACAATGATGGATGCTCACCCCAGGGCTGTGTATGAGCTGCTGCACCGGCAGCACAAGACATCATGGCCAAAAATATAAATGGTTATATGTATATCTGGCTTAAGAGGGGAGATATTTCTGATGTCATGGGAGGGTCATTGGGCATACTAACTAGGGTTGTCCCGATACCGAGCATTTGCCCAAGTACTCGTACAAATGCTCCCGATGCTTCCCCCAATACCTGGAAGTCAGCGGTGATCGGCGTGTGGGGGAGTTACAAGCTTCTCCCCCCCGCAGCTTTCAGCTGCTTAGTGACATACAGCAGTGATCGGTGCTTGTAACTCCCCCACACGCGATCACCGCTGTATGTCACCGCATCCTCCTCCAGTCCCTCTGTCCCCCTCCGCTCCTCTGTCCCGCCGTTCCGCTGCCCCTCTCTCTTCCTCTGTCCCCCTCCGTTCTCCCGTCCCGCTCTCTTCCTCTGTCCCCCTCCGTTCTCACGTCTCTCTTTCTTCCTCTGTCCCCCTCCGTTCTCACGTCTCTCTTTCTTCCTCTGTCCCCCTCCGTTCTCACGTCCCTCTTTCTTCCTCTGTCCCCCTCCATTCTCCCGTCCCTCTCTCTTCCTCTGTCCCCCTCCGTTCTCACGTCCCTCTTTCTTCCTCTGTCCCCCTCCGTTCTCACGTCCCTCTTTCTTCCTCTGTCCCCCTCCGTTCTCCCGTCCCTCTCTCTTCCTCTGTCCCCCTCCGTTCTCCCGTCCCTCTCTCTTCCTCTGTCCCCCTCCGTTCTCCCGTCCCTCTCTCTTCCTCTGTCCCCCTCCGTTCTCCCGTCCCTCGCTCTTCCTCTGTCCCCCTCCGTTCTCCCGTCCCTCGCTCTTCCTCTGTCCCCCTCCGTTCTCACGTCCCTCGCTCTTCCTCTGTCCCCCTTCGTTCTCATTTCCCTCTCTCTTCCTCTGTCCCCCTTCGTTCTCATTTCCCTCTCTCTTCCTCTGTCCCCCTCCGTTCTCATTTCCCTCTCTCTTCCTCTGTCCCCCTCCGTTCTCACGTCCCTCTCTCTTCCTCTGTCCCCCTCCGTTCTCACGTCCCCCTCCGTTCTCACGTCCCTCTCCGTTCTCACGTCCCTCTCTCTTCCTCTGTCCCCCTCCGTTCTCACGTCCCTCTCTCTTCCTCTGTCCCCCTCCGTTGTGCTGTCTCTCTCCATGTCCTCCTTTGTGAATGGATAGAATCAGCTGACTCTGTCCATTCACATAACTGAAACCTTGTAATCTCCTGTGATGTGTCAGTTTATGACTGGAGAGGAGCCGCTGTCTTCTCTCCATTCATTCTCAGTGCAGCTGAGGCTGCAGAGAAAGGGACTGGGAAATCTCTATCCTCGGTCTCTTTCTCTGTCTCAAGGGGGAGATATCAGAGGTCTGTTAAGACCCCTGATATCTCACCAAAGCCCCCCAACAGGGCTAGTTTAAAAAAAAAAAAAACACACACCTATTGCAATAAATAATGAAAAAAAATATTATTGTAAAAAAATAATAAAAATGTAAATAAAAAAAACACACAGACACCGTTCACCATCCCCCCCCCCTCAAAAAAAAAGAAAGCATTGTTTAAAAAAAAAAACAAAACAAAAAAACCACTGTCACGTGACATTAAAAAAAAAAGTATTGGTAATCGGTATCGGCGAGTACTTGAAAAAAGTATCGGTACTTGTACTCGGTCCTGAGAAAGTGATATCGGGACAACCCTAATACTAACGTCTCTTCTCCCCCTGTAGCATGAAGGTCGGAGTGGAAGATGCCAAGGCCTCGGTGAATATCTCCACAATCGTGTACAGTCACACTACCATAGCCATGCTGAAGCAGCAGGTTAGTGCGTGCTCTGTGGGGGGGGGCCCTGAATATACCCACTGCGCCCCCTGTCCTACCCCATCGCTTTGTTCTCCTTTAGAGTATGTCTTTAACCCCTTCAGTACTGGGTACTTTCACCCCCTTCCTGCCCAGGCCAATTTTCAGCTTTCAGCGCTTTGAATGGCAATTGTATTGACAATACAACACTGTACCCATATGACGTTTTTATCATTTTTTTTCACACACATTTTAGCTTTTTTTTTTTTTTTTTTTTTTTTTTCTTTTGGTGGTATTTAATCACCACTTGAATTTTTATTTTTTGCTAAATAAATGAAAAAACTAAGGTGTTTTTTTTTGTTTTTTGTTTTTTAATTTCTTTTTGTCTGTTGCCAGGACAGTACAAATATCCCCAAATTACCCCCCTTCTTTTTTTTATTTATGAATTTTTTATTTTTTTTTTTTTATTTTTTTTTTTAAACATACTTTCACCAGTGCAGTACAACATTGTTATACAACTGGTGTGGCGGTGATCAGGGACACAGACTGCTGACAGTGTGTAATAAATAAATAAAAAAAATATATACTTTTTTTTTTTTTTTTTAATTTCTAAAATATTTTTTCTTTTTTTTTTTTTTGCACACTATGACCAGAGCAATACAGTGTTGCCATAGTAACCTTGTACTACTCCAGGGAGGTGATCAGGATATAATTATTTTTTTTATTTTTTTAAATACACTATGATTGCTTATACCAGTGAGGTTCACTGTTAAAAGCAAATATTTTTTTTCTTAATGAAATCAGTTCATTCAGCATTGTGATTGGCTGCGATTGGTCAAAGCTAATCACATGGTTTAAAGACATGCTGGTAGGTTAATTGGCTTCTGTAAAAAAAAAAAAAATATGCCCCTAGTATAGGAATGTGAGTTGGGGACCTTGGATTGTGGGCTTTTTGAGGGTAGGGTGTGATGTATGTGTGGAGCGCTGTGTAAATTGACGGTGCTATATGGGTACCTTAAATAAATAATAATAATAATAGAGTATATTAATGAGACACAATGTACAGGGATGGGGACAATTGTAGACACACATCCACACTCAGGTTGAACTGGATGGACTGGTGTCTTTATTCAACCTTACTAACTATGTAACTATGGTACAGCTGGGCTGGGGTTGGCTCTGTCTGTACCATGTGATCACTGTGACCAATCACAGAGATCGACACAATAGTACACAAAGAATGGCATTAATGGAAGCCATCCATTGTGTACAATTGTCATTTCATCGGCTGTGATTGGTCACAGCGATCACATGGTACCAGCAGCGGACCTGTATCTGTCATCTGGACACAGTGGGTGGCAGATTGCGCCAATGTGCCGCTCATTCTGGGAAGGACATCATTTAACGTCCTCCCAGAACGGGCCGCACTCTGGCACGATATGTCATCCGCTTTGTTAAAGAGAAAGTATAGAAGTGTCATTTGCTGATGTCTTTGTTGACGTTCTCCTGCTGTGATGCTGATCCAGTGGCTTCGGTACTTTTCTTGGTCTCAGACTTAGAAAAGGTTTGCGGATTGGGAGCTCTCACTGCAATCTGAGGGTTTTGTTCCAAGTCATGGTCTCAAAGACAGCCATGCAGATAGCATTTTTCAATGGACGTTGGTGAAGCCGCCTTATTTCCCTTGTTAATAGGTTATCTATAAATCTGATTTCCAGACAGAGAATAAATCTAAAAAAAAAAAAAACACCAATAGGCCTAGTTTACACCGGTGGCTGGGGGGGAGGGTGGTAAAAATAGGTGGCCCTTTTGTTGACATTAGCTGTCAGATGAAAGCAGTCTTTCAGGTGTGTGTGTGATCTCCCTGGGCCCCTGCCATGTTTTCCAGGCTCCGCATGCCTATTGGTGGATCCGAGACTGGCGTGGCGGGTGCTGCCATGTAGAGGGGAGGGAGATCAACGAGCGTCTATTTACTGATCTCTGCTTCCTGCTGATGACCCGTAAGCGACATGTAAAGCACCACTTCCAGGTCCTGGTGTGGCAAGAAGCTAATAAAGTGTGAGCTGCATTCCATTAGCTTCATTGGAGGACATGCTCATTAAAGTGAACCTGTCACCAATAAAGGCATACTCTTCGATCCCTATTTGTTTGGAAAAATAGGTCTAGTAAAAAAAAAAAAAGTTACACCCAAGCTCTCCCCAAAAAAGTTTAAGCGCCCCCCCCCCCCCCCCCCATACACGCACAGGTTGGGGGACACCTACGCACAAAAAAAAGGTAGATGGCACTATACACATGTTACATATTTCTGCCCAAGATGGAATGAGATCAATAATTCTCACAGGTAACTCTAAACTGATAACCTTGTAGGGGCTTTTAACCACTTCAACCCCAAAAGAATTTACCCCCTTCCTGACCAGGCCATTTTTTTGCGATACGGCTAGGGCTGCAACTAACGATTATTTTCATAATCGATTAGTTGGCCGATTATTGTTTCGATTAATCGATTATTCGGTTAATAACCTTAAAAAAAAAAAAAAGTGTGGTGTATAATTTAGTTAATGTGTACAGTTTTAAAAAAAAAAAGGTAATTTATTCTTAAATATCTCTATGCAGTGGTAAATATAAATAACCAACTATATGGTTAGGGAGCAAAATATCGAATCCACTCTGAGTATAACAGACAGAAGAGATATACTGTATATACTATTAGAGGAGATATACTGTATATACTATTAAAGGGTGAATCTGGTAAATATCATCAGACTCGGTGATCAAATTTTTTTATTAAAAACAAAAACAATGTCTTCCTTCAAAAAAAATGTAATTTTAAGAACGTTTGTTCTTTCATTCAGTGAATGTACAAAGATTTTTCGTCTGAATATTCTCGTCTGAAAATTGATCCGTGTGGCCAGCATATAGCTCAGTACACACCTATGCAGTTTGCTTTTCATCTGTTTCTGCAGTGCTTTTTGCTGTGCGTTTTGATTTTTGCGCACATGATTTTGCGGCGATTTGCGTTTTTGCATTTTTTTGGCCAATTTGTTGTTGGGCAGATTAAAAAACACATACTGCTGCAAAAACGCATTACATGCTTTTCTGCAGCTTCTCTATTGAAGTATATTGAACCAAAAAAGCACAGTTTTGCGTGAGCGTATTCCATAGGAAACCATGTGAATGAACTGTAGTGCGTTTCTGCAAAATGCACCAAAAAACACATAGATGTGAACCAGGTCTAAGGGTGAAAAAAACTAAAATTACCCCTTTATAGTACAAAAAAAAAGCAGATAATCACTACTGTAAGGGGTTAATTTTTTTAGTGTAGAACTGTGAAAGTAATATTTGCAGTAGCAATTATTTGCTCTTTTTGTACTATATTAGGTTTTTTTTAACCCCATTTTGTTACTGGCCGATTAACTGATTATGAAAATAGTAATCGATTAATTTCATAATCGATTAGTTGTCGATTCATCAATTAGTTGTTTCAGCCCTAGATACGGCACTGCGTCGCTTTAACTGACAATTGCGCGGTCGTGCGAGGCTGTACACAAACAAACTTGACGTCCTTACCCCCCCTGCCCCCCCACAAATAGAGCTTTCTTTTGGTGGTATTTGATCACCTCTGCATTTATCTATTTTTTTTTTTTTTTTTTTTTTTGCGCTATTAACAAAAAAGGAGCAACAATTTTGAAGAAAAAAAACAAAACATTTTTTACTTTGTTATAATACATATCCAAAAAAAATATATAAAAAAAACCTAGTTTTATTCATCAACGAGCACTGTATTTCTACAAATCCTAACTCGGTTTGCGAGTGTTGTCTCGCAAAACGAGTAGGATTCAGGCCAAAAGCGGTGTGTATTACCCCTTTTGGCCTGAGGTGGGGGGCGTCGGAGCCGAGCAGAGCCGCAAGTCGCCGATCATCGGCGTTCGGAAATGCACGGAAAGGCCCGAGGACAGTTCAGCTGACCTCGGAAAGGCTCGTGAACGGATTCTTTCCGAGGTTTGCCGAAGTGTGCTTGGGCCTTTTCGGTTGTTTCCGAGGCTCTCTGGCGCCCCCCTGCCTCTGGCCACATGCGGTATTGCATCCCATTGAAGTCAATGCGGAACTAATTATTTTCCTTTCCATTGACTTCAATGGGAAAACTCGCTTTGATATGCGAGTACTTTGGATTACGAGCATACTCCTGGAACGGATTATGCTCGTAATCCGAGGTTCCACTGTACAGTGATCGGTGCTATAAAAATGCACTGTCACTGTATAAATGACACTGGCAGGGAAGGGGGTTAACACTAGGGGGCGATCAAGGAGTTAACTGTGTTCCCTGGGTGTGTTCTAACTGTAGAGGGGGGATGGGCTGCCTGGAACACCACAGAGATCGCTGTTCCCAATGACTGGCAACAGCAGATCTTCTTCGTGTCCCCCGTCAGAATGGGGATCCGCCTTGTTTACATAGGCAGATCCTCGTTTTGCCTCTGTATACCGCGGAAAAAAAACTTGGAACTACCGCTTTTTTTATTTGTAGAATGCAGGCATCCAACACACGGCCTTCTGGTCTTCTGCATGCGGCCTGCAGGCTATTGAGTACTATAAAGAAAGCAAACAAATGATAGCCGGGTGCTGGGCGCCTGGATGCTCCGTTTCAGCACATGGCATTGAATGAGAGAGACTGAACTGTGGGCGGAGTTATCTCTGCCCGCGGTACAAGCTAAATCTCAGCAATGTTGGGGTTTATTATTGTGGTCACCGATTACCAATAGTATCAATGATAACACATAGTTTAACTGCAGGAGAAAAAGTGGGGGGTCAATGACTTGGCTGTACTGCAGGGTAGAGGCATCTGATCACAAGACTGTCTGAACAGAACTACTAATTCAGAAGATCTCATGTATGTGTTTCAGTTGTATTTCAATATGTGCCTGAGAGGAGAATGTATTTTCAACAAGATATGTGTAACCTTTGTATCTCTGTTAGATTTACTGTCGCTTTTGTTGGGCCTTTCTCAATTTTACATACAGTGCCTTGAAAAAGTATTCATACCCCTTGAAATTTTCCACATTTTGTCAACCAAAAACATAAAATGTATTTTATGTGATAGGCCAACACAAAGTGTCACATAATTGTGAAGTGGAAGGAAAATGATAAATTATACAAATAAATATGTGAAAAGTGTGGGTGCATTTGTATGGCGCCCCCCCCGGAGTCAATACTTTGTAGAACCACCTTTCACTACAATTACAGCTGCAAGTCTTTTTGGGGATGTCTCTACCAGCTTTGCACATCTAGAGAGGGACATTTTTGCCCATTCTTCTTTGCAAAATATCTCAAGCTCTGTCAGATTGGATGGAGAGCGTCTGTGGACAGCAATTTTCAAGTCTTGCCACAGATTCTCAATGGGATTTAGGTCTGGACTGTGACTGGGCCATTCTAACACATGAATATGCTTTGATCTAAACCATTCCATTGTAGCTCTGGCTGGATGTTTCGGGTCGTTGTCCTGCTGGAAGGTGAACCTCCGCCCCAGTCTCATGTCTTTTGCAGACTAACAGGTTTTCTTGTAAGATTGTCCTGTATTTGGCTCCATCCATCTTCCCATCAACTCTGACCAGCTTCCCTGTCCCTGCTGAAGAAAAGCATCCCCACAACATGATGCTGCCACCACCATGTTTCACAGTAGGGATGGTGTGTTCAGGGTGATGTGCAGTGTTAGTTTCCCCCCACACATAGCGTTTTGCTTTTAGCCAAAAAGTTCAATTTTGGTTTCATCTGACCAGATCACCTTCTTCCACATGTTTGCTGTGTCCTCCACATGGCTTCTTACAAACAGCAAATGGGACTTCTTATGACTTTATTTCACCAATGTCTTTCTTCTTGTCACTCTTCCATAAAGGGCAGATTTGTGGAGAACACGACTAATAGTTGTCCTGTGGACAGATTCTCCCACCTGAGCTGTGGATCTCTGCAGCTCCTCCAGAGTGACCTCTTGGCTCTTCTCTGATGAATGCTCTCTTTGCCCGGCCGGTCAGTTTAGGTGGACGGTCATGTCTTGGTAGGTTTGCAGTTGGGCCATACTCTTTCCATTTTCGGATGATGGATTGAACAGAGCTCCGTGACATGTTCAAAGCTTGGGATATTATTTTATATCCTAACCCTGCTTTAACCACTTCTCACCCGGCCTATAGCAGAATGATGGCCGGGTGGTGGTTTCATTATCCTGCTGGGCGTCATATGACGTCCAGCAGGATAACATGCCAGCGCACAGCGTGGCAATCGCTGGTACTGTGTGTCAGTCTGACACCCTGCATCTCTGATCATGGTATGGAGCCTCTGACTGAGGCTCCTTACCTTATGATCAGCTGTTGCCAATCACAGCTGATCATCACGTGATCCAGGAAGTGCCGGTAAACGTCTTTCCTTGGTTCGCGCTGACAGGGAGAGCGATCGGCGGCTTTCCCTGTCCGGTGGGGGGGGTCTGTGCTGATAATCGGCACATTGATTATCAGCACAGCCCCCATCAGATGTGCCCATCAGCTGCCAGTCTGTGCCCCATCAAGAACACCTGTCAGTGCCCATAAATGTGCCAGATCAGTAACGCCTGTCAGTGCCCATAAATGTGCCAGATCAGTAACGCCTGTCAGTGCCCATAAATGTGCCAGATCAGTAACGCCTGTCAGTGCCCATAAATGTGCCAGATCAGTAACGCCTGTCAGTGCCCTTCAAATGCCAATCAGTAATGCCTGACAGTAGCTCCTCCATAAGTGCTGCCTATCCAGTGCCATCTATCAGTGCAGCCTCATTAGTGCCCGTCAGTGAAGGAGAAAACAAAATTTTATAACAAAAGAAGAAAAACCCTCTTTTTGCGGAAAAAAAACCCAAAAAATAAATTTGGTCTTTATTTTTAGTTTGTTTAGCAAAAAAAAAAAAAAAAACGCAGAGGTGATCAAATACCACCAAAAGAAAGCTCTATTTGTGGGAAGAAAATGATAAAAATGTAGTTTGGGTACAGTGTTACATGACCGCGCAATTGTCAAAGTGTGACAGCGCTGAAAGCTTTTTTTTTTTTTTTGGGCAGGAAGGGGGTGAAAGTGCCCGGTATTGAAGGGGTTAAACTTCTCCGCAACTTTATCCCTGACCTAAGGTTCTCTAACAAACCTTAGACTTCTGAAGGCAATTGGTTCCACTAGATTTTAGTTAGGGGTATCAGAGTAAAGGGGTCTGAATACAAATGTCCCCCCCCCACACTTTTCACATATTTATTTGTAAAAAAAAATTGAAAACCATTTATCATTTTCCTTCCACTTCACAATTATGAGCCACTTTGTGTTGGTCCATCACATAAAATCCCAATAAAATACATTTACGTTTTTGGTTGTAACATGACAAAACATTGAACATTTCAAGGGGTATGAATACTTTTTCAAGGCACTGTACTTGCCGTTCTATATTTTTAAGGCAGTGCTTTGTATTTGTGAATGTTTCTACTAAATGTCCATTAGGCAGTGTAGTCAACATCCATGACCGCCTCCCTTCTTCTGCCTTTTCAGATTTTCAAGGATTATCAGTTCCACCCCAGTATTCAGCGCTGGATCATTGGCCAATGCCTGTGCTCCGATGATCGGACGGTCATGTCTTATGGTATTCGGAGAGACGGAGACACCGCATTCCTCTACCTGCTGGGCGCGAAACAGGCGAAACTGACACCACAAGACTTGTATAACAGCAGCATCTATACAGGTCCATCGCACCTGGTGGCTTCGGGGCTGGAGGAACAACGCCACTCCAAAACCCTCCCCAGCCGGCCCAATCTAAAGCCAGGTGATTGTTTATTATGGCCCTCAATGCTGAATATTTTTTATTTGGTTATGATCTAATAATAATAATATTATTTATGTATGTATGTAATGTGTGTATTTTTATATATATATATATATAATTTTTTTTTTTAATGTATTTTTACATTTATTTTTATTATTATTTTTATGTATGTATTTTATATATTTGTGTGTGTGTGTATGTGTGTGTGTGTGTGTGTGTGTGTGTGTATATATATATATATAATATATATATATACACACACAGTGCCTTGCAAAAGTATTCGGCCCCCTTGAACTTTTCAACCTTTTGCCACATTTCAGGCTTCAAACATAAAGATATAAAATTTTAATTTTTTGTGAAGAATCACCAACAAGTGGGACACAATTGTGAAGTGGAACGAAATCTATTGGATATTTTAAACTTTTTTAGCAAATAAAAAACTGAAAAGTGGTGCGTGCAAAATTATTCGGCCCCTTTACTTTCAGTGCAGAAAACTCACTCCAGAAGTTCAGCGAGGATCTCTGAATGATCCAATGTTGTCCTAAATGACTGATGGTGATAAATAGAATCCACCTGTGTGTAATCAAGTCTCTGTATAAATGCACCTGCTCTGTGATAGTCTCAGGGTTCTGTTGAAAGCGCAGAGAGCATCATGAAGACCAAGGAACACACCAGGCAGGTCCGTAATACTGTTGTGGAGAAGTTTAAAGCCGGATTTGGATACAAAAAGATTTCCCAAGCTTTAAACATCCCAAGGAGCACTGTGCAAGCGATCATTTTGAAATGGAAGGAGTATCAGACCACTGCAAATCTACCAAGACCTGGCTGTCCCTCTAAACTTTCAGCTCAGACAAGGAGAAGACTGATCAGAGATGCAGCCAAGAGGCCCATGATCACTCTGGATGAACTGCAGAGAACTACAGTTGAGGTGGGAGAGTCTATCCATAGGACAACAATCAGTCGTACACTGCACAAATCTGGCCTTTATGGAAGAGTGGCAAGAAGAAAGCCATTTCTCAAAGATATCCATAAAAAGTCTCATCTAAAGTTTGCCACAAGCCATCTGGGAGACACACCAAACATGTGGAAGAAGGTGCTCTGGTCCGAAAATCAAACTTTGTGGCCACAATGCAAAACGATATGTTTGGCGTAAAAGCAACACAGCTCATCACACTTAACACACCATCCCCACCGTGAAACATGGTGGTGGCAGCATCATGGTTTGGGCCTGCTTTTCTTCAGCAGGGACAGGGAAGATGGTTAAAATTGAGGGGAAGATGGATGCAGCCAAATACAGGACCATTCTGGATGAAAACCTGTTGGAGTCTGCAAAAGACCTGAAACTGGGACGGAGATTTATCTTCCAACAAGACAATGATCCCAAACATACAGCAAAATCTACAAAAGAATGGTTCACAAATAAACGTATCCAGGTGTTAGAATGGCCAAGTCAAAGTCCAGACCTGAATCCAATCGAGAATCTGTGGAAAGAGCTGAAAACTGCTGTTCACAAACGCTCTCCATCCAACCTCACTGAGCTCGAGCTGTTTTGCAAGGAAGAATGGGCAAGAATTTCAGTCTCTCGATGTGCAAAACTGATAGAGACATACCCCAAGCGACTTGCAGCTGTAATCGCAGCAAAAGGTGGCTCTACAAAGTATTAACGCAAGGGGGCCGAATAATTTTGCACGCCCCACTTTTCATTTTTTTATTAGTTAAAAACGTTTCACAAATCCAAAAGATTTCGTTCCACTTCACAATTGTGTCCCACTTGTTGGTGATTCTTCACAAAAAATAAAAATTTTATATCTTTATGTTTGAAGCCTGAAATGTGGCAAAAGGTTGAAAACTTCAAGGGGGCCGAATACTTTCGCAAGGCACTGTGTATATATATATATATATATATATATAAAATTTTCTTTTTTATGTATATTTATATATATATATTTTTATATATATATATATATATAATATATATATATATATATATATATATATATATATATATATATATATATATATATATATATATATATAATATTTATTTGTATTATTCTGCAGTGATATACAGAGAACACTGAGCCAGTCACATCATTCTCTCTACCAGAGGAGCTTACACTCTAATGTCCCCCTCGCAGGCACACACATTATTATTTTTATTATTATTCATTTGTATATCTCTGACATATACCGTAGTGCTCTATAGACTTGTGTGGGGGAAGGGAGGTGAGGGATCAGTTCCCTGTGAGAGGGGAGGTTGCTGATTGGAAATGAGAAGTGATAGTATGAAGGTGATTGGCCGCCTTGCACAGTGCAGACACCATTGGAGACAATAAGGAAGTGGTGTGAAGTTTCAGAATTCCCCGACCTGTATATACTGTCCTCGCCCGTCCCTCGCCTGTCACAATAAACCTGTTATTCCTGTCTGGCGTTAGGCCAAAGTCTCGGAGTGTCATGTGACACGAATAACCTTTTCCTGGGTTCCAGGTTAATTGGAGTATTTTTGTTTCCTAGTCTCCAACACCTTCAGGCCAGAGAACATGGATACAGGGGGCCACCCGAATCTCTTGCGCAATGCTCCACCTTCACCTGTCCAGGTGAGTGTGTGTGTGTGTGTGTTTCACTTGTGCAGGTATTTAGGTGTGTGTGTCACTTGTTCAGGTATATAGGTGTGTGTGTCACTTGTTCAGGTATATAGGTGTGTGTGTGTCACTTGTTCAGGTATATAGGTGTGTGTGTGTCACTTGTTCAGGTATATAGGTGTGTGTGTCACTTGTTCAGGTATATAGGTGTGTGTGTCACTTGTTCAGGTATATAGGTGTGTGTGTCACTTGTTCAGGTATATAGGTGTGTGTGTCACTTGTTCAGGTATATAGGTGTGTGTGTCACTTGTTCAGGTATATAGGTGTGTGTGTCACTTGTTCAGGTATATAGGTGTGTGGATCACTTGTTCAGGTATATAGGTGTGTGGGTCACTTGTTCAGGTATATAGGTGTGTGGGTCACTTTTTCAGGTATATAGGTGTGTGTGTCACCTGTCCAGGTATATAGGTGTGTGTGTCACCTGTCCAGGTATATAGGTGTGTGTGTCACCTGTCCAGGTATATAGGTGTGTGTGTCACCTGTCCAGGTATATAGGTGTGTGTGTCACCTGTCCAGGTACGGGTGCTTGTGTGTCACCTGTCCAGGTACGGGTGCTTGTGTGTCACCTGTCCAGGTACGGGTGCGTGTGTCACCTGTCCAGGTACGGGTGCGTGTGTGTCACCTGTCCAGGTACGGGTGCGTGTGTGTCACCTGTCCAGGTACGGGTGCTTGTGTGTCACCTGTCCAGGTACGGGTGCTTGTGTGTCACCTGTCCAGGTACGGGTGCTTGTGTGTCACCTGTCCAGGTACGGGTGCTTGTGTGTCACCTGTCCAGGTACGGGTGCTTGTGTGTCACCTGTCCAGGTACAGGTGCGTGTGTCACCTGTCCAGGTACAGGTGCGTGTGTCACCTGTCCAGGTACGGGTGCGTGTGTCACCTGTCCAGGTACGGGTGCTTGTGTGTCACCTGTCCAGGTACGGGTGCGTGTGTCACCTGTCCAGGTACGGGTGCGTGTGTCACCTGTCCAGGTACGGGTGCGTGTGTCACCTGTCCAGGTACGGGTGCGTGTGTCACCTGTCCAGGTACGGGTGCGTGTGTCACCTGTCCAGGTACGGGTGCGTGTGTCACCTGTCCAGGTACGGGTGCGTGTGTCACCTGTCCAGGTACGGGTGCGTGTGTCGCCTGTCCAGGTACGGGTGCGTGTGTCGCCTGTCCAGGTACGGGTGCGTGTGTCGCCTGTCCAGGTACGGGTGCGTGTGTCGCCTGTCCAGGTACGGGTGCGTGTGTCGCCTGTCCAGGTACGGGTGCGTGTGTGTCGCCTGTCCAGGTACGGGTGCGTGTGTGTCACCTGTCCAGGTACGGGTGCGTGTGTGTCACCTGTCCAGGTACGGGTGCTTGTGTGTCACCTGTCCAGGTACGGGTGCGTGTGTGTCACCTGTCCAGATATGCGGGTGTGTGTGTATCACCTTTGTCCTAGAGGTGACCTGAACTCCTCTCCGGTGCAGGAAAAAAACCCAGTTCACCACATTATATGTGAGTAGGGCCTAGGTGTATTCTAGGTTTATACTTCATCCTCCTGCAAGGTTCACAGTCAGCCCACCTGACTCCATCAGTAACTACAATTTCATGTGTAGGCCAACTGGCTTTTACAGGAGGAACTCTAGACTTGCTGTATAGCCCTGGTTCCCAACACACATCCTACTAGGCCTCCGTGTGCCGCCCGCAGGCTGTTGGGCTCAATACACAAAGCAGAGCAGCAGCGCGGCACCAGGGCCTGTGTTTCAGCACCGTACATTGGGCATGCCTTGATTATGCAAAATTGTGTGATTGTGCTCGTGTTCTTGCATAAAACAAGTGTGAATGCATACTAAGAGTTTACTGAATGGTGCAGCGCAAGACGGACCACCTGAACTCCGTCCGCTGATGCATTTTACTCCTATAGAACTTATTTGTAGAGAACAAAGACCACCAATAAACGTAATACGGGGGAAATGCGGAAGGGGCGTGGTTTGTCTTTCCCTTTTTACCATTTGTTAAACTCTTAATCATGGTTTTTAACTCGTGGTTTTTAGCAAGTGTATTACTGGCAGGTGAAAACAAATGCAGCCACCACATCGTAGTGCTGGAAAGCTAAAATATTCTTCAAAAATTGTTTTTGGATTTTGATACTTTAATATTTTTTTTTCTGTGTTTGGGTTGGGCTTAGAGATCACTCCTAATTCACATACTGACCCGTTTTTTTATTCTTTTGTTCAGATTGGCTGGTCATGCCCCGCCTGCACGTTCATCAATGTACCTACCCGCCCAGGCTGCGAGATCTGCAGTTCAGACCGCCCGGCGGGCTACGTGGTTCCCGAATGGTACAAACCTGACGAGTCGGAGCGGCGGAGGTTACAGCAGGAGACCGACGGGCTGCAGCAGTACAAGAAGGTAGGAATCCCACATCGCATCTTACACTGAAAATACGGCTTCTGTGATCGGGGCACGCAGAAGATTTTATAACTGTGCATTGAAGCCCTACTCAGTGCATGGAAGGGTCAGAGCCTCTGTCAGGTTCTTTTTTTTATTGTCATCAGTAGTGAGGAACATTCCCCGCACTTCTGTAAGTGCAGGAAATGGCAGCAATTCATCTTATCAAGAACACAGACAAATTTTAGTATTAGAATTTTGAAATGTTTTTTTTGTTTTTGTTTTTTTCTCCATGCCTTCCTGTCCTGGTGACAGCAGCCCATGCCCACTTCTTGTATGGGTGTCACAGGTACAGGAAGTGAGGAAGATCTCTGCATAGGGGACACAGGAAAAAAAAGCCAGTAAACAGTGAAAAACAAAGAGTTTACTGGTATCCCATGTCGGAAATGGAAGCGTTTTCGGAGATGCAGGAGAACCCTTATTTAACTACTTGCCAACCGGCCAATTCTGACACTTTTCTCTGACATGTAAAAAAAAATCTACTTTTTTTTTTTTTTGCTAGAAAATTACTTTAAATCCCAAACATTTTATTTATATAATATATAAATTTTATATATACATTTTTTTTTTTTTTTTTTTTTTTTAAGCAGAGGCCATATAGCAGTGATGGTGAACCTTGGCACCCCAGATGTTTTGGAACTACATTTCCCATGATGCACCACTACACTGCAGAGTGCATGAGATATCATGGGAAATGTAGTTCTGAAACATGTGGGGTGCCAAGTTCACCATCACTGTCCTATAGAATAAAATGATGAGTGTTGCAATTTTTTTTATGTCACACGACTGTTTTTCAAATGCAAAATCTAAAATTAAAAAAAAAAAAAATACACTTTAATGAACTGTATTGCACACAAACACAAATATAATACATTTTCTGTAAAATCTAAAATATGTTACGCCAAGTAAATAGATGCCTAACATGTCACACTTTAAAATTGCGTCCGCCTGTGGAATGGGGGCGAACTACGGTACTTTAAAATCCTCCATACGCGATGCTTTAAACGCCATTACAGGTTACCAGTTTAGAGTCGCACAGGAGGTCTGGTGCTAGAATTATTGCGCTCACTCTGACGTTTGCGACAATACCTCACATGTTTGCTGCGAATCACCATTTGCTTATGCGTGCGGGAGTAACGTATGCATTCTCATTTGCATGTAAGCACGGAGGACGGGGCTGCTTTAAAAAAAAAAAATGTATTATAGCCCAAATGTGTTTTTTTTTTTTTTTCGTTTTTTTTTTTGGAATAACTTTATTGCTATCAGAAGAGATGAACAGCATCCCTTGTGACAGCATGGACCATGACAGGTCCTCTTTATGGAGAGATCTGGGGTCTATTATACCCCAAATCTCTCCTCTGGCCTCCCACACAGCCAATCAGACGCAGATCGGTCTGATGAGCTGCTTTCCTGGCCACTAACGGCCAGCGAAACAGAGAGGCGGAACTGGAAATGACGGCATACTTGTCACTTCTGGTTTCCGGGCTTACAGAGAGGGGAGGGACTTAAGTTCCTCTCTCTCTCCTATTCCGTGCAGCCACCGGTCACTTCGCTCCCGGGCTCCGCGATGGGGTGCCAGAGCCCAGGAAAGGTGATGGGGTGGGGGGGGGGCACTCAAATCTTTTCTACAGGAAATTGCTAGCTGAAAATTTTCATACTCAGATGATGTCTGCAGGTGCAGGCATCATCCCAGTATAAACACTGCGAACCAAGGACATCCTACTTTCGGCAAGTGGTTAAAGGTGACGGACACCTGGTAAAGGGGATTTCCTGTCATTTTAATAAAGGAGACCTCCGCATCTCTGAAACATGTAACACCGGACGCCTGTAAACTAACATGATCCCATTGTTGCAGGCTTCCGTTATTTGTTTGACTTGCACTGTACCACCGGTTTGCTTGTTCATCCACATCAATGTCTCATCATAAGGAGTCAGTAGAGCACGGTTTGGGACTTCACAATCACTATAAGGATGGGAGAAGGGGGTGAAGATGAAGATTGCAGAAGCAAAGTGATGGAGACAAAGAGAAGAGGAGGAGTGTGAAGGCTGAGAATGAGGGCAAGTGTAGAGGATTGAGGCCAGGGATGGAGATTGAGACCCGGGATAGAGCTGCAGAGGTAAG
>JBBDGP010003879.1:0-157444 GCA_037952835.1 Lithobates septentrionalis
TAGAGTAAGGTGGGTTGGTGTTTGGGATGGAGGGATTTAGAGTAAGGTGGGTTGGTGTTTGGGGGGGGGGAATTAGAGTAAGGTGGGTTGGTGTTTGGGATGGAGAGATTTAGAGTAAGGTGGATTGGTGTTTGGGATGGAGAGATTTAGAGTAAGGTGGGTTGGTGTTTGGGATGGAGAGATTTAGAGTAAGGTGGGGTTGGTGTTTGGGGGGGGGATTAGAGTAAGGTGGGGTTGGTGTTTGGGGTGGAGAGATTTAGAGTAAGGTGGGGTTGGTGTTTGGGGGGGAGAATTAGAGTAGGGTGTGGTTGGTGTTTTTGGGGGGAGAATTAGAGTAGGGTGTGGTTGGTGTTTGGGGGGGGGGATTAGAGTAAGGTGGGTTGGTGTTTGGGGGGGGGAATTAGAGTAAGTTGGGTTGGTGTTTGGGGGGGGAATTAGAGTAAGGTGGGTTGGTGTTTGGGATGGAGAGATTTAGAGTAAGTTGGGTTGGGTGTTTTTGGGGAGGAGAATTAGAGTAAGGTGGGTTGGTGTTTGGGGGGGGAGAATTAGAGTAAGGTGGGTTGGTGTTTGGGGGGGGGGAGAATTAGAGTAAGTTGGGTTGGTGTTTGGGGGGGGGGGATTAGAGTAAGGTGGGTTGGTGTTTGGGGGGGGGGAGAATTAGAGTAAGGTGGGTTGGTGTTTGGGGGGGGGAGAATTAGAGTAAGGTGGGTTGGTGTTTGGGGGGGGAGAATTAGAGTAAGTTGGGTTGGTGTTTGGGGGGGGAATTAGAGTAAGGTGGGTTGGTGTTTGGGGGGGGGGGGAGAATTAGAGTAAGGTGGGTTGGTGTTTGGGGGGGGGGAGAATTAGAGTAAGTTGGGTTGGTGTTTGGGGAGGAGAATTAGAGTAAGGTGGGTTGGTGTTTGGGGGGGGGGAATTAGAGTAAGGTGGGTTGGTGTTTGGAGGGGGGGGGAATTAGAGTAAGTTGGGTTGGTGTTTGGGGGGGGGAATTAGAGTTAGGTGGGTTGGTGTTTGGGATGGAGAGATTTAGAGTAAGTTGGGTTGGGTGTTTTTGGGGGGGAGAATTAGAGTAGGGTATGGTTGGTGTTTGGGGTGGAGAGATTTAGAGTAAGGTGGGTCGGTGTGACGGGAGTCACTTTGGGTGGGGGGTTCGTGGAACTCAGTTTACCTTGAAGAGCTCTGGAGACTCCGTGTCCAGCTCCCTTGGACCCTCGTATGTGTAAATCACCCTGCGTCCATTAGGGGCACAGGGTACCTGAGAACCCCACTATGATCTGTGCTATTTAGACACACTGTACAGCCACACTGGAATGTTGTATATATTGTGTGTTATCTCATGCTGTCGGTGTTTGGGGTGGAGAGAATTAGAGTAGGGTGGGTTGGTGTTGGGGGGGGGGAATTAGAGTAAGGTATGGTTGGTGTTTTGGGTGGACAGATTTAGAGTAAGGTGGGTTGGTGTTTTGGGTGTAGAGATTTAGAGTAGGGTGTGGTTGGTGTTTGGGGTGGAGAGATTTAGAGTAGGGTGTGGTTGGTGTTTGGGGGGGGGGAATTAGAGTAAGGTGGGTTGGTGTTTGGGATGGAGAGATTTAGAGTAAGGTGTGGTTGGTGTTTGGGGGGGGGGGATTAGAGTAAGGTGGGTTGGTGTTTGGGGGGGGATTAAAGTAAGGTGGGTTGGTGTTTGGGGGGGGAGGAATTAGAGTAAGGTGGGTTGGTGTTTGGTGGGGGGAATTAGAGTAAGGTGGGTTGGTGTTTGGGATGGAGAGATTTAGAGTAAGGTGGGTTGGTGTTTGGGGGGGGGGGGGGAATTAGAGTAAGGTGGGTTGGTGTTTGGGGGGGGAATTAGAGTAAGGTGGGTTGGTGTTTGGGGGGGGGAATTAGAGTAAGGTGGGTTGGTGTTTGGGGGGGGGGAATTAGAGTAAGGTGGGTTGGTGTTTGGGGGGGGGGGAATTAGAGTAAGGTGGGTTGGTGTTTGGGATGGAGAGATTTAGAGTAAGGTATGGTTGGTGTTTGGGATGTAGAGATTTAGAGTAAGGTGGGGTTGGTGTTTGGGGGGGGAATTAGAGTAAGGTGGGGTTGGTGTTTGGGGGGGGGAGAATTAGAGTAAGGTGGGTTGGTGTTTGGGGGGGGAGAATTAGAGTAAGTTGGGTTGGTGTTTCGGGGGGGGGGGGAATTAGAGTAAGGTGGGTTGGTGTTTGGGGTGGAGAGATTTAGAGTAAGTTGGGTTGGGTGTTTTTGGGGGGAGAATTAGAGTAAGGTGGGTTGGTGTTTGGGGGGGAGAATTAGAGTAAGGTGGGTTGGTGTTTGGGGGGGGGGGAGAATTAGAGTAAGGTGGGTTGGTGTTTGGGGGGGGGGAATTAGAGTAAGGTGGGTTGGTGTTTGGGGGGGGGATTAGAGTAAGGTGGGTTGGTGTTTGGGATGGAGAGATTTAGAGTAAGTTGGGTTGGGTGTTTTTGGAGGGGAGAATTAGAGTAGGGTATGGTTGGTGTTTGGGGTGGAGAGATTTAGAGTAAGGTGGGTCGGTGTGACGGGAGTCACTTTGGGTGGGGGGTTCATGGAACTCAGTTTACCTTGAAGAGCTCTGGAGACTCCGTGTCCAGCTCCCTTGGACCCTCGTATGTGTAAATCACCCTGCGTCCATTAGGGGCACAGGGTACCTGAGAACCCCACTATGATCTGTGCTATTTAGACACACTATACAGCCACACTGGAATGTTGTATATATTGTGTGTTGTCTCATGCTGTCGGTGTTTGGGGTGGAGAGAATTAGAGTAGGGTGGGTTGGTGTTTGGGGGGGGGGGAATTAGAGTAAGGTGGGTTGGTGTTTTGGGTGGACAGATTTAGAGTAGGGTGTGGTTGGTGTTTGGGGTGTAGAGATTTAGAGTAAGGTGGGGTTGGTGTTTGGGATGGAGAGATTTAGAGTAAGGTGGGTTGGTGTTTTGGGGGGGGGGGGAATTAGAGTAAGGTGGGTTGGTGTTTGGGATGGAGGGATTTAGAGTAAGGTGGGTTGGTGTTTGGGGGGGGGGAATTAGAGTAAGGTGGGTTGGTGTTTGGGATGGAGAGATTTAGAGTAAGGTGGATTGGTGTTTGGGATGGAGAGATTTAGAGTAAGGTGGGTTGGTGTTTGGGATGGAGAGATTTAGAGTAAGGTGGGGTTGGTGTTTGGGGGGGGGGATTAGAGTAAGGTGGGGTTGGTGTTTGGGGTGGAGAGATTTAGAGTAAGGTGGGGTTGGTGTTTGGGGGGGAGAATTAGAGTAGGGTGTGGTTGGTGTTTTTGGGGGGGAGAATTAGAGTAGGGTGTGGTTGGTGTTTGGGGGGGGGGATTAGAGTAAGGTGGGTTGGTGTTTGGGGGGGGGAATTAGAGTAAGTTGGGTTGGTGTTTGGGGGGGGGGAATTAGAGTAAGGTGGGTTGGTGTTTGGGATGGAGAGATTTAGAGTAAGTTGGGTTGGGTGTTTTTGGGGAGGAGAATTAGAGTAAGGTGGGTTGGTGTTTGGGGGGGGAGAATTAGAGTAAGGTGGGTTGGTGTTTGGGGGGGGGAGAATTAGAGTAAGTTGGGTTGGTGTTTGGGGGGGGGGGATTAGAGTAAGGTGGGTTGGTGTTTGGGGGGGGGGAGAATTAGAGTAAGGTGGGTTGGTGTTTGGGGGGGGGGGAGAATTAGAGTAAGGTGGGTTGGTGTTTGGGGGGGGGAGAATTAGAGTAAGTTGGGTTGGTGTTTGGGGGGGAATTAGAGTAAGGTGGGTTGGTGTTTGGGGGGGGGGGAGAATTAGAGTAAGGTGGGTTGGTGTTTGGGGGGGGGGGAGAATTAGAGTAAGTTGGGTTGGTGTTTGGGGAGGAGAATTAGAGTAAGGTGGGTTGGTGTTTGGGGGGGGGGGGAATTAGAGTAAGGTGGGTTGGTGTTTGGAGGGGGGGGGGATTAGAGTAAGTTGGGTTGGTGTTTGGGGGGGGGAATTAGAGTTAGGTGGGTTGGTGTTTGGGATGGAGAGATTTAGAGTAAGTTGGGTTGGGTGTTTTTGGGGGGGAGAATTAGAGTAGGGTATGGTTGGTGTTTGGGGTGGAGAGATTTAGAGTAAGGTGGGTCGGTGTGACGGGAGTCACTTTGGGTGGGGGGTTCGTGGAACTCAGTTTACCTTGAAGAGCTCTGGAGACTCCCTGTCCAGCTCCCTTGGACCCTCGTATGTGTAAATCACCCTGCGTCCATTAGGGGCACAGGGTACCTGAGAACCCCACTATGATCTGTGCTATTTAGACACACTGTACAGCCACACTGGAATGTTGTATATATTGTGTGTTGTCTCATGCTGTCGGTGTTTGGGGTGGAGAGAATTAGAGTAAGGTGGGTTGGTGTTTGGGGGGGGGGATTAGAGTAAGGTATGGTTGGTGTTTTGGGTGGACAGATTTAGAGTAAGGTGGGTTGGTGTTTTGGGTGTAGAGATTTATGCCGCGTACACACGAGCGGACATTACGGCGGACTTTGCCCGGCGGACTGGATTTCGTCGGACAATTCGATGTGTGTGGGCTCCAGCGGACTTTGTTTTCTCAAAAGTTCGACGGAATTAGATTTGAAACTTGTTTTAAATTTATCCGTTGAAATCGAGTCCGGTCGAAAAGTCCGCCGTCTGTATGCTAGTTCGACGGACAAAAAGCCACGCTAGGGCAGCTATTGGCTACTGGCTATGAACTTCCTTGTTTTAGTCCGGTCGTACGTCATCACGTACGAATTCGACGGACTTTGGTGGATTGTGTGTAGGCAAGTCCGTTCATTCACAAAGTCCGTCGGAAAGTACGTCGAAAAGTCCGCCGGGCAAAGTCCGCTCGTGTGTACGCGGCATTAGAGTAGGGTGTGGTTGGTGTTTGGGATGGAGAGATTTAGAGTAGGGTGTGGTTGGTGTTTGGAATGGAGAGATTTAGAGTAAGGTGGGTTGGTGTTTGGGGGGGGGGAATTAGAGTAAGGTGGGTTGGTGTTTGGGAATGGGGAGATTTAGAGTAAGGTGGGTTGGTGTTTGGGGGGGGGGGGATTAGAGTAAGGTGGGTTGGTGTTTGGGATGGAGAGATTTAGAGTAAGGTGGGGTTGGTGTTTGGGGGGGGGGGAATTAGAGTAAGGTGGGTTGGTGTTTGGGGGGGGGAATTAGAGTAAGGTGGGTTGGTGTTTGGGGGGGGGGAATTAGAGTAAGGTGGGTTGGTGTTTGGGATGGAGAGATTTAGAGTAAGTTGGGTTGGGTGTTTTTGGGGGGGAGAATTAGAGTAAGGTGGATTGGTGTTTGGGGGGGAGAATTAGAGTAAGGTGGGTTGGTGTTTGGGATGGAGAGATTTAGAGTAAGGTGGGTTGGTGTTTTGGGGGGGGGGGGAATTAGAGTAAGGTGGGTTGGTGTTTGGGGGGGGGATTAGAGTAAGGTGGGTTGGTGTTTGGGGGGGGGGGGAATTAGAGTAAGGTGGGTTGGTGTTTGGGGGGGGAATTAGAGTAAGGTGGGTTGGTGTTTGGGATGGAGAGATTTAGAGTAAGGTGGGATTGGTGTTTGGGGTGTAGAGAATTAGAGTAAGTTGGGTTGGTGTTTGGGGGGGGGGAATTAGAGTAGGGTGGGTTGGGTGTTTTTGGGGGGGAGAATTAGAGTAAGGTGGGTTGGTGTTTGGGGGGGGGTTAGAGTAAGGTGTGGTTGGTGTTTGGGGGGGGAGAATTAGAGTAAGGTGGGTTGGTGTTTGGGGTGGAGAGATTTAGAGTAAGGTGTGGTTGGTGTTTGGGGTGGAGAGATTTAGAGTAAGGTGGATTGGTGTTTGGGGTGAAGAGATTTAGAGTAAGGTGGGGAGGTGTTTCAGGTGGAGAGTTTTAGAGTAAGGTGGGGTTGGTGTTTGGGGGGGGAGAATTAGAGTAGGGTGTGGTTGGTGTTTGGGGGGAGAATTAGAGTAGGGTGTGGTTGGTGTTTTTGGGGGGGAGAATTAGAGTAAGGTGTGGTTGGTGTTTGGGGTGGAGAGATTTAGGGTAAGGTGGGTTGGTGTTTCAGGTGGAGAGTTTTAGAGTAAGGTGGGGTTGGTGTTTGGGGGGGGGGAGAATTAGAGTAAGGTGTGGTTGGTGTTTGGGGTGGAGAGATTTAGAGTAAGGTGTGGTTGGTGTTTGGGGGGGGGGATTAGAGTAAGGTGGGTTGGTGTTTCAGGTGGAGAGTTTTAGAGTAAGGTGGGGTTGGTGTTTGGGGGGGGAGAATTAGAGTAAGGTGTGGTTGGTGTTTGGGATGAAGAGATTTAGAGTAAGGTGTGGTTGGTCTTTGGGGTGAAGAGATTTAGGGTAAGGTGGGGAGGTGTTTCAGGTGGAGAGTTTTAGAGTAGGGTGGGGTTGGTGTTTGGGGGGAGAATTAGAGTAGGGTGTGGTTGGTGTTTGGGATGGAGAGATTTAGAGTAAGGTGGGGTTGGTGTTTGGGGGTGTAGAGAATTAGAGTAAGTTGGGTTGGTGTTTGGGGGGGGGAATTAGAGTAAGGTGGGTTGGGTGTTTTTGGGGGGGGGGAATTAGAGTAAGGTGGGTTGGTGTTTGGGGGGGGGGGGGAATTAGAGTAAGGTGTGGTTGGTGTTTGGGGGGGGAGAGAATTAGAGTAAGGTGGGTTGGTGTTTGGGGTGGAGAGATTTAGAGTAAGGTGTGGTTGGTGTTTGGGGTGGAGAGATTTAAAGTAAGGTGTGGTTGGTGTTTGGGGGGGGGGGGATTAGAGTAAGGTGGATTGGTGTTTGGGATGAAGAGATTTAGAGTAAGGTGGGGAGGTGTTTCAGGTGGAGAGTTTTAGAGTAAGGTGGGGTTGGTGTTTGGGGGGGAGAATTAGAGTAGGGTGTGGTTGGTGTTTGGGGGGAGAATTAGAGTAGGGTGTGGTTGGTGTTTTTGGGGGGGAGAATTAGAGTAGGGTGTGGTTGGTGTTTGGGGGGGGGGGGGAGAATTAGAGTAAGGTGGGGTTGGTGTTTTGGGTGTAAAGATTTAGAGTAAGTTGGGTTGGTGTTTGGGGTGTAGAGAATTGGAGTAAGGTAGGTTGGTGTTTTGGGTGTAGAGTTTAGAGTAAGGTGGGGTTATTGTTTGGGGTGGAGAGATTTAGAGTAGGGTGTGGTTGGTGTTTGGGGTGGAGAGATTTAGAGTAGGGTGTGGTTGTTGTTTGGGGTGGAGAGATTTAGAGTAGGGTGTGGTTGGTGTTTGGGGTGGAGAGATTTAGATTAGGGTGTGGTTGGTGTTTGGGGTGGAGAGATTTAGAGTAGGGTGTGGTTGTTGTTTGGGGTGGAGAGATTTAGAGTAGGGTGTGGTTGTTGTTTGGGGTGGAGAGATTTAGAGTAGGGTGTGGTTGTTGTTTGGGGTGGAGAGATTTAGAGTAGGGTGTGGTTGTTGTTTGGGGTGGAGAGATTTAGAGTAGGGTGTGGTTGATGTTTGGGGTAGAGAGATTTAGAGTAGGGTGTGGTTGGTGTTTGGGGTGGAGAGATTTAGAGTAGGGTGTGGTTGGTGTTTGGGGTGGAGAGATTTAGAGTAGGGTGTGGTTTGTGTTTGGGGTGGAGAGATGTAGGGTATGGTTGGTGTTTGGGGTGGAGAGATTTAGAGTAGGGTGTGGTTGTTGTTTGGGGTGGAGAGATTTAGAGTAGGGTGTGGTTGGTGTTTGGGGTGGAGAGATTTAGAGTAGGGTGTGGTTGTTGTTTGGGGTGGAGAGATTTAGAGTAGGGTGTGGTTGGTGTTTGGGGTGGAGAGATTTAGAGTAGGGTGTGGTTGGTGTTTGGGGTGGAGAGATTTAGAGTAGGGTGTGGTTGTTGTTTGGGGTGGAGAGATTTAGAGTAGGGTGTGGTTGTTGTTTGGGGTGGAGAGATTTAGAGTAGGGTGTGGTTGTTGTTTGGGGTGGAGAGATTTAGAGTAGGGTGTGGTTGATGTTTGGGGTAGAGAGATTTAGGGTAGGGTGTGGTTGGTGTTTGGGGTGGAGAGATTTAGAGTAGGGTGTGGTTGTTGTTTGGGGTGGAGAGATTTAGAGTAGGGTGTGGTTGATGTTTGGGGTAGAGAGATTTAGAGTAGGGTGTGGTTGGTGTTTGGGGTGGAGAGATTTAGAGTAGGGTGTGGTTGGTGTTTGGGGTGGAGAGATTTAGAGTAGGGTGTGGTTGTTGTTTGGGGTGGAGCGGTGTGAGTTGTAGTGATTGATGTAAAGAGCCACAGGAAAGGGGGAGGGGTGGGGGTTGTACAGGTAGTGGATTGATTTGTCCCGCCTTCTTATTTGTATTTTTAGCATCTAACAGGCAGAATTTCTATAGAAGGTAATCTTTGGCTCATGTGCCTCTCTGATCTCGTGTCACCCCACAGATGAAGCTTTGTACTTGCATGGCTACCTTCAGTCTGTATATGGAGAAGTCCTGATGCTGGAAGCTTCAATAGACCTCATTAGGTTTGCTAAATTTATAGTCTAGGCTAAACTTAGAGCAGACCCCTCCCCCGCGGTGTACAGCTCAGCAGGGGGCAGGAAATCATCCTCTATTTATCTTTTGCTTTTGATTCCTGGCTGAGTGAGGCGCTGGGGATGTCACCTTGACTTTCCAGCTGCATTCTGGGAAGTTCCTGTCATATGTTCCAGGGGGTAGGACTATGAGTTGCAGGGAGAAAAGAATTGAAATCCTGTGATGATCCATCTGTAGATGATGAAACATGATGAGAAATGCTGAGTGGTGAGACAGCTGCTGCCCTGGGTGGGGAGGAGAGGGTTAACCAATTTCCCGCATTTTTCTCTGAGCCCCGCCTCTCTTCCTGTGCTGTGAATATAAGGGGGGAGGGGCTGCCCTCACACAGTCTGCATGGGAGAGGACACAGACAAGATCCAGCATGTAGTCTCCAGTCACCACACAGAGCTACTGCTACTGCCGGAGGAGGTTTGCCTAGAAGGGTGACTTGCTTACACAGCCAGAAAAAAGTAGGAAGATTTCTGTAACCTGACGTCCTACCTGAAGATGCCAATTCTTGGACTCAGCCAGGTATGTACTCGGCCAAGAATGGGCTCGGCTAAGAATGGACTCGGCCAAGAATGGACTCTGCCACGAATGGGCTCGGCCAAGAATGGACTCTGACAAAAATGGGCTCGGCTAAGAATGGACTCTGCCACGAATGGGCTCGGCCAAGAATGGACTCTGCCAAGAATGGGCTCGGCCAAGAATGGACTCTGCCAAGAATGGGCTCAGCCAAGAATGGACTCGGCCAAGAATGGACTCTGCCAAGAATGAACTCTGCCAAGAATGGACTCTGCCAAGAATGGGCTCGGCCAAGAATGGGCTCGGCCAAGAATGGACTCTGCCAAGAATGGGCTCGGCCAAGAATGGACTCTGCCAAGAATGGGCTCAGCCAAGAATGGACTCGGCCAAGAATGGACTCTGCCAAGAATGAACTCTGCCAAGAATGGACTCTGCCAAGAATGGGCTCGGCCAAGAATGGGCTCGGCCAAGAATGGACTCTGCCAAGAATGGGCTCGGCCAAGAATGGACTCGGCCAAGAATGGGCTCAGCCAAGAATGGACTCGGCCAAGAATGGACTCGGCCAAGAATGGACTCTGCCAAGAATGGGCTCGGCCAAGAATGGACTCTGCCAAGAATGGACTCTGCCAAGAATGGACTCTGCCAAGAATGGACTCTGCCAAGAATGGGCTCGGCCAAGAATGGGCTCGGCCAAGAATGGACTCTGCCAAGAATGGACTCTGCCAAGAATGGACTCTGCCAAGAATGGGCTCGGCCACGAATGGACTCGGCCACGAATGGACTCTGCCAAGAATGGGCTCGGCCAAGAATGGACTCGGGCAAGAATGGACTCGGGCAAGAATGGACTCTGCCAAGAATGAACTCTGCCAAGAATGGACTCTGCCAAGAATGGGCTCGGCCAAGAATGGGCTCGGCCAAGAATGGACTCTGCCAAGAATGGGCTCGGCCAAGAATGGACTCTGCCAAGAATGGGCTCAGCCAAGAATGGACTCGGCCAAGAATGGACTCTGCCAAGAATGAACTCTGCCAAGAATGGACTCTGCCAAGAATGGGCTCGGCCAAGAATGGGCTCGGCCAAGAATGGACTCTGCCAAGAATGGGCTCGGCCAAGAATGGACTCTGCCAAGAATGGGCTCGGCCAAGAATGGACTCGGCCAAGAATGGACTCGGCCAAGAATGGACTCTGCCAAGAATGGGCTCAGCCAAGAATGGACTCTGCCAAGAATGGACTCTTCCAAGAATGGACTCTGCCAAGAATGGGCTCGGCCAAGAATGGACTCTGCCAAGAATGGACTCTTCCAAGAATGGACTCTGCCAAGAATGGGCTCGGCCAAGAATGGACTCTGCCAAGAATGGGCTCGGCCAAGAATGGACTCTGCCAAGAATGGACTCTGCCAAGAATGGGCTCTGCCAAGAATGGACTCTGCCAAGAATGGGCTCGGCCACGAATGGACTCGGCCAAGAATGGACTCTGCCAAGAATGGGCTCTGCCAAGAATGGACTCTGCCAAGAATGGGCTCGGCCACGAATGGACTCGGCCACGAATGGACTCTGCCAAGAATGGGCTCGGCCAAGAATGGGCTCGGCCAAGAATGGACTCGGCCAAGAATGGACTCGGCCAAGAATGGACTCTTCCTATGCAGATATGCCAGGGCAGCACATGAGCCTGTAGTTAGGAGGAGGGACATAGGAAGACTCTTGTACGTTGGACTGTGGAATGTTTAATTTTGCTCTTTTCCTAAGTAAGAGTATTGAAATGTTGTCCCTGCCTGGTCTGACGTTATTAAAGAGGTGTATGGTAAGTAACTGGCACACATAGTTCATGTAGTGGGTGTCACACTTCGGGGTATGAAGACATCAGTGTGAAGTAAAGTGAAGACACCTGTGGTTACCATGGGTAACGGAAATGTAACCAGCAGCCTGTCGGTTATAGATGGAACGGCCTCTAGCAATGAGGGAAATGTTGTCGGCAGTCCTCCCACCAGCGGTCTGTCTCCCATAGCAACAGGAGTGTATTGCACCTCAGAGGTTCCCATCCTGTGTAGAGGTATGGAAGGTGAAGAGTGAAGTTATGTGCACAGTAGGCCCCCTCTGCTACTGGGGGTTGTAGAGGAAAATGCTGGACAGGCGGATATAGACAGAGCTCAGCGTGTCCCCCCTGAATGCAGTTTCCAGAGAAGATGTACATTGTCCTAGGGAAGCGAGAGGTGACTGGAGAAGAGTTCAGTGTACACATGTTGTGCGTTTATCTCTAGGAGTAGAGGCCTGCCTTAAGGTGGAGGATTCACCCGGCGACCTCAGACTTGTCCTGGAGCATTGATGAAGACGGTACAAAGTAAAGGGACCCCGTGTGTGAGGTGACCCTGTGACCAAGTGCCTGATGTAGCTCAGAAGAACCCACACCGGGGCGGGCCTTCCATATGAGGCAGCACATGGCGCCCAATGAGTTATTGGGAAAACATGGAGGATGTGACAAACAACCTTTCTACCCCTGTAGGCTCCACCCGCCTGACTACAGGGAGAGATTTCCTCTCACTTCCTGTGCCGGTGACACCCCGTATTTCTATAGGAATACATTCTAATGCCCCGTACTCACGGTCGGACATTGATTGGACATTCCGACAACAAAATCCATCGGATTTTTTCCGACGGATGTTGGCTCAAACTTGTCTTGCATACACACGGTCACACAAAGTTGTCGGAAAATCCGATCGTTCTGAACGCGGTGACGTAAAACACGTACGTCGGGACTATAAACGGGACAGTAGCCAATAGCTTTTATCTCTTTATTTATTCTGAGCATGCGTGGCACCGTGTGCGTCGGATTTGTGTAAACACGATCGGAATTTCCGACAACAAGGTCCTATCACACATTTTCCATCGGAAAATCCGACCGTGTGTACAGGGCATAAGAGTTTCAGCTCCATTTTCATTTTTAATATGTTCACAGGTTCCAATATGGGCCCCCTGGGCCCCCAGCTCCAGAGGTCTATATTGGGGATGATATTGATGAAGAGTTGCCTGATATCTGGAAGTCTGTAGTATCTGTAAGTCGGTGATCCCTGGAATTCGATGATCCTTGGAAGTCAGTGATCCCTGGAAGTCGGTGATCCCTGGAAGTCGGTGATCCCTAGAAGTCAGTGATCCCTAGAAGTCGGTGATCCCTGGAAGTCAGTGATCCCTAGAAGTCGGTGATCCCTGGAAGTCGGTGATGTCTGGAAGTCGGTGATCCCTGGAAGTCGGTGATCCCTGGAAGTCGGTGATCCCTAGAAGTCAGTGATCCCTGGAAGTCGGTGATCCCTAGAAGTCGGTGATCCCTGGAAGTCGGTGATCCCTGGAAGTCGGTGATATCTGGAAGTCGGTGATATCTGGAAGTCAGTGATCCCTGGAAGTCGGTGATCCCTAGAAGTCGGTGATCCCTGGAAGTCGGTGATCCCTGGAAGTCGGTGATCCCTGGAAGTCGGTGATATCTGGAAGTCGGTGATATCTGGAAGTCGGTGATATCTGGAAGTCGGTGATCCCTGGAAGTCGGTGATCCCTAGAAGTCAGTGATCCCTGGAAGTCGGTGATCCCTAGAAGTCGGTGATCCCTGGAAGTCGGTGATCCCTGGAAGTCGGTGATATCTGGAAGTCGGTGATATCTGGAAGTCAGTGATCCCTGGAAGTCGGTGATCCCTAGAAGTCGGTGATCCCTGGAAGTCGGTGATCCCTAGAAGTCGGTGATCCCTGGAAGTCGGTGATCCCTGGAAGTCGGTGATATCTGGAAGTCGGTGATATCTGGAAGTCGGTGATATCTGGAAGTCGGTGATATCTGAAAGTCGGTGATCCCTGGAAGTCGGTGATATCTGGAAGTCGGTGATATCTGGAAGTCGGTGATCCCTGGAAGTCGGTGATCCCTGGAAGTCGGTGATATCTGAAAGTCGGTGATCCCTGGAAGTCGGTGCTATCTGGAAGTCGGTGATATCTGGAAGTCGGTGATCCCTGGAAGTCGGTGATCCCTAGAAGTCGGTGATCCCTGGAAGTCGGTGATCCCTAGAAGTCGGTGATCCCTGGAAGTCGGTGATATCTGGAAGTCGGTGATCCCTGGAAGTCGGTGATGTCTGGAAGTCAGTGATCCCTGGAAGTCGGTGATCCCTGGAAGTCGGTGATCCCTAGAAGTCAGTGATCCCTGGAAGTCGGTGATCCCTAGAAGTCGGTGATCCCTGGAAGTCGGTGATCCCTGGAAGTCGGTGATATCTGGAAGTCGGTGATATCTGGAAGTCGGTGATCCCTGGAAGTCGGTGATCCCTAGAAGTCGGTGATCCCTAGAAGTCGGTGATCCCTGGAAGTCGGTGATCCCTAGAAGTCGGTGATCCCTGGAAGTCGGTGATCCCTGGAAGTCGGTGATCCCTGGAAGTCGGTGATCCCTGGAAGTCGGTGATCCCTGGAAGTCGGTGATGTCTGGAAGTCGGTGATCCCTGGAAGTCGGTGATCCCTGGAAGTCGGTGATCCCTGGAAGTCGGTGATCCCTAGAAGTCGGTGATCCCTGGAAGTCGGTGATCCCTAGAAGTCGGTGATCCCTGGAAGTCGGTGATGTCTGGAAGTCGGTGATCCCTGGAAGTCGGTGATCCCTGGAAGTCGGTGATCCCTAGAAGTCGGTGATATCTGGAAGTCAGTGATCCCTGGAAGTCGGTGATCCCTGGAAGTCGGTGATCCCTGGAAGTCGGTGATATCTGTAAGTCAGTGATCCCTGGAAGTCGGTGATCCCTGGAAGTCGGTGATCCCTAGAAGTCGGTGATCCCTGGAAGTCGGTGATCCCTGGAAGTCGGTGATCCCTAGAAGTCGGTGCTCCTTGGAAGTCCGGCACACACCCGGAGAACGGTCCGGCCCCCTCTCTGCATTCTTTAGTAAACATTTCACCGAGAAGCGGCGTGGTGAGAGCCGGCGGGCCGCGTTCTGCGTTGAATTAGGCGTCTTTACAATGATGAAAGCTCAGCTCAGGAGACGCAGAGATCTGATATAAAAAGATGTTTCTAAAGCGTGAAAAGAATTTGATGTGCGGCGATGTAGTCGGCGTGATTTACACATCTAAGTGATGCGCGGGGGATGGGGCGCAGGGCCGGCGCCTGCAGCTGCTGATAAACAAACTTCCAAGTGAATGCGGACTTCCAGCATGTGTCATTAATTTTCAGCACGCAATGAACCTGACGCGGTATATATCGCACCACGCCGCCTGCGGGGCATCTTCATTTATTAATAAATTGCTTCCAATTTTTCACTTGCTTACAATACTTTAAGGCGAACAGCAGATAAAGCGGATTAGGTGCCTTAAATAAGTCGAAACTGTGGAGAGCGTCTAATAAATTGTGATTTTACGGGCTGTAAAATGTGGTGAAGTCGGCAGACTGTCTAGAGATGAGGGTTGCGGGAAGCGTGCGATTTAGCGGTGCGCACATGATGGAGTGCGGGATTATTGGACGGGCTTTGTGCTCCGCTGACTTTCATTCCTCACATGATATAGTCGGTGACTTTTAATGTTTTCCATTTTCAGCCGTGGTCCCGATATGTGGATGACTTCCATCTCCTCCACCTTCACAAATACCAAATGCAAATCGCGGCGGATAAGGCGACTCTTCCCGGCGCCTCGCCTCGCGCTCACCATTTTCTACTCTATTTACTTTAATGCAGACATGAAAGAGACATCAGAGCCGGAGAATCTCACTTCCACTTTATTCTTCTATAAAATGTTTATTGAAACGACTGAGAATCGCTCATTACCAGGGCTGGGCGCCAAAATCCGAGACGGGGCGCCGCCATGACTAAACGTTCTACTGACACACTGATACCAAGTATTTCCACCCAATATGGCCGCCGCTGAGCCGGCGTCATAACTCTACATCTGCGTACTTGGAGCTCACATAGAATTTGGGTTCCCGCTGATCAGATGATTCCCGATTATTGTATGGAAATGCCTGTATAACGTCCGATATATTCCATCCACTAAAACCAATGTTGGGGGTTATTATTGCGTCCACTGACACCAATGTTGGGGGTTATTATTGCGTCCACTGACACCAATGTTGAGGGTTATTATTCCATCCACTGACACCAATGTTGAGGGTTATTATTCCATCCACTAAAACCAATGTTGAGGGTTATTATTGCATCCACTGACACCAATGTTGGGGGTTATTATTGCATCTACTGACACCAATGTTGGGGGTTATTATTGCATCTACTGACACCAATGTTGGGGGTTATTATTCCATCCACTGACACCAATGTTGAGGGTTATTATTGCATCCAGTGACACCAATGTTGGGGGTTATTATTGCATCCACTGACACCAATGTTGGGGGTTATTATTGCATCCACTGACACCAATGTTGAGGGTTATTATTGCATCTACTGACACCAATGTTGGGGGTTATTATTCCATCCACTGACACCAATGTTGAGGGTTATTATTGCATCCACTGACACCAATGTTGAGGGTTATTATTGCATCTACTGACACCAATGTTGGGGGTTATTATTGCATCCACTGACACCAATGTTGGGGGTTATTATTGCTACCATTAAAACCAATGTTGGGGGTTATTATTCCACCCCCTGACACCAATGTTGGGGGTTATTATTGCTTCCACTAAAATCAATGTTGGGGGTTATTATTCCATCCACTGACACCAATGTTGGGGGTTATTATTGCTACCATTAAAACCAATGTTGGGGGTTATTATTCCATCCCCTGACACCAATGTTGGGGGTTCTTATTCCATCCCCTGACACCAATGTTGGGGGTTCTTATTCCATCCCCTGACACCAATGTTGGGGGTTATTATTGCTTCCACTAAAATCAATGTTGGGGGTTCTTATTCCATCCACTGACACCAATGTTGGGGGTTATTATTCCATCCACTGACACCAATGTTGGGGGTTATTATTGCGTCCACTGCACTCCACAGAGTGTAAATGGGGGTCCAGGTTTGGTTGTGCTGAGTGTAGATGGGGGTTCAGGTTGGGTTGCGCTGGGTGTAGATGGGGGTCCAGGTTGGGTTGTGCTGAGTGTAGATGGGGGTCCAGGTTGGGTTGCGCTGGGTGTAGATGGGGGTCCGGGTTGGGTTGCGCAGGGTGTAGATGGGGGTCCAGGTTGGGTTGCACTGGGTGTAGATGTTGGTCCAGGTTGGGTTGCACTGGGTGTAGATGGGGTCCAGGTTGGGTTGTTCTGGGTGTAGATGTTGGTCCAGGTTGGGTTGCGCTGGGTGTAGATGGGGGTCCAGGTTGGGTTGCGCTGGGTGTAGATGGGGGTCCAGGTTGGGTTGCACAGGGTGTAGATGGGGGTCCAGGTTGGGTTGCGCTGGGTGTAGATGTTGGTCCAGGTTGGGTTGCACTGGGTGTAGATGGGGGTCCAGGTTGGGTTGTTCTGGGTGTAGATGTTGGTCCAGGTTGGGTTGCACAGGGTGTAGATGGGGGTCCAGGTTGGGTTGCGCTGGGTGTAGATGGGGGTCCAGGTTGGGTTGCGCTGGGTGTAGATGTTGGTCCAGGTTGGGTTGCGCTGGGTGTAGATGGGGGTCCAGGTTGGGTTGCACTGGGTGTAGATGTTGGTCCAGGTTGGGTTGCGCTGGGTGTAGATGGGGGTCCAGGTTGGGTTGTGCTGGGTGTAGATGTTGGTCCAGGTTGGGTTGCGCTGGGTGTAGATGTTGGTCCAGGTTGAGTTGCGCTGGGTGTAGATGGGGTCCAGGTTGGGTTGCGCTGGGTGTAGATGTTGGTCCAGGTTGAGTTGCGCTGGGTGTAGATGGGGTCCAGGTTGGGTTGTGCAGGGTGTAGATGTTGGTCCAGGTTGGGTTGCGCTGGGTGTAGATGTTGGTCCAGGTTGGGTTGCACTGGGTGTAGATGTTGGTCCAGGTTGGATTGCACTGGGTGTAGATGTTGGTCCAGGTTGGATTGCGCTGGGTGTAGATGTTGGTCCAGGTTGGGTTGTGCAGGGTGTAGATGGGGGTCCAGGTTGGGTTGCGCTGGGTGTAGATGTTGGTCCAGGTTGGGTTGTGCAGGGTGTAGATGGGGGTCCAGGTTGGGTTGTGCTGGGTGTAGATGTTGGTCCAGGTTGGGTTGCGCCGGGTGTAGATGTTGGTCCAGGTTGGGTTGCACTGGGTGTAGATGTTGGTCCAGGTTGGATTGCGCTGGGTGTAGATGTTGGTCCAGGTTGGATTGCGCTGGGTGTAGATGGGGGTCCAGGTTGGGTTGCGCTGGGTGTAGATGGGGGTCCAGGTTGGATTGCGCTGGGTGTAGATGGGGGTCCAGGTTGGATTGCGCTGGGTGTAGATGGGGGTCCAGGTTGGATTGCGCTGGGTGTAGATGTTGGTTCAGGCTGGGTTGCGCTGGGTGTAGATGGGGGTCCAGGTTGGGTTGCGCTGGGTGTAGATGGGGGTCCAGGTTGGATTGCGCTGGGTGTAGATGTTGGTCCAGGTTGGATTGCGCTGGGTGTAGATGGGGGTCCAGGTTGGGTTGCGCTGGGTGTAGATGGGGGTCCAGGTTGGATTGCGCTGGGTGTAGATGGGGGTCCAGGTTGGATTGCGCTGGGTGTAGATGGGGGTCCAGGTTGGATTGCGCTGGGTGTAGATGGGGGTCCAGGTTGGATTGCGCTGGGTGTAGATGTTGGTTCAGGCTGGGTTGCGCTGGGTGTAGATGGGGGTCCAGGTTGGGTTGCGCTGGGTGTAGATGTTGGTCCAGGTAGGGTTGCACTGGGTGTAGATGTTGGTCCAGGTTGGGTTGCGCTGGGTGTAGATGGGGGTCCAGGTTGGGTTGTGCAGGGTGTAGATGGGGGTCCAGGTTGGGTTGCATTGAGTGTAGATGTTGGTCCAGGTTGGGTTGTGCAGGGTGTAGATGGGGTCCAGGTTGGGTTGCGCTGGGTGTAGATGTTGGTCCAGGTTGGGTTGCGCTGGGTGTAGATGGGGTCCAGGTTGGGTTGCGCTGGGTGTAGATGGGGGTCCAGGTTGGATTGCGCTGGGTGTAGATGTTGGTCCAGGTTGGGTTGCATTGAGTGTAGATGTTGGTCCAGGTTGGGTTGTGCAGGGTGTAGATGGGGTCCAGGTTGGGTTGCGCTGGGTGTAGATGGGGGTCCAGGTTGGATTGCGCTGGGTGTAGATGTTGGTCCAGGCTGGGTTGCGCTGGGTGTAGATGGGGGTCCAGGTTGGGTTGCGCTGGGTGTAGATGTTGGTCCAGGTAGGGTTGCACTGGGTGTAGATGTTGGTCCAGGTTGGGTTGCGCTGGGTGTAGATGGGGGTCCAGGTTGGGTTGTGCAGGGTGTAGATGGGGGTCCAGGTTGGGTTGCATTGAGTGTAGATGTTGGTCCAGGTTGGGTTGTGCAGGGTGTAGATGGGGTCCAGGTTGGGTTGCGCTGGGTGTAGATGGGGGTCCAGGTTGGATTGCGCTGGGTGTAGATGTTGGTCCAGGTTGGGTTGCATTGAGTGTACATGTTGGTCCAGGTTGGGTTGTGCAGCGTGTAGATGGGGTCCAGGTTGGGTTGCGCTGGGTGTAGATGGGGGTCCAGGTTGGATTGCGCTGGGTGTAGATGTTGGTCCAGGTTGGGTTGCATTGAGTGTAGATGTTGGTCCAGGTTGGGTTGTGCAGGGTGTAGATGGGGTCCAGGTTGGGTTGCGCTGGGTGTAGATGGGGGTCCAGGTTGGATTGCGCTGGGTGTAGATGTTGGTCCAGGCTGGGTTGCGCTGGGTGTAGATGGGGGTCCAGGTTGGGTTGCGCTGGGTGTAGATGTTGGTCCAGGTTGGGTTGCGCTGGGTGTAGATGGGGGTCCAGGTTGGATTGCACTGGGTGTAGATGTTGGTCCAGGTTGGGTTGCGCTGGGTGTAGATGGGGGTCCAGGTTGGGTTGCATTGAGTGTAGATGTTGGTCCAGGTTGGGTTGTGCAGGGTGTAGATGTTGGTCCAGGTTGGGTTGCGCTGGGTGTAGATGGGGGTCCAGGTTGGGTTGTGCAGGGTGTAGATGGGGGTCCAGGTTGGGTTGCATTGAGTGTAGATGTTGGTCCAGGTTGGGTTGTGCTGGGTGTAGATGGGGTCCAGGTTGGGTTGCGCTGGGTGTAGATGGGGGTCCAGGTTGGATTGCGCTGGGTGTAGATGTTGGTCCAGGTTGGGTTGTGCAGGGTGTAGATGTTGGTTCAGGCTGGGTTGCGCTGGGTGTAGATGGGGGTCCAGGTTGGGTTGCGCTGGGTGTAGATGTTGGTTCAGGCTGGGTTGCGCTGGGTGTAGATGGGGGTCCAGGTTGGGTTGCGCTGGGTGTAGATGTTGGTTCAGGCTGGGTTGCGCTGGGTGTAGATGGGGGTCCAGGTTGGGTTGCGCTGGGTGTAGATGTTGGTTCAGGCTGGGTTGCGCTGGGTGTAGATGGGGGTCCAGGTTGGGTTGCGCAGGGTGTAGATGTTGGTCCAGGTTGGGTTGCGCTGGGTGTAGATGGGGTCCAGGTTGGATTGCGCTGGGTGCAGATGTTGGTTCAGGCTGGGTTGCGCTGGGTGTAGATGGGGGTCCAGGTTGGGTTGCGCTGGGTGTAGATGTTGGTCCAGGTAGGGTTGCACTTGGTGTAGATGTTGGTCCAGGTTGGGTTGCGCTGGGTGTAGATGGGGGTCCAGGTTGGGTTGCGCAGGGTGTAGATGGGGGTCCAGGTTGGGTTGTGCAGGGTGTAGATGGGGGTCCAGGTTGGGTTGCATTGAGTGTAGATGTTGGTCCAGGTTGGGTTGTGCAGGGTGTAGATGGGGTCGAGGTTTGGTTGCGCTGGGTGTAGATGTTGGTCCAGGTTGGGTTGCGCTGGGTGTAGATGTTGGTCCAGGTTGGGTTGTGCAGGGTGTAGATGGGGTCCAGGTTGGGTTGCGCTGGGTGTAGATGGGGGTCCAGGTTGGATTGCGCTGGGTGTAGATGTTGGTCCAGGTTGGGTTGCATTGAGTGTAGATGTTGGTCCAGGTTGGGTTGTGCAGGGTGTAGATGGGGTCCAGGTTGGGTTGCGCTGGGTGTAGGTGGGGGTCCAGGTAGGGTTGCACTGGGTGTAGATGTTGGTCCAGGTTGGGTTGCGCTGGGTGTAGATGGGGGTCCAGGTTGGGTTGTGCAGGGTGTAGATGGGGTCCAGGTAGGGTTGCACTGGGTGTAGATGTTGGTCCAGGTTGGGTTGCGCTGGGTGTAGATGGGGGTCCAGGTTGGGTTGTGCAGGGTGTAGATGTTGGTCCAGGTAGGGTTGCACTGGGTGTAGATGTTGGTCCAGGTTGGGTTGCGCTGGGTGTAGATGGGGGTCCAGGTTGGGTTGTGCAGGGTGTAGATGGGGGTCCAGGTTGGGTTGCATTGAGTGTAGATGTTGGTCCAGGTTGGGTTGTGCAGGGTGTAGATGGGGTCCAGGTTGGGTTGCGCTGGGTGTAGATGTTGGTCCAGGTTGGGTTGCGCTGGGTGTAGATGGGGTCCAGGTTGGGTTGCGCTGGGTGTAGATGGGGGTCCAGGTTGGATTGCGCTGGGTGTAGATGTTGGTCCAGGTTGGGTTGCATTGAGTGTAGATGTTGGTCCAGGTTGGGTTGTGCAGGGTGTAGATGGGGTCCAGGTTGGGTTGCGCTGGGTGTAGATGGGGGTCCAGGTTGGATTGCGCTGGGTGTAGATGTTGGTCCAGGCTGGGTTGCGCTGGGTGTAGATGGGGGTCCAGGTTGGGTTGCGCTGGGTGTAGATGTTGGTCCAGGTAGGGTTGCACTGGGTGTAGATGTTGGTCCAGGTTGGGTTGCGCTGGGTGTAAATGGGGGTCCAGGTTGGGTTGTGCAGGGTGTAGATGGGGGTCCAGGTTGGGTTGCATTGAGTGTAGATGTTGGTCCAGGTTGGGTTGTGCAGGGTGTAGATGGGGTCCAGGTTGGGTTGCGCTGGGTGTAGATGGGGGTCCAGGTTGGATTGCGCTGGGTGTAGATGTTGGTCCAGGTTGGGTTGCATTGAGTGTACATGTTGGTCCAGGTTGGGTTGTGCAGCGTGTAGATGGGGTCCAGGTTGGGTTGCGCTGGGTGTAGATGGGGGTCCAGGTTGGATTGCGCTGGGTGTAGATGTTGGTCCAGGTTGGGTTGCATTGAGTGTAGATGTTGGTCCAGGTTGGGTTGTGCAGGGTGTAGATGGGGTCCAGGTTGGGTTGCGCTGGGTGTAGATGGGGGTCCAGGTTGGATTGCGCTGGGTGTAGATGTTGGTCCAGGCTGGGTTGCGCTGGGTGTAGATGGGGGTCCAGGTTGGGTTGCGCTGGGTGTAGATGTTGGTCCAGGTTGGGTTGCGCTGGGTGTAGATGGGGGTCCAGGTTGGATTGCACTGGGTGTAGATGGGGGTCCAGGTTGGGTTGTGCAGGGTGTAGATGTTGGTCCAGGTTGGGTTGCGCTGGGTGTAGATGGGGGTCCAGGTTGGGTTGTGCAGGGTGTAGATGGGGGTCCAGGTTGGGTTGCATTGAGTGTAGATGTTGGTCCAGGTTGGGTTGTGCTGGGTGTAGATGGGGTCCAGGTTGGGTTGCGCTGGGTGTAGATGGGGGTCCAGGTTGGATTGCGCTGGGTGTAGATGTTGGTCCAGGTTGGGTTGCATTGAGTGTAGATGTTGGTCCAGGTTGGGTTGTGCAGGGTGTAGATGTTGGTTCAGGCTGGGTTGCGCTGGGTGTAGATGGGGGTCCAGGTTGGGTTGCGCTGGGTGTAGATGTTGGTTCAGGCTGGGTTGCGCTGGGTGTAGATGGGGGTCCAGGTTGGGTTGCGCTGGGTGTAGATGTTGGTTCAGGCTGGGTTGCGCTGGGTGTAGATGGGGGTCCAGGTTGGGTTGCGCTGGGTGTAGATGTTGGTTCAGGCTGGGTTGCGCTGGGTGTAGATGGGGGTCCAGGTTGGGTTGCGCTGGGTGTAGATGTTGGTTCAGGCTGGGTTGCGCTGGGTGTAGATGGGGGTCCAGGTTGGGTTGCGCAGGGTGTAGATGTTGGTCCAGGTTGGGTTGCGCTGGGTGTAGATGGGGTCCAGGTTGGGTTGCGCTGGGTGCAGATGTTGGTTCAGGCTGGGTTGCGCTGGGTGTAGATGGGGGTCCAGGTTGGGTTGCGCTGGGTGTAGATGTTGGTCCAGGTAGGGTTGCACTGGGTGTAGATGTTGGTCCAGGTTGGGTTGCGCTGGGTGTAGATGGGGGTCCAGGTTGGGTTGCGCAGGGTGTAGATGGGGGTCCAGGTTGGGTTGTGCAGGGTGTAGATGGGGGTCCAGGTTGGGTTGCATTGAGTGTAGATGTTGGTCCAGGTTGGGTTGTGCAGGGTGTAGATGGGGTCGAGGTTTGGTTGCGCTGGGTGTAGATGTTGGTCCAGGTTGGGTTGTGCAGGGTGTAGATGGGGTCCAGGTTGGGTTGCGCTGGGTGTAGATGGGGGTCCAGGTTGGATTGCGCTGGGTGTAGATGTTGGTCCAGGTTGGGTTGCATTGAGTGTAGATGTTGGTCCAGGTTGGGTTGTGCAGGGTGTAGATGGGGTCCAGGTTGGGTTGCGCTGGGTGTAGGTGGGGGTCCAGGTAGGGTTGCACTGGGTGTAGATGTTGGTCCAGGTTGGGTTGCGCTGGGTGTAGATGGGGGTCCAGGTTGGGTTGTGCAGGGTGTAGATGGGGTCCAGGTAGGGTTGCACTGGGTGTAGATGTTGGTCCAGGTTGGGTTGCGCTGGGTGTAGATGGGGGTCCAGGTTGGGTTGTGCAGGGTGTAGATGGGGGTCCAGGTTGGGTTGCATTGAGTGTAGATGTTGGTCCAGGTTGGGTTGCGCTGGGTGTAGATGGGGTCCAGGTTGGGTTGCGCTGGGTGTAGATGGGGGTCCAGGTTGGATTGCGCTGGGTGTAGATGTTGGTCCAGGTTGGGTTGCATTGAGTGTAGATGTTGGTCCAGGTTGGGTTGTGCAGGGTGTAGATGGGGTCCAGGTTGGGTTGCGCTGGGTGTAGATGGGGGTCCAGGTTGGATTGCGCTGGGTGTAGATGTTGGTCCAGGTTGGGTTGCGCTGAGTGTAGATGTTGGTCCAGGTTGGGTTGCGCTGGGTGTAGATGTTGGTCCAGGTTGGGTTGTGCAGGGTGTAGATGGGGTCCAGGTTGGATTGCGCTGGGTGTAGATGTTGGTCCAGGTTGGGTTGTGCTGGGTGTAGATGTTGGTCCAGGTTGGGTTGCGCTGGGTGTAGATGTTTTTTTCAGGCTGGGTTGCGCTGGGTGTAGATGTTGGTCCAGGTAGGGTTGCGCTGGGTGTAGATGTTGGTCCAGGTTGGGTTGTGCAGGGTGTAGATGTTGGTTCAGGTTGGGTTGTGCTGAGTGTAGATGGGGGTCCAGGTTGGGTTGCGCTGGGTGTAGATGGGGGTCCAGGTTGGGTTGTGCTGGGTGTAGATGTTGGTCCAGGTTGGGTTGTGCAGGGTGTAGATGGGGTCAAGGTTGGGTTGCGCTGGGTGTAGATGTTGGTCCAGGTTGGGTTGCGCTGGGTGTAGATGTTGGTCCAGGTTGGGTTGCGCTGGGTGAAGATGTTGGTCCAGGTAGGGTTGCATTGAGTGTAGATGTTGGTCCAGGTTGGGTTGTGCAGGGTGTAGATGTTGGTCCAGGTTGGGTTGTGCAGGGTGTAGATGTTGGTCCAGGTTGGGTTGCATTGAGTGTAGATGTTGGTCCAGGTTGGGTTGCGCTGGGTGAAGATGTTGGTCCAGGTTGGGTTGCGCTGGGTTTAGATGTTGGTCCAGGTTGGGTTGTGCAGGGTGTAGATGGGGGTCAAGGTTGGGTTGCGCTGGGTGTAGATGGGGGTCCAGGTTGGATTGCGCTGGGTGTAGATGTTGGTCCAGGTTGGGTTGCGCTGGGTGTAGATGTTGGTCCAGGTTGGGTTGCGCTGGGTGTAGATGTTGGTCCAGGTTGGGTTGCGCTGGGTGTAGATGGGGGTCCAGGTTGGGTTGCGCTGGGTGTAGATGGGGGTCCAGGTTGGATTGTGCTGGGTGTAGATGTTGGTCCAGGTTGGGTTGCGCTGGGTGTAGATGTTGGTCCAGGTTGGGTTGCGCTGGGTGTAGATGGGGGTCCAGGTTGGGTTGCGCTGGGTGTAGATGGGGGTCCAGGTTGGATTGCGCTGGGTGTAGATGGGGGTCCAGGTTGGATTGCGCTGGGTGTAGATGTTGGTCCAGGTTGGGTTGCGCTGGGTGTAGATGTTGGTCCAGGTTGGGTTGCGCTGGGTGTAGATGGGGGTCCAGGTTGGGTTGCGCTGGGTGTAGATGGGGGTCCAGGTTGGATTGCGCTGGGTGTAGATGGGGGTCCAGGTTGGATTGCGCTGGGTGTAGATGGGGGTCCAGGTTGGGTTGCGCTGGGTGTAGATGTTGGTCCAGGTTGGGTTGCGCTGGGTGAAGATCCTGAAATCGTTTCTTCTCACTGAAGGCCAAACATTGTAGAGTTGGATGGAGTGGAGAGGAGTGTTTATTGCCATCTGTTGTCCTCTCTAGTTCTCCTGGTACTAATGCCGCGCACACACCACCGGACTTTCCCATGGCGGAGCTCGTTGGTGGAAAGTCCCACCGTTGTGTACGCTCCATCGGACCATTGTTGTCGGACTTTCCGATCGTGTGTACACAAGTCCGTCGCACAAAAGTCCAAAGTACAAACAGGCATGCTCGGAAGCTAGGACGAGCCAGAAACAATCGGTCTTGTAATGGAGAATTAACATTCGGCAAATTATGGAATCTCCAAAAGCGGCGCACAATTCCCTTCTTCTTTATGGGATAATAATGACGCTGCTCTGCCGGTGATAATGACGGATTATTAATAACTCATTTTCAAAGGTTTTTTTTTTCTAGTGATATCAAGAAAAATATTATTATGGTTTTTTTTTGTATTTGTGCATTAAAAAAAAAAATAGACATGAAATCTGCCAATAGAACTAAACCAAAAAGTGCAAAAATATAGAAAATATACCAAATCAAATCATTATAATTCAACCAAAATAATGTCAAAGAAGCAAAAACTCCGAGGCCAAAAATAAACAACACAAATATCTCCTCCGAATCCACAACATGTCTGGATGACAAACCGGCCTTCAGAAACAAACCGAAAAGCACGAAATGAAAAACGCGAAAAGAAAAGCAAGAGAATCAACACTCACCAAACTTCTACTAACACGAAATTAGCAGAAGGAGCCCAAAGGGTGGCGCTAAATGGCTAAAAAAAAACACGTAGTACGTCACTACGTTCGTGATTGTTGGCCAACATTTGTGTGACCGTGTGTATGCAAGACAAGTTTGAGCCAACACCCTTCCAACAAAATTCCATAGTTTTGTTGTTGGAAAGTCCGATCCTGTGTACGGGGCTTTAGAGTGAAAAAAAAAGGACATCATTTTGGGTTGTCACCAGACTGGGCGTAGAGGGGAAATCTTCCAATGGGGAATCTATTTCTGGTGACAATCCAGGATTCCCGCAGTTTGGAGAGATTTCCTCTCACTTCCTGTTATGGTTCTGGTAAGACAAAGACAATTCCATAGCTCAACTCACCAACCAGTCTGCTGACCAACCAAATTAGCCTGTCTAACCGTCTGTTAAAAGCAGGGGTTTAGTTAGCACACATTTGCAAACGCATGTGAAAGCTGCAAGGCCTCGTCAAGGCACCCTGTATTACTTACCTATCACCTATCCATTCAATGCATGTGCTTCCACTGTGGAGACACTTATAAATTTAGTAGTGTTAGGACTGCAAGTAATACAGGGTGCCTTGACGAGGCCTTGCAGCTTTCACATGCGTTTGCAAATGTGTGCTAACTAAACCCCTGCTTTTAACAGACGGTTAGACAGGCTAATTTGGTTGGTCAGCAGACTGGTTGGTGAGTTGAGCTATGGAATTGTCTTTGTCTTACATGTATATGCCCTCCATGTGCTCCTTACTGTGAAGGCCAGTTATGGGTGTGGGCGGTGGCCAGTGTTTTGTTACTGTGTGTTATGGTTCTGGGACAGAAAGTGAAGGGAAATCTCCCTGATGGCAGAAAACCCTTTCTCCATTCAAAGTGAAAATAAAAGGTTTTTGTAATTCTCCTTTACATCCTGGAGGTGCGTTATGTGGATAACATGAAGGTGGACTGCAGAGATAACACTATTGCCGCGTACACACGAGCGCACTTTACCGCAGACTTTACCGCAGACTTTACCGCAGACTTTCTGAATGAACGGACTTGCCTACACACGATCACACAAAAGTCCGTGGGATTGGTACGTGATGACGTACACCGGGCTAAAACAAGGACGTTCATAGCCAGTAGCCAATAGCTGCCCTAGCGTGGCTTTTTGTCCGTCGAACTAGCATACAGACGAGCGGACTTTTCGACCGGACTCGAGTTCGACGGATTGATTTAAAACATGTTTCAAATCTAATGCCGCGTACACACGGTCGGACTTTTCGTCTACAAAAGTCCAACGGACGCTGACGGACTAAAGCTGGCTGGTAATCCGATCGTGTGTGGGCTTCTCCGGACTTTCAACGTACTTTTTTAGCCTCAAATCCGACGTACTTTAGATTTGGAACATGCTTCAAATCTTTACGTCGTAACTACGACGGACCCCGAAATCCGCTCGTCTGTGTGCTAGTCCGACGGACAAAAAGCCACGCTAGGGCACCTATTGGCTACTGGCTATGAACTTCCTTATTTTAGTCCGGTGTACGTCATCACGTACGAATCCGTCGGACTTTTGTGTGGTCGTGGTGTAGGCAAGTCCGTTCGTTAGAAAGTCTGCCGCAAGTCCGCCGAAAGTCTGCCGGAAGTCTGTCGGACAGGCTGTCTGACTTTTGTAGACGAAAAGTCCGACCGTGTGTACGCGGCATAAGTCCGTCCAACTTTTGAGAAAACAAAAGTCCGCTGGAGCCCACACACGATCGAATTGTCTGCCGAAATCCCGTCTGCCGTAAAGTCCGCTCGTGTGTACGCGGCATATGAGTCCACCAGCCAAGGAACATGTCAGATGTTGTACTCTTGTCACACATTACGGTGTTCTGATAGTTTGGCCAACAACTTGTATCGTTCTCATTCACTTCTAATCTATCTGCGTCAATCGATGATTTGTCCTTCTAGATGGTAGTGTAGGTTTTGGTACTCAGTCCTCTGACATGACCAAAAATGACTTCTGAAGAACTCTGGGGATCTCGTCTCTCGCTCATGACTAGGGTACTACAGAGGACTCCCGCTTAGTACGTTATACCCACATAAACTTCCCAAACGTATGACTAGGAATGAGCCGAACCCCCCCCCCCCCCCCCCGGTTCACGGCAGAACATGCGAACAGACCAAAAATTTGTGCGAACACCGGTAAAGTTTATGGGACACGAACATGAAAAATCTAAAGTGCTAATTTAAAGGCTTATATGCAAGTTATTGTCAAAAAAAGTGGAGACCCGGGTCCTGCCCCAGGGGACAAGGATCAATGCAAAAAAAAAAGTTTTAAAAACGGCCATGGTTGCTGGAACCGGCTGAATCAGCCGGCTGGCATCGGTCAGACGGCCACCTTCTCCACCGATCCTTCTGTGACTGACCGAAGCCTCAGCAACACGTTGTCCAGGACCAGGAAATTGTAACCTCCCAGGCTCTGGGAACGCGTTGCACAAACCTTTCTGCAAGGCCTCCCGAAGATGTTTCATCCTCTGCTCCCTCTGCGATGGCAAGATAAGGTCCACAACCTTACCCTTGTAACGTGGATCAAGGAGGGTTGCCAGCCAGTATTGGTCCTTCTCCTTGATACCACGAATACGAGGATCCTTACACAGGCTTTGCAGGATCAGGGAGGCCATGCAGCGTAGGTTTGCTGAGGCATTCGGTCCGGAGTCCTCTGGGGCACTAAGGATCACATGATCCTCAACCACCTCCTCCCAGCCACGTACAACTCCTTGGGCTTCTGGGGACTGCAAACCATCCCTTGAAGACTGCTGCTGATGCTGAGTGTTATCCTCCACCTCCTCCTCTTCTTCTTCCTGATTGGCGGGCCTGCGGGAATACTAGTATCTGGATAAAGGGGCCTTGAGAGGTAAGGAAGTCCTCCTCTTCCTCCCTCTGTTCTGCCTCAAGTGCCCTGTCCATTATTCCACGCAGCGTGTGCTCCAACAGGAAGACAAGAGGGACAGTATCACTGATGCATGCACTGTCACTGCTCACCGTCCTTGTGGCCTCCTCAAATGGTGACAGGACAGTGCATGCATCCCTGATCATGGCCCACTGGCGTGGTGAAAAGAAGCCAAGCTCCCCTGACCCTGTCCTGATGCCATACTCACACAGGTACTCATTGATGGCCCTCTGCTGTGTGTGCAGCCGCTGCAGCATTCCCAACATTGAGTTCCATCTGGTGGGCATGTCACAATGAGGCGATTCTTGGGCAGGTTGCATTCTCTTCGAATGTCAGCCAGCCGAGCACTGGTATTATATGGCGGAAATGACCACAGACTTTCCTGGCCTGCCTCAGGAGATCCTGTAAGCCCGGGTACCTGCTCAAGAACAGCTGCACCACCAAATTCAGGACATGTGCCAAACATAGGACATGAGTCAAGTGTTCCTGTCGGAGGGCAGAGAGGAGGTTGGTGCCATTGTCGCAAACCACCATTCCTGGCTGAAGTTGGCGTGGCGTCAACCACCTCTGAGCCTGCCCCTGCAGAGCTGACAGAACCTCTGCCCCAGTGTGGCTCCTGTCCCCCAAGCAGATTAACTCAAGCACCGCATGGCATCTTTATGCCTGACTGCTTGCATAGCCCCTTGAATGCCTACGGAGCACCGCTAGGGTGACCACATTTCCAAACTGACATTCAGGGACACCCCCCCCCCCCCCCCCCAAAAAAAAAGATGATTATTGACAAATTTTTTTGCCGATTTTTGGGGCAGGGCGTATGAAATCAGCGGGCCCGTGTGCAAGATCAAAAGTGGGCCCTAGGCATCACGAACAACAACAATATGGTGCGCAAAGCGTGTCGTAATGAACTGTGGACATGTCTTAAATTGCACTAAATATTGGCTTAAAGGGGTGTTCTTAAAGAGAGTCTGAGATGACTTGTATAGTGCAGAATGTGGTAATGTTATAGGGAATGCAGAGTGTATGGAGGGGGGTAATATGTACAGGAGAGGAGTGCGGAATGTATAATGGTGGGTAATATGTACAGGAGAGGAGTGCGGAATGTATGGAGGTTGGTAATATGTACAGGAGAGGAGTATGGAGTTTATGGCGGGGGGTAATATGTACAGGAGAGGAGTGCGGAATGTATGGAGGGGGATAATATGTACAGGAGAGGAGTACAGAATGTATGGAGGTTGGTAATATGTACAGGAGAGGAGTATGGAGTTTATGGCGGGGGGTAATATGTACAGGAGAGGAGTGCGGAATGTATAATGGGGGGTAATATGTACAGGAGAGGAGTGCGGAATGTATAATGGTGGGTAATATGTACAGGAGAGGAGTATGGAGTGTATGGCGGTGGGTAATATGTACAGGAGAGGAGTGCGGAATGTATAATGGGGGGTAATATGTACAGGAGAGGAGTGCGGAATGTATGGAGGGGGGTAATATGTACAGGAGAGGAGTGCGGAATGTATGGAGGTGGGTAATATGTACAGGAGAGGAGTGCGGAGTGTATGGCAGGGGGTAATATGTACAGGAGAGGAGTGCGGAGTGTATGGCGGGTGGTAATATGTACAGGAGAGGAGTGCGGAATGTATGGAGGGGGGTAATATGTACAGGAGAGGAGTGCGGAATGTATGGAGGTGGGTAATATGTACAGGAGAGGAGTGCGGAGTGTATGGCAGGGGGTAATATGTACAGGAGAGGAGTGCGGAATGTATAATGGGGGGTAATATGTACAGGAGAGGAGTGCGGAATGTATAATGGTGGGTAATATGTACAGGAGAGGAGTATGGAGTTTATGGCGGGGGGTAATATGTACAGGAGAGGAGTGCGGAATGTATAATGGGGGGTAATATGTACAGGAGAGGAGTGCGGAATGTATGGCGGTGGGTAATATGTACAGGAGAGGAGTGCGGAATGTATGGAGGGGGGTAATATGTACAGGAGAGGAGTGCGGAATGTATAATGGGGGGTAATATGTACAGGAGAGGAGTGCGGAATGTATAATGGTGGGTAATATGTACAGGAGAGGAGTGCGGAATGTATAATGGTGGGTAATATGTACAGGAGAGGAGTGCAGAATGTATAATGGTGGGTAATATGTACAGGAGAGGAGTATGGAGTGTATGGCGGGGGGTAATATGTACAGGAGAGGAGTGCGGAATGTATAATGGTGGGTAATATGTACAGGAGAGGAGTGCGGAATGCATGGCGGGGGGTAATATGTACAGGAGAGGAGTGCGGAATGCATGGCGGGGGGTAATATGTACAGGAGAGGAGTGCGGAATGTATGGCGGGGGGTAATATGTACAGGAGAGGAGTGCGGAATGCATGGCGGGGGGTAATATGTACAGGAGAGGAGTATGGAGTGTATGGCGGGGGGTAATATGTACAGGAGAGGAGTGCGGAATGTATAATGGTGGGTAATATGTACAGGAGAGGAGTGCGGAATGTATGGCGGGGGGTAATATGTACAGGAGAGGAGTGCGGAATGCATGGCGGGGGGTAATATGTACAGGAGAGGAGTATGGAGTGTATGGCGGGGGGTAGTTAGCGGAGAGAGGAGGAAGAGGAGTGCAATATCACCTCCTGATAGTCTGTCAGCCACTGCTATACCACTTTGGTGGTGGGGCACTCCGAAGGATGTAAGGGGGCACTCTGGAGGTTGTAAGGGGGGATGTAATGGGGCACTCTGGCAGTACTAACTTAGTCAGAGCCCCCTTACGTCCTCCGGGGTGCCCCCTTAGTGCCTCTGTACATCCTCCTCTAGAATTGCCCTGAATCTCTAGCAAAGTTCCCAGGATTCCAGACGGTAATTGTCCCCTCAATAGCAGCCAGTTTGTCTTTGAAGATGGGGAAGGGTGCAAGTTGTCAAAGAAGAATACTTGCAGTGATTTTGGGGGATGAGAGCATGCTGTATGTGCTAGGGGGCACTTTAGGAGGGGAGAGAAATTGTGCTGGAAGGGGGGTTAAATAAAAAATCTGACCCCCCCAGCACAATATATCTCCCCTCCTAAAGTGCCCCCCAGCACATACAGCATGCTCTCATCTCCCAAAATCACTGCAAGTATTATTTTTTGACAACTTGCCCCCTGTCTCTGTGTCTCCTTCTCCTGCAAGTGCCAAGTATTAATATTCTGTACAAACCTCAGATCAGCATGTCTGTGTCCATTCCCCTCCCCCTCCTCCTGTCTGTGACATCCGAGCCGAGGAAAAGGGGGAGGGGACTTCAGTCCGTGTGTTAGTGTGAGGTGGGCAGGAGGGGGGAGGAAGGGAGAGATGCCGCACACACTGTAATTGCAGGCAGCCTGTGGGAACAGAAACACCCCACACAAGCTGCAGGCCAGTCACTGGAGCCAAGTGCAGAGGTGAAAGAACCAGCAGTGACTCCCAGCAGCACTAGAGAGGAGGAGGAGGAAGTGAAATCTTCCTCCGCTTTCAACGCTGGGCAGTGACGTCACTGGTTGCCTGATGCCAGGCGGCTATAGCAACCAGTGATCAGGAGGAGGTGGAGGCGGAGCCAGAGCCAGCGCTATGGCGGCTCGGTCCGCCCCTGTTCCCAGATTGTCAGTTTCATTCCGGGACACTGTATTGTCCCGGAATGAAGCTGCCCGGGACCGGGGACAAATATGTCAATTACGGGATAATCCCGGGCAATCCGGGACACGTGGGCACCCTAAGCACCGCTGGTTCAGAGGAGAAATCTGCAGAGGAAGAGGCCATAGAGGAAGAAGAAGAGGAGGGGGTGGAGGAGAGAGGTGTGGCAGAATCACCACTAGCATGTTGGAGGTGTGGTGGCGGAACAAGCTCCAACAATACTGAACCCTGTCCTGCATCCTTCCGAGCTGCCAGCAGAGTTACCCAGTGTGCAGTGAAAGATAGGTAACGTCCATGCCCATGCCTGCTGGACCATGAGTCAGTGGTAATCTGCACCTTACTGCTGACCGCCCTGTCCAACGAGGCCAAGACATTGCCTTCCACCAACTCTTCTGCATGTTTTGTCTCAATAACACGGCCAGCTGCAGGAAAAAAGGACAAGCATGCCCCACGGCCACCGGCAGAGGATGCACCGTGTCCACGACCAGCACTGTTCACTGTAGACACAGAGCCTGCTTCTCCTCTTTTAGTGGCCTGTGAGTGTCTGCCTCTCCTCGGTGGCCTTCCAGACATGCTGTATATTTTGTTTAGCAAAAAAACACTACACTGTATTGTGTACACCACCAGGAAAGTAGTAGCAACTGCACTATGGGTGCACGGTACTGTGTACACCAACAGAAGTGTAATAACAACTATGGGTGCACGGTACTGTGTACACCAACAGAAGTGTAATAACAACTATGGGTGCACGGTATTGTGTACACCAACAGAAGTGTAATAACAACTATGGGTGCACTGTATTGTGTACACCAACAGAAGTGTAATAACAACTATGGGTGCACGGTACTGTGTACACCAACAGAAGTGTAATAACAACTATGGGTGCACGGTACTGTGTACACCAACAGAAGTGTAATAACAACTATGGGTGCACGGTATTGTGTACACCAACAGAAGTGTAATAACAACTATGGGTGCACTGTATTGTGTACACCAACAGAAGTGTAATAACAACTATGGGTGCACTGTATTGTGTACACCAACAGAAGTGTAATAACAACTATGGGTGCGCTGTATTGTGTACACCAACAGAAGTGTAATAACAACTATGGGTGCGCTGTATTGTGTACACCAACAGAAGTGTAATAACAACTATGGGTGCACTGTATTGTGTACACCAACAGAAGTGTAATAACAACTATGGTTGCGCTGTATTGTGTGCTGTGTACACCAACAGAAGTGTAATAACAACTATGGGTGCGCTGTATTGTGTGCTGTGTACACCAACAGAAGTGTAATAACAACTATGGGTGCACGGTATTGTGTACACCAACAGAAGTGTAATAACAACTATGGGTGCACTGTATTGTGTACACCAACAGAAGTGTAATAACAACTATGGGTGCACTGTATTGTGTACACCAACAGAAGTGTAATAACAACTATGGGTGCACGGTATTGTGTACACCAACAGAAGTGTAATAACAACTATGGGTGCACGGTACTGTGTACACCAACAGAAGTGTAATAACAACTATGGGTGCACTGTATTGTGTACACCAACAGAAGTGTAATAACAACTATGGGTGCACGGTATTGTGTACACCAACAGAAGTGTAATAACAACTATGGGTGCGCTGTATTGTGTACACCAACAGAAGTGTAATAACAACTATGGGTGCACTGTATTGTGTACACCAACAGAAGTGTAATAACAACTATGGGTGCGCTGTATTGTGTACACCAACAGAAGTGTAATAACAACTATGGGTGCACGGTATTGTGTACACCAACAGAAGTGTAATAACAACTATGGGTGCGCTGTATTGTGTACACCAACAGAAGTGTAATAACAACTATGGGTGCACTGTATTGTGTACACCAACAGAAGTGTAATAACAACTATGGTTGCGCTGTATTGTGTGCTGTGTACACCAACAGAAGTGTAATAACAACTATGGGTGCGCTGTATTGTGTGCTGTGTACACCAACAGAAGTGTAATAACAACTATGGGTGCACTGTATTGTGTACACCAACAGAAGTGTAATAACAACTATGGGTGCACTGTATTGTGTACACCAACAGAAGTGTAATAACAACTATGGGTGCACGGTATTGTGTACACCAACAGAAGTGTAATAACAACTATGGGTGCACGGTACTGTGTACACCAACAGAAGTGTAATAACAACTATGGGTGCGCTGTATTGTGTACACCAACAGAAGTGTAATAACAACTATGGGTGCACTGTATTGTGTACACCAACAGAAGTGTAATAACAACTATGGGTGCACTGTATTGTGTACACCAACAGAAGTGTAATAACAACTATGGGTGCACGGTATTGTGTACACCAACAGAAGTTTAATAACTATGGGGGCACTGTATTGTGTACACCAACAGAAGTGTAATAACAACTATGGGTGCGCTGTATTGTATACACCAACAGAAGTGTAATAACAACTATGGGTGCACTGTATTGTGTACACCAATAGAAGTTTAATAACTATGGGTGCACTGTATTGTGTACACCAACAGAAGTTTAATAACTATGGGTGCACTGTATTGTGTACACCAACAGAAGTTTAATAACTATGGGTGCACTGTATTGTGTACACCAACAGAAGTTTAATAACTATGGGTGCACTGTATTGTGTACACCAACAGAAGTTTAATAACTATGGGTGCACTGTATTGTGTACACCAACAGAAGTTTAATAACTATGGGTGCACTGTATTGTGTACACCAACAGAAGTGTAATAACAACTATGGGTGCACTGTATTGACCACCAGAAAAGTATGAGCAACTGCACTATTGGTGTACAGCACTGTATACACCGCCTAAAGTATAGTAGAAACAGTACACCAGGAATGGCCTGCAGTCAGATCTAGCTAAACTGTATGCAGTGGATATATATATATACACGAGACTATCTGTATATATATATATATTAAATACACTGCAGCTAACTGAATAATCTGCCTGCTCAATCCATATGACACTCTCTCTCCGTCTACGACACACTACACGGGGCCGACTTGCAGGTGGTTTTATATAGTATGGGGCGTGGACTTAGTCCCCCTGAGCCATGATTGGTGAAAGGCACCCTGCCTTTGGCCAATTATGGCTCTCTTAGCTGAGGGTGCTGTGATTGGCCAAAGCATGCAGGTCATGGTGCATGCTCTGGTCAATCCTCAGCCAGCAATGCACTGCGCTCCCGCAGTGCATTATGGGCCATTACGCCCGGCTCGAATTTGGTGTGAACGGTCCATAATGTTCGGTTTTCGATGAACGGGCGAACAGCCAATGATCGAGTCAAACTCATATTCGACCCGAACAGAAAGCTCATCCCTACTACATAAGCAAATGTAGAATTACACCAATTTGGAGAAAATTTGGCCATTTATTAACAAATAAACAAATTAACATTCCTTAAAACAGAAAGAATAAACATAATCCGGTACCCGTAAGATAAAGGTTGCCGGTCTTGGGAGGCACCAAATTCAGGTTATTATCTGCGTTACCACTTAATATCCAACCGCGAAACATCGGCTCGGGGACTTCACCACCATTAACTGGGATCCAACAGAGAGCGCCTTAGAAGGGTCACACTCTGAACTCTTCCAAAATGTTAATGTCTCCAAAGACCCCAACCGCCAAAATTTGAACAACCCCAGGTAAACCAATGCAACACAGGGTGGGGACTCCCGCTCATCCGAGGGATTGGGATCTCTAACCAGCATACCCCTCAGCAGCCCCTCCTCCCTCTACAAACCAGCCAATAAGTGCAGGTGACCACCCAGACCACTCTCTTAACATGGAACCCTATTCTTCCCCATTTCCCTGCCCCCCCCATCATAAGGCCCCCCCGTCATGAGGCCCCCCCGTCATGAGGCCCCCCCGTCATGAGGCCCCCCCCGTCATGAGGCCCCCCCGTCATGAGGCCCCCCCCGTCATGAGGCCCCCCCGTCATGAGGCCCCCCCCCCGTCATGAGGCCCCCCCGTCATGAGGCCCCCCCCCCGTCATGAGGCCCCCCCGTCATGAGGCCCCCCCCGTCATGAGCCCCCCCCCGTCATGAGGCCCCCCCCCCCCGTCATGAGGCCCCCCCCGTCATGAGGCCCCCCCGTCATGAGGCCCCCCCCCGTCATGAGGCCCCCCCCGTCATGAGGCCCCCCCCCGTCATGAGGCCCCCCCCCGTCATGAGGCCCCCCCCCCGTCATGAGGCCCCCCCCGTCATGAGGCCCCCCCGTCATGAGGCCCCCCCCCCGTCATGAGGCCCCCCCCGTCATGAGGCCCCCCCCCGTCATGAGGCCCCCCCCGTCATGAGGCCCCCCCCCGTCATGAGGCCCCCCCGTCATGAGGCCCCCCCGCCATGAGGCCCCCCCGTCATGAGGCCCCCCCCGTCATGAGGCCCCCCCCCGTCATGAGGCCCCCCCGTCATGAGGCCCCCCCGTCATGAGGCCCCCCCCGTCATGAGGCCCCCCCGTCATGAGGCCCCCCCCCGTCATGAGGCCCCCCCGTCATGAGGCCCCCCCCCGTCATGAGGCCCCCCCCGTCATGAGGCCCCCCCCCGTCATGAGGCCCCCCCCCGTCATGAGGCCCCCCCGTCATGAGGCCCCCCCGCCATGAGGCCCCCCCGTCATGAGGCCCCCCCCGTCATGAGGCCCCCCCCCCGTCATGAGGCCCCCCCCCCGTCATGAGGCCCCCCCCCCGTCATGAGGCCCTACTCCTCTGATATAGACTTTGTAGTAATGAGGTTTTGGGAGCGGCACATCTTCTTGTTGGATCTCATGAGACCAGCAGAGGATTGTTCTGCATATCGCTGGCCTGTGAAACTTCCTGACCTTTTGGAAAAGTTTGTAGCCTTAGAAGATTGGGCTAAAATACCCCAAAACTCGGCCAGAACTCCTCTCATGGAACGCTCCTTTACACTGGAGGAACTCCTCTCATGGAACGCTCCTTTACACTGGAGGAACTCCTCTCATGGAACGCTCCTTTACACTGGAGGAACTCCTCTCATGGAACGCTCCTTTACACTGGAGGAACTCCTCTCATGGAACGCTCCTTTACACTGGAGGAACTCCTCTCATGGAACGCTCCTTTACACTGGAGGAACTCCTCTCATGGAACGCTCCTTTACACTGGAGGAACTCCTCTCATGGAACGCTCCTTTACACCAGAGGAACTCCTCTCATGGAACGCTCCTTTACACCAGAGGAACTCCTTTCATGGAACGCTCCTTTACACCGGAGGAACTCCTCTCATGGAACGCTCCTTTACACCAGAGGAACTCCTCTCATGGAACGCTCCTTTACACCAGAGGAACTCCTCTCATGGAACGCTCCTTTACACCAGAGGAACTCCTCTCATGGAACGCTCCTTTACACTGGAGGAACTCCTCTCATGGAACGCTCCTTTACACTGGAGGAACTCCTCTCATGGAACGCTCCTTTACACCAGAGAAACTCCTCTCATGGAACGCTCCTTTACACTGGAGGAACTCCTCTCATGGAACGCTCCTTTACACCAGAGGAACTCCTCTCATGGAACGCTCCTTTACACTGGAGGAACTCCTCTCATGGAACGCTCCTTTACACCAGAGAAACTCCTCTCATGGAACGCTCCTTTACACCAGAGGAACTCCTCTCATGGAACGCTCCTTTACACTGGAGGAACTCCTCTCATGGAACGCTCCTTTACACCAGAGAAACTCCTCTCATGGAACGCTCCTTTACACCAGAGAAACTCCTCTCATGGAACGCTCCTTTACACCAGAGGAACTCCTCTCATGGAACGCTCCTTTACACCAGAGGAACTCCTCTCATGGAACGCTCCTTTACACCAGAGGAACTCCTCTCATGGAACGCTCCTTTACACTGGAGGAACTCCTCTCATGGAACGCTCCTTTACACTGGAGGAACTCCTCTCATGGAACGCTCCTTTACACCAGAGGAACTCCTCTCATGGAACGCTCCTTTACACTGGAGGAACTCCTCTCATGGAACGCTCCTTTACACCAGAGGAACTCCTCTCATGGAACGCTCCTTTACACCAGAGGAACTCCTTTCATGGAACGCTCCTTTACACCGGAGGAACTCCTCTCATGGAACGCTCCTTTACACTGGAGGAACTCCTCTCATGGAACGCTCCTTTACACTGGAGGAACTCCTCTCATGGAACGCTCCTTTACACCAGAGGAACTCCTCTCATGGAACGCTCCTTTACACCAGAGGAACTCCTTTCATGGAACGCTCCTTTACACCGGAGGAACTCCTCTCATGGAACGCTCCTTTACACCAGAGGAACTCCTCTCATGGAACGCTCCTTTACACCAGAGGAACTCCTCTCATGGAACGCTCCTTTACACCAGAGGAACTCCTCTCATGGAACGCTCCTTTACACCAGAGGAACTCCTCTCATGGAACGCTCCTTTACACTGGAGGAACTCCTCTCATGGAACGCTCCTTTACACTGGAGGAACTCCTCTCATGGAACGCTCCTTTACACCAGAGAAACTCCTCTCATGGAACGCTCCTTTACACTGGAGGAACTCCTCTCATGGAACGCTCCTTTACACCAGAGGAACTCCTCTCATGGAACGCTCCTTTACACTGGAGGAACTCCTCTCATGGAACGCTCCTTTACACCAGAGAAACTCCTCTCATGGAACGCTCCTTTACACCAGAGGAACTCCTCTCATGGAACGCTCCTTTACACCAGAGGAACTCCTCTCATGGAACGCTCCTTTACACCAGAGGAACTCCTCTCATGGAACGCTCCTTTACACTGGAGGAACTCCTCTCATGGAACGCTCCTTTACACTGGAGGAACTCCTTTCATGGAACGCTCCTTTACACTGGAGGAACTCCTCTCATGGAACGCTCCTTTACACCAGAGAAACTCCTCTCATGGAACGCTCCTTTACACCAGAGGAACTCCTCTCATGGAACGCTCCTTTACACCAGAGGAACTCCTCTCATGGAACGCTCCTTTACACCAGAGGAACTCCTCTCATGGAACGCTCCTTTACACTGGAGGAACTCCTCTCATGGAACGCTCCTTTACACTGGAGGAACTCCTCTCATGGAACGCTCCTTTACACCAGAGGAACTCCTCTCATGGAACGCTCCTTTACACCAGAGGAACTCCTCTCATGGAACGCTCCTTTACACTGGAGGAACTCCTCTCATGGAACGCTCCTTTACACTGGAGGAACTCCTCTCATGGAACGCTCCTTTACACTGGAGGAACTCCTCTCATGGAACGCTCCTTTACACTGGAGGAACTCCTCTCATGGAACGCTCCTTTACACTGGAGGAACTCCTCTCATGGAACGCTCCTTTACACCAGAGGAACTCCTCTCATGGAACGCTCCTTTACACCAGAGGAACTCCTCTCATGGAACGCTCCTTTACACTGGAGGAACTCCTCTCATGGAACGCTCCTTTACACTGGAGGAACTCCTCTCATGGAACGCTCCTTTACACTGGAGGAACTCCTCTCATGGAACGCTCCTTTACACCAGAAGAACTCCTCTCATGGAACGCTCCTTTACACGAGAAGAACTCCTCTCATGGAACGCTCCTTTACACTAGAGGAACTCCTCTCATGGAACGCTCCTTTACACCAGAGGAACTCCTCTCATGGAACGCTCCTTTACACCAGAGGAACTCCTCTCATGGAACGCTCCTTTACACTGGAGGAACTCCTCTCATGGAACGCTCCTTTACACCAGAGAAACTCCTCTCATGGAACGCTCCTTTACACTGGAGGAACTCCTCTCATGGAACGCTCCTTTACACCAGAGGAACTCCTCTCATGGAACGCTCCTTTACACTGGAGGAACTCCTCTCATGGAACGCTCCTTTACACCAGAGAAACTCCTCTCATGGAACGCTCCTTTACACCAGAGGAACTCCTCTCATGGAACGCTCCTTTACACCAGAGGAACTCCTCTCATGGAACGCTCCTTTACACCAGAGGAACTCCTCTCATGGAACGCTCCTTTACACCAGAGGAACTCCTCTCATGGAACGCTCCTTTACACTGGAGGAACTCCTCTCATGGAACGCTCCTTTACACTGGAGGAACTCCTCTCATGGAACGCTCCTTTACACTGGAGGAACTCCTCTCATGGAACGCTCCTTTACACTGGAGGAACTCCTCTCATGGAACGCTCCTTTACACTGGAGGAACTCCTCTCATGGAACGCTCCTTTACACTGGAGGAACTCCTCTCATGGAACGCTCCTTTACACCAGAGGAACTCCTCTCATGGAACGCTCCTTTACACCAGAGGAACTCCTCTCATGGAACGCTCCTTTACACTGGAGGAACTCCTCTCATGGAACGCTCCTTTACACCAGAGGAACTCCTCTCATGGAACGCTCCTTTACACCAGAGGAACTCCTCTCATGGAACGCTCCTTTACACTGGAGGAACTCCTCTCATGGAACGCTCCTTTACACTGGAGGAACTCCTCTCATGGAACGCTCCTTTACACTGGAGGAACTCCTCTCATGGAACGCTCCTTTACACTGGAGGAACTCCTCTCATGGAACGCTCCTTTACACGAGAAGAACTCCTCTCATGGAACGCTCCTTTACACTAGAGGAACTCCTCTCATGGAACGCTCCTTTACACCAGAGGAACTCCTCTCATGGAACGCTCCTTTACACCAGAGGAACTCCTCTCATGGAACGCTCCTTTACACTGGAGGAACTCCTCTCATGGAACGCTCCTTTACACCATACACCAAAGGAACTCCTCTCATGGAACGCTCCTTTACACCAGAGGAACTCCTTTCATGGAACGCTCCTTTACACTAGAGGAACTCCTCTCATGGAACGCTCCTTTACACTAGAGGAACTCCTCCTGTCCAACCTTCACAGAAACAAGACATTCCCCTTCTGCCATTCCAGGTCTCCATCACACCAATATAGTACAATGTTATAAAATAACTCGTTACCATAGAAATTCTAGGGAAGAAAACTGTGATCCAAAGCCTTGTTGGAGTTGTCTTTGTGGGGATTGCTGTCTTTGTGGGGATCGCTGTCTTTGTGGGGATCGCTGTCTTTGTGGGGATCGCTGTCTTTGTGGGGATCGCTGTCTTTGTGGGGATCGCTGTCTTTGTGGGGATTGTTGTCTTTGTGGGGATTGTTGTCTTTGTGGGGATCGCTGTCCTTGTGGGGATCGCTGTCTTTGTGGGGATTGTTGTCTTTGTGGGGATCGCTGTCTTTGTGGGGATTGCTGTCTTTGTGGGGATTGTTGTCTTTGTGGGGATTGTTGTCTTTGTGGGGATCGCTGTCTTTGTGGGGATCGCTGTCTTTGTGTGGACCGCTGTCTTTGTGGGGATCGCTGTCTTTGTGGGGATTGTTGTCTTTGTGGGGACCGCTGTCTTTGTGGGGATCGCTGTCTTTGTGGCGATCGCTGTCTTTGTGGGGATCGCTGTCTTTGTGGGGATTGTTGTCTTTGTGGGGATCGCTGTCTTTGTGGGGATTGTTGTCTTTGTGGGGATTGTTGTCTTTGTGGGGATCGCTGTCTTTGTGGGGATCGCTGTCTTTGTGGGGATTGCTGTCTTTGTGGGGATTGTTGTCTTTGTGGGGACCGCTGTCTTTGTGGGGATCGCTGTCTTTGTGGGGATTGTTGTCTTTTTTGGGGACCGCTGTCTTTGTGGGGATCGCTGTCTTTGTGGGGATTGCTGTCTTTGTGGGGATTGTTGTCTTTGTGGGGACCGCTGTCTTTGTGGGGATCGCTGTCTTTGTGGGGATTGTTGTCTTTTTTGGGGACCGCTGTCTTTGTGGGGACCGCTGTCTTTGTGGGGATCGCTGTCTTTGTGGGGATCGCTGTCTTTGTGGGGATCACTGTCTTTGTGGGGACCGCTGTCTTTGTGTGGACCGCTGTCTTTGTGGGGATCGCTGTCTTTGTGGGGATTGTTGTCTTTGTGGGGACCGCTGTCTTTGTGGGGATCGCTGTCTTTGTGGGGATCGCTGTCTTTGTGGGGATTGTTGTCTTTGTGGGGATCGCTGTCTTTGTGGGGATTGTTGTCTTTGTGGGGATTGTTGTCTTTGTGGGGATCGCTGTCTTTGTGGGGATCGCTGTCTTTGTGGGGATTGCTGTCTTTGTGGGGATTGTTGTCTTTGTGGGGACCGCTGTCTTTGTGGGGACCGCTGTCTTTGTGGGGATCGCTGTCTTTGTGGGGATTGTTGTCTTTTTTGGGGATCGCTGTCTTTGTGGGGATCGCTGTCTTTGTGGGGATTGCTGTCTTTGTGGGGATTGTTGTCTTTGTGGGGACCGCTGTCTTTGTGGGGATCGCTGTCTTTGTGGGGATTGTTGTCTTTTTTGGGGACCGCTGTCTTTGTGGGGACCGCTGTCTTTGTGGGGATCGCTGTCTTTGTGGGGATCGCTGTCTTTGTGGGGATCACTGTCTTTGTGGGGACCGCTGTCTTTGTGGGGACCGCTGTCTTTGTGGGGATCGCTGTCTTTGTGGGGATCGCTGTCTTTGTGGGGATCGCTGTCTTTGTGGGGATCGCTGTCTTTGTGGGGATCGCTACCTTCAGAATTGGAAGGATCTGCAGAAAGTATGTTCCGCCTCCCTATCAGATCCTGGGCACCGGACCTTCATGTAATGGTTGTTTGGTGAGTAGAATGTCTTCATGGCTCTCCGGCCAGCTGAACGGTTGTTTTGGATCTTTGGATCGCACTCCATCCATACAATTATTTTATTTATTTATTTTATTTCAGGTACTTGTATAGCGCCATCAATTTACGCAGCGCTTTACATATACATTGTATATTCACATCAGTCCCCGCCCTCCAGGAGCTTCCAATCTAAGGTCCCAACTCACATTCATACATACCGGGGACAATTTACACAGAAGCCAATCAACCTACCAGCAAGTCTTTGGAGTGTGGGAGGAAACCGGAGAACCCGGAGGAAACCCAACACAGGGAGAACATGCAAACTCCATGCAGGTAGTGTCGTGGTTGGGATTCAAAGCAGCGACCCTTCTTACTGCTAGGCGAGAGTGCTACCCACTACACCACTGTGCCGCCCACTACACCACTGTGCACCCCACTACACCACTGTGCCGCCCACTACACCACTGTGCCCCCCACTACACCACTGTGCCCCCCACTACACCACTGTGCCGCCCACTACACCACTGTGCCGCCCACTACACCACTGTGCCGCCCACTACACCACTGTGCCGCCCACTACACCACTGTGCCACCCACTACACCACTGTGCCCCCCACTACACCACCGTGCCGCCCACTACACCACCGTGCCGCCCACTACACCACTGTGCCCCCCACTACACCACTGTGCCCCCCACTACACCACTGTGCCACCCACTACACCACTGTGCCGCCCACTACACCACTGTGCCCCCCACTACACCACTGTGCCGCCCACTACACCACTGTGCTGCCCACTACACCACTGTGCCACCCACTACACCACTGTGCCGCCCACTACACCACTGTGCCGCCCACTACACCACTGTGCCGCCCACTACACCACTGTGCCCCCCACTACACCACTGTGCCGCCCACTACACCACTGTGCCCCCCACTACACCACTGTGCCGCCCACTACACCACTGTGCCGCCCACTACACCACTGTGCCGCCCACTACACCACTGTGCCCCCCACTACACCACTGTGCCGCCCACTACACCACTGTGCCCCCCACTACACCACTGTGCCGCCCACTACACCACTGTGCCGCCCACTACACCACTGTGCCCCCCACTACACCACTGTGCCGCCCACTACACCACTGTGCCGCCCCAAATCCATTTCCCTACAATGGGGACTTGTGTTGGACTTTGGTAGATGCACCTTGGTTTCCTGCCACCACCTAAATACTGGTCCATAGCTGTGAAGCATTGAAGCTTCCTTCGTATCTTGTGGTGTCAAGGTGCTGGGAACTGCAATAGCAGCAATAAAGCAAATACATCGGGGGCTGAACATTGAGATAATCTTGAAAGTGCATCTTCTGCATTTATAGCTCCAGGTCGATATTTCACGGAAGAGGGGAGATGGAGAATCCCGCTGTCAGGAGAGTTTATCACCTCCGATGGCTTGTGATCTGTCTATGAAGATGTGTGAAATCTTTCCTCAACAGCTATGGCCTCTTCTCAGCATGGTCTCCGCACTCCATGAATAGCTCTGTCTGCCGACTGAATGGCTAATCCTTAGCGTGTTTTCCCTGAACTTGGATACCGCCGACACTGCCAACCCCACTAACCCTGCCAACCAAGGTAACCCTGCCAACCCCACTAACCCTGCCAACCAAGGTAACCCTGCCAACCCCACTAACCCCACTGACACTGCCAACCCCACCAACACCGACAACCCCACCAACACCGACAACCCCACTAACCCTGCCAACCAAGGTAACCCTGCCAACCCCACCAACACCGACAACCCCACCAACACCGACAACCCCACTAACCCCACTGACACTGCCAACCCCACCAACACCGACAACCCCACCAACACCGACAACCCCACTAACCCTGCCAACCAAGGTAACCCTGCCAACCCCACTAACCCCACTGACACTGCCAACCCCACTAACCCTGCCAACCAAGGTAACCCTGCCAACCCCACTAACCCCACTGACACTGCCAACCCCACCAACACCGACAACCCCACTAACACTCCCAACCCTACCAATGCTACCAACCCTGCCAACCCCACTAACCCCGCTGACACTGCCAACCCCACTAACCCTGCCAACCAATGTAACCCTGCCAACCCCACTAACCCCGCTGACACTGCCAACCCCACTAACCCTGCCAACCAAGGTAACCCTGCCAACCCCACTAACCCCACTGACACTGCCAACCCCACCAACACCGACAACCCCACTAACACTCGCAACCCTACCAATGCTACCAACCCTGTCAACCCCACTAACCCCGCTGACACCGACAACCCCACTAACACTCGCAACCCTACCACTGCCAACCCCACCAACCCAGCCAACCAAGGTAACCCCGCTGACACTGCCAACCCCACTAACCCCACCAACACCGACAACCTCACTAACACTCGCAACCCTACCAATGCTACCACTTCAAGTGTGGAAGATCTGCAGATACTGCCTGTAGGTGGTCTATCATATATTCTACTACATGGGGTTCCATGTGTAACATCATACTATTATCAGACATCTTGGATGACTTCTCCTTTTTGTGGTTTGATGTTCCATATTTTGGATAATTGCCATCTCTCTCTCTCTCTCTCTTTGAACTCAGAGTCCGGTGACATTCAGTGTTTCGCATAAAGTGGATATACAGGTTACACTCTACTATATACTCAACAAAAAACAACAAAATATTGGGACTTTGTACGTGCTGAAACCTCCTCCTAGAATAATCAATCTTACAACGTGATATTAAAACTTCATTTTATTATAAATTATTAAAAATGTGTCCATACCAAGAAATAGACCTATTATTGGGGTTGTGCATCATATTGTCTGCCATGGTTATCCGTGACTACATATTACATGTGTCTATAGAGGAGAGTCCAATGTATTAGTGTTCAGCTGTAGAACTTCTTTTTTATAATATATCTTTTTGGTATAGACACATTTTTTTAAATTTATAATGAAATGAATATCATGTTGTCAGATTATTCTAGAAGGAGGTTTCAGCACTTAAATATCCCAATATTTTGTTATTTCTTGTTGTGTTTTCTTATGTGGTGCTGATTATTATTCTATAGAGAATATATACTATATACTCCGGAGTGGATGAGCCATGTCTGGGTTATGCTGTACTGTATATACAGTGGAAGTTTTCTCTTACATGGAATATATACAATGTAAGCATTTATTATGTGAATAGCCTGCAGGCTGGAGATATAAATTGTCCCGTGTGTAGGGATTACTGAGCTCTCAGCACGGCTTTCCAACGTCCATCGGCCATCCATGTCTCCATCCATCCATCCATCCTCCATGTCTCCATCCATCCATCCCTCCTTCCATGTCTCCATCCATCCATCCCTCCATCCCTCCATGTCTCCATCCATCCATGCACCCCTCCATGTCTCCATCCATCCATCCCTCCATCCCTCCATGTCTCCATCCATCCATCCATCCCTCCATGTCTCCATCCATCCATCCCTCCATGTCTCCATCCATCCATCCCACCATGTCTCCATCCATCCCTCCATGTCTCCCTCCATCCCTCCATGTCTCCATCCATCCATCCCTCCATGTCTCCATCCATCCCACCATGTCTCCATCCATCCCACCATGTCTCCATCCATCCCACCATGTCTCCATCCATCCATCCCTCCATGTCTCCATCCATCCCTCCATGTCTCCATCCATCCCTCCATATCTCCATCCATCCATCCATCCATCCCTCCATGTCTCCATCCATCCCTCCATGTCTCCATCCATCCCACCATGTCTCCATCCATCCATCCCTCCATATCTCCATCCATCCATCCATCCTTCCATGTCTCCATCCATCCTTCCATGTCTCCATCCATCCCACCATGTCTCCATCCATCCCACCATGTCTCCATCCATCCCACCATGTCTCCATCCATCCATCCCTCCATGTCTCCATCCATCCCTCCATGTCTCCATCCATCCCACCATGTCTCCATCCATCCATCCCTCCATATCTCCATCCATCCATCCATCCTTCCATGTCTCCATCCATCCTTCCATGTCTCCATCCATGTCTCAATTCATCCATCCATGTCTCCATTAGGGATGAGCTGAACACCCCCTGTTCGGTTCACACCAGAACATGCGAACAGGCAAAAAATTTGTTCGAACACGCGAACACCGTTAAAGTCTATGGGACACGAACATGAACATATTAGTCAGCTAAATCCTGGATAAACAGCCAAGACTCCGTTGAAAAAGTCCCCCAAAGCAATTAAATGACAATTGGCAATGACCGAAATATAATATCAAGGCATACAGAAAGCAGACAATAAATGAATGGATTTCAAGAGGGCTACTGGTTGGGGTGTATAAATACCACTACTAAAGGGGAACCCCAAGGCCGGCCTATTATACCTTTAATCCTAATTAGGGATGAGCCGAACACCCCCCGGTTCGGTTCGCACCAGAACCCGCGAACGGACCGCAAGTTCGCACGAACGTTAGAACCCCATTGACGTCTATGGGACTCGAACGTTCGAAATCAAAAGTGCTCATTTTAAAGGCTAATTTGCATGGTATTGTCCTAAAAAGGGTTTGGGGACCCGGGTCCTACCCCAGGGGACATGTATCAATGCAAAAAAAACTTTTAAAAACGGCCGTTTTTTCGGGAGCAGTGATTTTAATGATGCTTAAAGTAAAAAAAAAAAAAGGTAAATATTCCTTTAAATATGGTACCTGGGGGGTGTCTATAGTATGCCTGTAAAGTGACGCGTGTTTCCCATGTTTAGAACAGTCCCTGCACCAAATGTCATTTTTAAAGGAAAAAATCTCATTTAAAACTGCTTGCGGGTTTAATGTCATGTCGGGTCCTGGCAATATGGATGAAAATCAGTGAGACAAACGGCATGGGTACCCCCCAGTCCATTACCAGGCCCTTTGGGTCTTGTATGGATATTAAGGGGAACCCCGCACCCAAATTAAAATAAGGAAAGGCCCTATATACTCTGAACAGCAGTATACAGGCGGTGCAAACAAGACAGGGACTGTAGGTTTGTTGTTAAGTAGAATCTGTTTGTAATTTTGAACATTTTTAACGTGTTTAGCTCCAGCCAAAAAATCTTTTCTAAGCTTTTTGGAAAACATAGGGAAGGGTTATCACCCCTGTGACATTTGTTTTGCGTCTTTCCTCCTCTTCAGAAGATTTCACCTCACTTTTTTGTCCCAATGAAAAATGTTTTTTGAAAATTTGGGTTTTTTTGTGGAACAAGGATTGGAAAGCATCAGTGGAAAGGAGAAATTGTTTTCCCATATTAACTCTTACATGAGAGAATTTCCCTTCCTAGGGGTAGATTTCATCTCACTTCCTGTTGTCTCCTTCCGTTTGCAAGTAGGAGTCGTTTGTAAGTTAGATGTTTGAAAGTAGGGTCCTGCCCTATATACTCAGCAGAAATTTGGGCCTTAGGTGTTGTTGTGGCCACAACACTGTAAGCCCTCACAGGGCCCTGCTGTGAAATATTAGATCAAGAATTGTAATTACATGCCCCTGTTGAACAGGAGCTGAAAAATTAGGCCTTAGGCACTGGTGCTGGTGCCACAACACTGCAACCCCTCACAGACACTCTAGTTGGAACGCAGGAACGAGCCCTGCTGCAAAGTATTGCATCAAAAATTATAATTACACGCCCCTGTTAGACAGGGGCAGAAAAATTGGGCCTTAGGCACTAGTGCTGGTGCCACAACACTGCAACCCCTCACAGACACTCTAGTTGGAACGCAGGAACGAGCCCTGCTGCAAAGTATTGCATCAAAAATTGTAATTACACGCCCCTGTTAGACAGGGGCAGAAAAATTGGGCCTTAGGCACTGGTGCTGGTGCCACAACACTGCAACCCCTCACAGACACTCTAGTTGGAACGCAGGAACGAACCCTGCTGCAAAGTATTGCATCAAAAATTGTAATTACACGCCCCTGTTAGACAGGGGCAGAAAAATTGGGCCTTAGGCACTGGTGCTGGTGCCACAACACTGCAACCCCTCACAGACACTCTAGTTGGAACGCAGGAACGAGCCCTGCTGCAAAGTATTGCATCAAAAATTGTAATTACACGCCCCTGTTAGACAGGGGCAGAAAAATTGGGCCTTAGGCACTGGTGCTGGTGCCACAACACTGCAACCCCTCACAGACACTCTAGTTGGAATGCAGGAACGAGCCCTGCTGCAAAGTATTACATCAAAAATTGTAATTACACGCCCCTGTTATACAGGGGCTGAAAAATTGTGCCTTAGGCACTGGTGGTGGCGCCCAGAACCAAAAATGTTCTTACAAGCTATCAGCGTGATGATTGAGGAGGAAGAGGATAATTACTCAGGGATAGTCACTCAGCATCAGCATAGGCAGTCTTTGAAGGGATCTGAAAAAAATTATTCAGTTACATCAGCATCAGGTGCTTGGTAGCTGGTGGTGATCCAAGACTGATTCATTTTTATGAAGGTCAGCCGATCGACCGAGTCAGTGGACAGACGCACCCTGTGATCGGTTACCACGCCTCCAGCAGCACTGAATGTGCGTTCCGAAAGAACGCTGGATGCAGGACAGGCCAGTAGCTCAATTGCATACTGTGCAAGCTCTGGCCAGTGATCCATCCTCAAGACCCAGTAACCCAGAGGATTTTCGGTGGGAAAGGTGTCCAAGTCTGATCTTGCCCCTAGGTATTCCTGCACCATGTAAAACAGATGCTGGCGATGGTTGCTGGAACCGATCATACCTTGGGGCTGCGGACCAAAAAATTGTCTGAACGCATCGGTCAGACGGCCACCTTCTCCACCGCTCCTTCTTTGACTGACCGAAGCCTCAGCAACACGTTGTCCAGAAACAGGAGTTTGTAACCTCCCAGTCTCTGGGAACGCGTTGCACAGACCTTTCTGCAAGGCCTCCCGAAGATGTTTCATCCTCTGCTCCCTCTGCGATGGCAAGATAAGGTCCGCAACCTTACCCTTGTAACGTGGATCAAGGAGGGTTGCCAGCCAGTATTGGTCCTTCTCCTTGATACCACGAATACGAGGATCCTTACGCAGGCTTTGCAGGATCAGGGAGGCCATGCAGCGTAGGTTTGCTGAGGCATTCGGTCCGGAGTCCTCTGGGTCACTAAGGACAACAACGTCCGCAGCCACCTCCTCCCAGCCACGTACAAGTCCATGTGTTCCTTGGGACTGATCCCTTAAAGACTGCTGATGCTGAGTGCCAGGCTCCACCTCCATACTGACACAATCTTCCTCCTCCTCCTCCTCCTCCTCCTCGTCCTCTTCCTGTGTGATCGGCGGGCACGCAGGAACACTGTCTGGATAAAGGGGGCCTTGAGAGCTAAGGAAGTCCTCCTCTTCCTGCCTCTGTTCTGCCTCAAGTGCCCTGTCCATTATTCCACGCAGCGTGTGCTCCAACAGGTGGACAAGGGGGACAGTGTCACTGATGCATGCACTGTCAGTGCTCACCATCCTCGTGGCCTCCTCGAATGGTGACAGGACAGTGCATGCATCCCTGATCATGGCCCACTGGCGTGGGGAAAAAAAACCAAGGTCCCCTGACCCTGTCCTGGTGCCATAGTCGCACAGGTACTCATTTATGGCCCTCTGCTGCGTGTGCAGCCGCTGCAGCATGGCCAATGTCGAGTTCCACCTGGTGGGCATGTCACAGATTAGGCGGTTCTTGGGCAGGTTAAACTCCTTTTGGAGGTCCGTCAGCCGAGCACTGGCATTATATGACCGGCGGAAATGCACACAGACTTTCCTGGCCTGCCTCAGGACATCCTGTAAGCCCGGGTACCTGCCCAAGAACCGCTGCACCACCAAGTTAAGGACGTGAGCCAAACAGGGCACATGGGTCAGTTGTCCCTGTCGGAGGGCAGAGAGGAGGTTGGTGCCATTGTCGCAAACCACCATTCCTGCCTTAAGTTGGCGTGGCGTCAACCACCTCTGAACCTGCCCCTGCAGAGCTGACAGAACCTCTGCCCCAGTGTGGCTCCTGTCCCCCAAGCACACCAGCTCAAGCACCGCATGGCATCTTTTGGCCTGCGTACTTGCGTAGCCCCTTGAACGCCTACGGAGCACCGCTGGTTCCGAGGAAGAGGCCATGGAGGAAGAAGAAGAGGAGGGGGTGGAGGAGAGAGGTGTGTCACAATCAGCATTTTGGAGGCGTGGTGGCAGAACAACCTCCAACACTACTGCACCTTGTCCTGCATCCTTCCCAGCTGCCAGCAGAGTCACCCAATGCGCCGTGAAACTTAAGTAACGTCCCTGTCCATGCCTGCTGGACCATGAGTCAGCGGTAATATGCACCTTACCGCTGACCGCCCTGTCCAGCGAGGCATGGACATTGCCTTCCACATGCCGGTAGAGAGCCGGAATCGCCTTCCGTGAGAAAAAGTGGCGTTTGGGTACCTGCCACTGAGGAACCGCACATTCCACAAACTCACGGAAGGGGGCAGAGTCTACCAACTGAAAAGGCAGCAGTTGAAGTGCTAGCAATTTTGCCAAGCTAGCATTCAACCGCTGGGCATGTGGATGGCTGGGAGCAAACTTCTTTCGGCGGTGCAGCAGCTGGGGCAGGGAAATTTGCCTGGTACAATCTGGCGTCGGTGTACCAAAAGCAGATTGCCCACAAGTACTTGGCTGTGACACACCTAATTCTACACCTTCATTCCTCTCACTGCAGGTCTCAGAGAGGACTGAAGGTCTAGTGGGGTTGGAAATCTCAGCTGATGAGGAGCAAGGAGAGATCCTCTTTGTTCTTTGGTGTGGGTCTTTTAGATATGCTTGCCAACGAACTGCATGGCAGGTCAACATATGTCTGGTCAAGCATGTGGTACCCAAGCGGGAGATGTTTTGGCCACGCGAGATACGCTTGAGACATATGTTGCAAATAGCAGCGGTGCGATCTGATGCACTCGTCTCAAAAAAGGCCCACACCAAAGAACTTTTTGAATAACGCGCAGAGACTGCAGCGCCCTGCACATGTGGAGCTTTGGGGTGTGATGCAGTCAATGTGCTGCCCTTAGGCTGGCCCCTGGAGGGCATCCTGCCTCGTTGGTGATGTGCCGCCTCCTCCTCCTCCTCCTCCTCCTCTCTCCTATCAGGCACCCACGTTGAGTCAGTGACCTCATCATCCCCTCCCTCCTCATCACTGGAGCAAACCTGGCAGTATGCTGCAGCAGGGGGAGCATGACTGCCAGATTGCTGTCCTTCTTGGGCACCCCCTCTGTCCGTGCTCATGTTACTGCCTTCATTGAGCTCAGTATCATCATCAGAGCCTTCCAAACGCTGGGCATCCTCCTGGAGCATGTACCCAACACTGTGGTCAAACAGTTCGAGGGAATCCTCATGAGGACATGGTGGAGCTAGGGAAGGAGTCACTGATGACATTGAGCTGAGGGAAGAGGCCGCTGCTTTGCCAGACAAAGCACCCTGGGCATGGGTGAGAGAGGATGAGGAGGATGAGGACGGCTTGGTCATCCACTCGACCAAGTTTTCTGCATGTTGCGGCTCAACACGGCCAGCTGCCGAAAAAAAGGCCAAGCGTGTCCCATGGCCACGTGCTGATGAGGATGCACCGTCTCCACGACCAGCACTAGACACAGAGCCTGCTTGCCCTCTCTTATTGGCTTGTGACTGTCTGCCTCTCCTTCTTGGCCTTCCAGACATACTAATGGCCTGTAGCTGCACTAAGCTGGGATAGAACACCTGTAATTTTCTTCAGGTAGCTTTATATACTGTAACCAGACAAGCCTGCCTGTCAGTAGGAAGATAACAGGAACGGATCTAGCTGAACACTGTGAGCAGGACGCACTGACTGCACTAAATGTAAATAGCAGGAACAGATCTAGCTGAACACTGTGAGCAGGACGCACTGACTGCACTAAATGTAAATAGCAGGAACGGATCTAGCTGAACACTGTGAGCAGGACGCACTGCACTAAATGTAAATAGCAGGAACGGATCTAGCTGAACACTGTGAGCAGGACGCACTGCACTAAATGTAAATAGCAGGAACGGATCTAGCTGAACACTGTGAGCAGGATGCACTGCACTAAATGTAAATAGCAGGAACGGATCTAGCTGAACACTGTGAGCAGGACGCACTGCACTAAATGTAAATGGCAGGAACAGATCTAGCTGAACACTGTGAGCAGGACGCACTGACTGCACTAAATGTAAATAGCAGGAACGGATCTAGCTGAACACTGTGAGCAGGACGCACTGACTGCACTAAATGTAAATAGCAGGAACGGATCTAGCTGAACACTGTGAGCAGGACGCACTGCACTAAATGTAAATAGCAGGAACGGATCTAGCTGAACACTGTGAGCAGGACGCACTGCACTAAATGTAAATAGCAGGAACGGATCTAGCTGAACACTGTGAGCAGGACGCACTGCACTAAATGTAAATAGCAGGAACAGATCTAGCTGAACACTGTGAGCAGGACGCACTGCACTAAATGTAAATAGCAGGAACGGATCTAGCTGAACACTGTGAGCAGGACGCACTGCACTAAATGTAAATAGCAGGAACGGATCTAGCTGAACACTGTGAGCAGGACGCACTGACTGCACTAAATGTAAATAGCAGGAACAGATCTAGCTGAACACTGTGAGCAGGACGCACTGCACTAAATGTAAATACCAGGAACGGATCTAGCTGAACACTGTGAGCAGGACGCACTGCACTAAATGTAAATAGAAGGAACGGATCTAGCTGAACACTGTGAGCAGGACGCACTGCACTAAATGTAAATAGAAGGAACGGATCTAGCTGAACACTGTGAGCAGGACGCACTGCACTAAATGTAAATAGCAGGAACGGATCTAGCTGAACACTGTGAGCAGGACGCACTGCACTAAATGTAAATAGCAGGAACGGATCTAGCTGAACACTGTGAGCAGGACGCACTGCACTAAATGTAAATAGCAGGAACGGATCTAGCTGAACACTGTGAGCAGGACGCACTGCACTAAATGTAAATAGCAGGAACGGATCTAGCTGAACACTGTGAGCAGGACGCACTGCACTAAATGTAAAGAGCAGGAACAGATCTAGCTGAACACTGTGAGCAGGACGCACTGCACTAAATGTAAATAGCAGGAACGGATCTAGCTGAACACTGTGAGCAGGACGCACTGCACTAAATGTAAAGAGCAGGAACAGATCTAGCTGAACACTGTGAGCAGGACGCACTGCACTAAATGTAAATAGCAGGAACGGATCTAGCTGAACACTGTGAGCAGGACGCACTGCACTAAATGTAAATAGCAGGAACGGATCTAGCTGAACACTGTGAGCAGGACGCACTGCACTAAATGTAAATAGCAGGAACAGATCTAGCCTAATCTAGCTCTCAAATCAAATGACACTGTCTGTCTCTCTCTCTATCAGCACACCGGAACACACTACACAGGGCCGCCGTGCAGGCGGCCTTATATAGTGTGGGGCGTGTACTAAATCCCCTGAGCCATAATTGGCCAAAGCCACCCTGGCTTTGGCCAATTACAGCTCTCTCTACTGACGGCGCTGTGATTGGCCAAGCATGCGGGTCATAGTGCATGCTTGGCCAATCATCAGCCAGCAATGCACTGCGATGCCGCAGTGAATTATGGGCCGTGACGCGCCACACGAATTTGGCGCGAACGGCCCATAACGTTCGCAATTCGACGGACGGTCGAACAGCCGATGTTCGAGTCGAACATGGGTTCGACTCGAACACGAAGCTCATCCCTAATCCTAATGAGAGATGAAGTAATATAGGTACTAGTGGTGTGTCCCTTTAAATAGAATAGCAGTCTCCGGGATGCAAGGCCTTGCAAATTGTCTTCACCGGCACGTTGGAGCTCAAAGAAACAAAGGTTCTAAGGGTGGCACAGTGATATGTAGTCAAGTCAAAGCAGCTGAAATTGACCAGTAGCAATCCTCAAGGCAATTCCAGGTGTAAGGTGTCTGTATACAGTGTCCTGTGGAGTATGATAGTGACTGGTATTGGATTTGTAGGCAAGTGCCTGCTTACCAATCTGGAGAACAGTGTAGAAACTTCCTGAAGAGCGATCCAAGTAGATCCTTCCTTCTGCAGAAGGGGCTGAGATGACGGTCTAGCTGCTGGAACAGTAAGTCGTCTGGTCCTGCTAATTACAGCAATACTGCGGTGATGCCCCTCATGTAGCAAGCAGCGTTGGACCCGTCTGAGTCTGACCTGGGCGAGCCGTGGTGCCGCGTGGTAGGCCACAGTTCTCTCATACAGCAGTGAAGGGGTTGTTTACCTCATGAGATTTGGGAAGAGAGGCAAATAGAGGCTTGGGTCTGGTCTGCTGATCCTTTTATAGCCTCTCCCAGAGTTCTCTCCCTATAGCAGATGGCCGGCTGGGAGGTGTAGTTCTGCAGAGCAAGGATGTCTTTTCAGGAAACTACAGTTCCCACAATGTTCTCTGCTTGGCTCACAAGTATGATGCATGTAATATGAACCCAGTACTAGGGGAATACAGAGACAGTCTAGTAAGAAAGGCAGAGGGCAAGTCTCCCTCCCATCTCTGTACTGATGATGGTAGGGTGAGGTCTCCTTCCTATCTCTGTACTGATGATGGTGGGGTGAGATCTCCTTCCTATGTCTGTACTGATGATGGTGGGGTGAGATCTCCTTCCTATCTCTGTACTGATGATGGTGGGGTGAGATCTCCTTCCTATGTCTGTACTGATGGTGAGGTGAGGTCTCCTTCCTATCTCTGTACTGATGATGGTGAGGTGAGGTCTCCTTCCTATCTCTGTACTGATGATGGTGGGGTGAGGTCTCCTTCCTATCTCTGTACTGATGATGGTGGGGTGAGATCTCCTTCCTATCTCTGTACTGATGATGGTGGGGTGAGGTCTCCTTCCTATCTCTGTACTGATGATGGTAGGGTGAGGTCTCCTTCCTATCTCTGTACTGATGATGGTGGGATGAGGTCTCCTTCCTATCTCTGTACTGATGGTGAGGTGAGGTCTCCTTCCTATCTCTGTACTGATGATGGTGGGATGAGGTCTCCTTCCTATCTCTGTACTGATGGTGAGGTGAGGTCTCCTTCCTATCTCTGTACTGATGATGGTGGGATGAGGTCTCCTTCCTATCTCTGTACTGATGATGGTGAGGTGAGGTCTCCCTCCCATCTCTGTACTGATGATGGTAGGGTGAGGTCTCCTTCCTATCTCTGTACTGATGATGGTGGGGTGAGATCTCCTTCCTATGTCTGTACTGATGATGGTGGGGTGAGATCTCCTTCCTATCTCTGTACTGATGATGGTGGGGTGAGATCTCCTTCCTATGTCTGTACTGATGGTGAGGTGAGGTCTCCTTCCTATCTCTGTACTGATGATGGTGAGGTGAGGTCTCCTTCCTATCTCTGTACTGATGATGGTGGGGTGAGGTCTCCTTCCTATCTCTGTACTGATGATGGTGGGGTGAGATCTCCTTCCTATCTCTGTACTGATGATGGTGGGGTGAGGTCTCCTTCCTATCTCTGTACTGATGATGGTGGGGTGAGGTCTCCTTCCTATCTCTGTACTGATGATGGTAGGGTGAGGTCTCCTTCCTATCTCTGTACTGATGATGGTGGGATGAGGTCTCCTTCCTATCTCTGTACTGATGGTGAGGTGAGGTCTCCTTCCTATCTCTGTACTGATGGTGAGGTGAGGTCTCCTTCCTATCTCTGTAGTGATGATGGTGGGGTGAGGTCTCCTTCCTATCTCTGTACTGATGATGGTGGGATGAGGTCTCCTTCCTATCTCTGTACTGATGATGGTGAGGTGAGGTCTCCTTCCTATGTCTGTACTGATGATGGTGAGGTGAGGTCTCCTTCCTATCTCTGTAGTGATGATGGTGGGGTGAGGTCTCCCTCCTATCTCTGTAGTGATGATGGTGGGGTGAGATCTCCTTCCTATCTCTGTACTGATGATGGTGGGGTGAGGTCTCCTTCCTATGTCTGTAGTGATGATGGTGAGGTGAGATCTCCTTCCTATCTCTGTACTGATGATGGTGGGGTGAGATCTCCTTCCTATCTCTGTACTGATGATGGTGAGGTGAGGTCTCCTTCCTATCTCTGTAGTGATGATGGTGAGGTGAGATCTCCTTCCTATCTCTGTAGTGATGATGGTGAGGTGAGGTCTCCTTGCTATGTCTGTACTGATGATGGTGGGGTGAGGTCTCCTTCCTATCTCTGTAGTGATGATGGTGAGGTGAGGTCTCCTTCCTATCTCTGTACTGATGATGGTGGGGTGAGGTCTCCTTCCTATGTCTGTACTGATGATGGTGGGGTGAGGTCTCCTTCCTATCTCTGTAGTGATGATGGTGAGGTCTCCTTCCTATCTCTGTACTGATGATGGTGGGGTGAGGTCTCCTTCCGATCTCTGTACTGATGGTGGGGTGAGGTCTCCTTCCTATCTCTGTACTGATGATGGTGGGGTGAGATCTCCTTCCTATCTCTGTACTGATGATGGTGGGATGAGGTCTCCTTCCTATCTCTGTACTGATGATGGTGAGGTGAGGTCTCCTTCCTATCTCTGTAGTGATGATGGTGAGGTGAGGTCTCCTTCCTATCTCTGTACTGATGGTGAGGTGAGGTCTCCTTCCTATCTCTGTACTGATGATGGTGGGGTGAGGTCTCCTTCATATCTCTGTACTGATGATGGTGGGGTGAGGTCTCCTTCCTATCTCTGTACTGATGATGGTGGGGTGAGGTCTCCTTCCTATCTCTGTACTGATGATGGTGGGATGAGGTCTCCTTCCTATCTCTGTACTGATGATGGTGGGGTGAGGTCTCCTTCCTATCTCTGTACTGATGGTGAGGTGAGGTCTCCTTCCTATCTCTGTACTGATGATGGTGGGGTGAGGTCTCCTTCCTATCTCTGTACTGATGATGGTGAGGTGAGATCTCCTTCCTATCTCTGTACTGATGATGGTGGGGTGAGGTCTCCTTCCTATCTCTGTAGTGATGATGGTGGGGTGAGGTCTCCTTCCTATCTCTGTACTGATGATGGTGGGGTGAGGTCTCCTTCCTATCTCTGTACGGATGATGGTGAGGTGAGATCTCCTTCCTATCTCTGTACTGATGATGGTGAGGTGAGGTCTCCTTCCTATCTCTGTACTGATGATGGTGGGGTGAGGTCTCCTTCCTATCTCTGTACTGATGATGGTGGGGTGAGGTCTCCTTCCTATCTCTGTACTGATGATGGTGAGGTGAGATCTCCTTCCTATCTCTGTACTGATGATGGTGAGGTGAGGTCTCCTTCCTATCTCTGTAGTGATGATGGTGGGGTGAAGTCTCCTTCCTATCTCTGTACTGATGATGGTGTGGTGAGATCTCCTTCCTATCTCTGTACTGATGATGGTGAGGTGAGGTCTCCTTCCTATCTCTGTAGTGATGATGGTGGGGTGAAGTCTCCTTCCTATCTCTGTACTGATGATGGTGTGGTGAGGTCTCCTTCCTATCTCTGTACTGATGATGGTGAGGTGAGGTCTCCCTCCTATCTCTGTACTGATGATGGTGAGGTGAGGTCTCCTTCCTATGTCTGTACTGATGATGGTGAGGTGAGGTCTCCTTCCTATCTCTGTACTGATGGTGAGGTGAGGTCTCCTTCCTATCTCTGTACTGATGATGGTGAGGTGAGATCTCCTTCCTATCTCTGTAGTGATGATGGTGAGGTGAGATCTCCTTCCTATCTCTGTAGTGATGATGGTGAGGTGAGGTCTCCTTCCTATGTCTGTACTGATGATGGTGGGGTGAGGTCTCCTTCCTATCTCTGTACTGATGATGGTGAGGGGAGGTCTCCTTCCTATGTCTGTACTGATGATGGTGTGGTGAGGTCTCCTTCCTATCTCTGTACTGATGATGGTGAGGTGAGATCTCCTTCCTATCTCTGTACTGATGATGGTGGGGTGAGGTCTCCTTCCTATCTCTGTACTGATGATGGTGGGGTGAGGTCTCCTTCCTATCTCTGTACTGATGATGGTGGGGTGAGGTCTCCTTCCTATCTCTGTACTGATGATGGTGAGGTGAGGTCTCCTTCCTATCTCTGTACTGATGATGGTAGGGTGAGATCTCCTTCCTATCTCTGTAGTGATGATGGTGAGGTGAGGTCTCCTTCCTATCTCTGTAGTGATGATGATGAGGTGAGATCTCCTTCCTATCTCTGTAGTGATGATGGTGAGGTGAGGTCTCCTTTCTATCTCTGTACTGATGATGGTGAGGTGAGGTCTCCTTCCTATCTCTGTAGTGATGATGGTGGGGTGAGGTCTCCTTCCTATCTCTGTACTGATGATGGTGGGGTGAGGTCTCCTTCCTATCTCTGTAGTGATGATGGTGGGGTGAGGTCTCCTTCCTATCTCTGTACTGATGATGGTGGGGTGAGGTCTCCTTCCTATCTCTGTACTGATGATGGTGAGGTGAGGTCTCCTTCCTATCTCTGTAGTGATGATGGTGAGGTGAGGTCTCCTTCCTATCTCTGTAGTGATGATGGTGAGGTGAGGTCTCCTTCCTATCTCTGTACTGATGGTGGGGTGAGGTCTCCTTCCTATCTCTGTAGTGATGATGGCGGGGTGAGGTCTCCTTCCTATCTCTGTAGTGATGATGGTGAGGTGAGGTCTCCTTTCTATCTCTGTACTGATGATGGTGGGGTGAGGTCTCCTTCCTATCTCTGTACTGATGATGGTGAGGTGAGGTCTCCTTCCTATCTCTGTAGTGATGATGGTGAGGTGAGGTCTCCTTCCTATCTCTGTAGTGATGATGGTGAGGTGAGGTCTCCTTCCTATCTCTGTACTGATGGTGGGGTGAGGTCTCCTTCCTATCTCTGTAGTGATGATGGCGGGGTGAGGTCTCCTTCCTATCTCTGTAGTGATGATGGTGAGGTGAGGTCTCCTTCCTATCTCTGTACTGATGATGGTGGGGTGAGGTCTCCTTCCTATCTCTGTACTGATGATGGTGAGGTGAGGTCTCCTTCCTATCTCTGTACTGATGATGGTGGGGTGAGGTCTCCTTCCTATCTCTGTACTGATGGTGAGGTGAGGTCTCCTTCCTATCTCTGTACTGATGATGGTGGGGTGAGGTCTCCTTCCTATATCTGTACTGATGATGGTGGGGTGAGGTCTCTTTCCTATCTCTGTACTGATGATGGTGAGGTGAGGTCTCCTTCCTATCTCTGTACTGATGATGGTGGGGTGAGGTCTCCTTCCTATCTCTGTACTGATGATGGTGAGGTGAGGTCTCCTTCCTATCTCTGTACTGATGATGGTGAGGTGAGGTCTCATTCCTATCTCTGTAGTGATGATGGTGGGGTGAGGTCTCCTTCCTATCTCTGTAGTGATGATGGTGGGGTGAGATCTCCTTTCTATCTCTGTACTGATGATGGTGGGGTGAGGTCTCCTTCCTATCTCTGTACTGATGATGGTGGGGTGAGGTCTCCTTTCTATCTCTGTACTGATGATGGTGGGGTGAGGTCTCCTTCCTATCTCTGTACTGATGATGGTGGGGTGAGGTCTCCTTCCTATCTCTGTACTGATGGTGGGGTGAGGTCTCCTTCCTATCTCTGTAGTGATGATGGTGGGGTGAGATCTCCTTTCTATCTCTGTACTGATGATGGTAGGGTGAGGTCTCCTTCCTATCTCTGTACTGATGATGTTTAGGTGAGGTCTCCTTCCTATCTCTGTACTGATGATGTTTAGGTGAGGTCTCCTTCCTATCTCTGTACTGATGATGTTTAGGTGAGGTCTCCTTCCTATCTCTGTAGTGATGATGGCGGGGTGAGGTCTCCTTCCTATCTCTGTACTGATGATGGTGAGGTGAGGTCTCCTTCCTATCTCTGTAGTGATGATGGCGGGGTGAGGTCTCCTTCCTATCTCTGTACTGACGATGGTGGGGTGAGGTCTCCTTCCTATCTCTGTACTGATGATGGTGGGGTGAGGTCTCCTTCCTATCTCTGTACTGATGATGGTGAGGTGAGGTCTCCTTCCTATCTCTGTACTGATGGTGAGGTGAGGTCTCCTTCCTATCTCTGTAGTGATGATGGTGAGGTGAGGTCTTCTTCCTATCTCTGTACTGATGGTGAGGTGAGATCTCCTTCCTATCTCTGTAGTGATGGTGAGGTGAGATCTCCTTCCTATCTCTGTAGTGATGATGGTGGGGTGAGGTCTCCTTCCTATCTCTGTACTGATGGTGAGGTGAGATCTCCTTCCTATCTCTGTAGTGATGATGGTGAGGTGAGGTCTTCTTCCTATCTCTGTACTGATGGTGAGGTGAGGTCTCCTTCCTATCTCTGTAGTGATGATGGTGAGGTGAGGTCTTCTTCCTATCTCTGTACTGATGGTGGGGTGAGGTCTCCTTCCTATCTCTGTAGTGATGATGGTGGGGTGAGGTCTCCTTCCTATCTCTGTACTGATGGTGAGGTGAGATCTCCTTCCTATCTCTGTAGTGATGATGGTGAGGTGAGGTCTTCTTCCTATCTCTGTACTGATGGTGAGGTGAGGTCTCCTTCCTATCTCTGTACTGATGATGGTGAGGTGAGGTCTCCTTCCTATCTCTGTACTGATGGTGAGGTGAGATCTCCTTCCTATCTCTGTAGTGATGATGGTGAGGTGAGGTCTTCTTCCTATCTCTGTACTGATGGTGGGGTGAGGTCTCCTTCCTATCTCTGTAGTGATGATGGTGGGGTGAGGTCTCCTTCCTATCTCTGTACTGATGGTGAGGTGAGATCTCCTTCCTATCTCTGTAGTGATGATGGTGGGGTGAGGTCTCCTTCCTATCTCTGTAGTGATGATGGTGGGGTGAGATCTCCTTTCTATCTCTGTACTGATGATGGTGGGGTGAGGTCTCCTTCCTATCTCTGTACTGATGATGGTGAGGTGAGGTCTCCTTCCTATCTCTGTACTGATGATGGTGGGGTGAGGTCTCCTTCCTATCTCTGTACTGATGATGGTGAGGTGAGGTCTCCTTCCTATCTCTGTACTGATGATGGTGGGGTGAGGTCTCCTTCCTATCTCTCTACTGATGATGGTGAGGTGAGGTCTCCTTCCTATCTCTGTACTGATGGTGAGGTGAGGTCTCCTTCCTATCTCTGTAGTGATGATGGTGGGGTGAGGTCTCCTTCCTATCTCTGTAGTGATGATGGTGGGGTGAGATCTCCTTTCTATCTCTGTACTGATGATGGTGGGGTGAGGTCTCCTTCCTATCTCTGTACTGATGATGGCGGGGTGAGGTCTCCTTCCTATCTCTGTAGTGATGATGGTGGGGTGAGGTCTCCTTCCTATCTCTGTACTGATGGTGAGGTGAGGTCTCCTTCCTATCTCTGTACTGATGATGGTGGGGTGAGGTCTCCTTCCTATCTCTGTAGTGATGATGGTGAGGTGAGGTCTCCTTCCTATCTCTGTACTGATGATGGTGAGGTGAGGTCTCCTTCCTATGTCTGTACTGATGATGGTGGGGTGAGGTCTCCTTCCTATCTCTGTACTGATGATGGTAGGGTGAGATCTCCTTCCTATCTCTGTACTGATGATGGTGGGGTGAGGTCTCCTTCCTATCTCTGTAGTGATGATGGTGGGGTGAGGTCTCCTTCCTATCTCTGTAGTGATGATGGTGGGGTGAGGTCTCCTTCCTATCTCTGTACTGATGGTGAGGTGAGGTCTCCCTCCTATCTCTGTTGTGATGATGGTGGGGTGAGGTCTCCTTCCTATCTCTGTACTGATGATGGTGAGGTGAGGTCTCCTTCCTATGTCTGTACTGATGATGGTGAGGTGAGGTCTCCTTCCTATCTCTGTACTGATGATGGTGAGGTGAGGTCTCCTTCCTATCTCTGTACTGATGATGGTGGGGTGAGGTCTCCTTCCTATCTCTGTACTGATGATGGTGGGGTGAGATCTCCTTCCTATCTCTGTACTGATGATGGTGAGGTGAGGTCTCCTTCCTATGTCTGTACTGATGATGGTGAGGTGAGGTCTCCTTCCTATCTCTGTACTGATGGTGAGGTCTCCTTCCTATCTCTGTAGTGATGATGGTGGGGTGAGGTCTCCTTCCTATCCCTGTACTGATGATGGTGGGGTGAGATCTCCTTTCTATCTCTGTACTGATGATGGTGGGGTGAGATCTCCTTCCTATCTCTGTAGTGATGATGGTGGGGTGAGGTCTCCTTCCTATCTCTGTAGTGATGATGGTAGGGTGAGGTCTCCTTCCTATCTCTGTAGTGATGATGGTGAGGTGAGGTCTCCTTCCTATCTCTGTACTGATGATGGTGAGGTGAGGTCTCCTTCCTATCTCTGTACTGATGATGGTAGGGTGAGATCTCCTTCCTATCTCTGTAGTGATGATGGTGAGGTGAGGTCTCCTTCCTATCTCTGTACTGATGATGGTGGGGTGAGGTCTCCTTCCTATCTCTGTACTGATGATGGTGGGGTGAGGTCTCCTTCCTATCTCTGTACTGATGATATTGGGGTGAGGTCTCCTTCCTATCTCTGTACTGATGATGGTGGGGTGAGGTCTCCTTCCTATCTCTGTACTGATGATGGTGGGGTGAGATCTCCTTCCTATCTCTGTACTGATGATGGTGAGGTGAGGTCTCCTTCCTATCTCTGTACTGATGGTGAGGTGAGGTCTCCTTCCTATCTCTGTAGTGATGATGGTGGGGTGAGGTCTCCTTCCTATCTCTGTAGTGATGATGGTAGGGTGAGGTCTCCTTCCTATCTCTGTACTGATGATGGTGAGGTGAGGTCTCCTTCCTATCTCTGTACTGATGGTGAGGTGAGGTCTCCTTTCTATCTCTGTACTGATGATGGTGGGGTGAGATCTCCTTCCTATCTCTGTAGTGATGATGGTAGGGTGAGGTCTCCTTCCTATCTCTGTAGTGATGATGGTGAGGTGAGGTCTCCTTCCTATCTCTGTACTGATTGTGGGGTGAGGTCTCCTTCCTATCTCTGTACTGATGATGGTGAGGTGAGGTCTCCTTCCTATCTCTGTAGTGATGATGGTGGGGTGAGGTCTCCTTCCTATGTCTGTACTGATGATGGTGAGGTGAGGTCTCCTTCCTATCTCTGTAGTGATGATGGTGAGGTGAGGTCTCCTTCCTATCTCTGTACTGATGATGGTAGGGTGAGGTCTCCTTCCTATCTCTGTAGTGATGATGGTGAGGTGAGGTCTCCTTCCTATGTCTGTACTGATGATGGTGGGGTGAGGTCTCCTTCCTATGTCTGTACTGATGATGGTGAGGTGAGGTCTCCTTCCTATCTCTGTACTGATGATGGTGGGGTGAGGTCTCCTTCCTATCTCTGTACTGATGATGGTGGGGTGAGGTCTCCTTCCTATCTCTGTACTGATGATGGTGAGGTGAGGTCTCCTTCCTATCTCTGTACTGATGATGGTGGGGTGAGGTCTCCTTCCTATCTCTGTACTGATGATGGTGAGGTGAGGTCTCCTTCCTATCTCTGTACTGATGATGGTGGGGTGAGATCTCCTTCCTATGTCTGTACTGATGATGGTGAGGTGAGGTCTCCTTCCTATCTCTGTAGTGATGATGGTGGGGTGAGGTCTCCTTCCTATCTCTGTACTGATGGTGAGGTGAGGTCTCCTTCCTATGTCTGTACTGATGATGGTGGGGTGAGGTCTCCTTCCTATCTCTGTACTGATGATGGTGGGGTGAGGTCTCCTTCCTATCCCTGTACTGATGATGGTGGGGTGAGATCTCCTTCCTATCTCTGTAGTGATGATGGTGGGGTGAGGTCTCCTTCCTATCTCTGTACTGATGATGGTGGGGTGAGGTCTCCTTCCTATCTCTGTAGTGATGATGGTGGGGTGAGGTCTCCTTCCTATCTCTGTACTGATGATGGTGGGGTGAGGTCTCCTTCCTATCTCTGTACTGATGATGGTGTGGTGAGATCTCCTTCCTATCTCTGTAGTGATGATGGTGTGGTGAGGTCTCCTTCCTATCTTTGTACTGATGATGGTGAGGTGAGATCTCCTTCCTATCTCTGTACTGATGATGGTGGGGTGAGGTCTCCTTCCTATCTCTGTAGTGATGATGGTGGGGTGAGGTCTCCTTCCTATCTCTGTACTGATGATGGTGTGGTGAGATCTCCTTCCTATCTCTGTACTGATGATGGTGGGGTGAGGTCTCCTTCCTATCTCTGTACTGATGATGGTGAGGTGAGGTCTCCCTCCTATGTCTGTACTGATGATGGTGGGGTGAGGTCTCCTTCCTATCTTTGTACTGATGATGGTGAGGTGAGATCTCCTTTCTATCTCTGTACTGATGATGGTGGGATGAGGTCTCCTTCCTATCTCTGTACTGATGATGGTGGGGTGAGGTCTCCTTCCTATCTCTGTAGTGATGATGGTGGGGTGAGGTCTCCTTCCTATCTCTGTACTGATGATGGTGGGGTGAGGTCTCCTTCCTATCTCTGTAGTGATGATGGTGGGGTGAGGTCTCCTTCCTATCTCTGTACTGATGATGGTGGGGTGAGGTCTCCTTCCTATCTCTGTAGTGATGATGGTGGGGTGAGGTCTCCTTCCTATCTCTGTACTGATGATGGTGAGGGGAGGTCTCCTTCCTATCTCTGTAGTGATGATGGTGAGGTGAGGTCTCCTTCCTATCTTTGTACTGATGATGGTGAGGTGAGATCTCCTTCCTATCTCTGTACTGATAATGGTGGGGTGAGGTCTCCTTCCTATCTCTGTACTGATGATGGTGGGGTGAGGTCTCCTTCCTATCTCTGTAGTGATGATGGTGGGGTGAGGTCTCCTTCCTATCTCTGTACTGATGATGGTGGGGTGAGGTCTCCTTCCTATCTCTGTAGTGATGATGGTGGGGTGAGGTCTCCTTCCTATCTCTGTACTGATGATGGTGAGGGGAGGTCTCCTTCCTATCTCTGTAGTGATGATGGTGAGGTGAGGTCTCCTTCCTATCTCTGTACTGATGATGGTGAGGTGAGATCTCCTTCCTATCTCTGTACTGATGATGGTGAGGTGAGGTCTCCTTCCTATCTCTGTACTGATGATGGTGGGGTGAGGTCTCCTTCCTATCTCTGTACTGATGATGGTGGGGTGAGGTCTCCTTCCTATCTCTGTAGTGATGATGGTGGGGTGAGGTCTCCTTCCTATCTCTGTACTGATGATGGTGGGGTGAGGTCTCCTTCCTATCTCTGTAGTGATGATGGTGGGGTGAGGTCTCCTTCCTATCTCTGTACTGATGGTGAGGTGAGGTCTCCTTCCTATCTCTGTACTGATGATGGTGGGGTGAGGTCTCCTTCCTATCTCTGTACTGATGATGGTGAGGTGAGGTCTCCTTCCTATCTCTGTACTGATGATGGTGGGGTGAGGTCTCCTTCCTATCTCTGTAGTGATGATGGTGGGGTGAGGTCTCCTTCCTATCTCTGTACTGATGATGGTGGGGTGAGGTCTCCTTCCTATCTCTGTAGTGATGATGGTGAGGTGAGGTCTCCTTCCTATCTCTGTACTGATGGTGAGGTGAGGTCTCCTTCCTATCTCTGTACTGATGATGGTGGGGTGAGGTCTCCTTCCTATCTCTGTAGTGATGATGGTGAGGTGAGATCTCCTTCCTATCTCTGTACTGATGGTGGGGTGAGATCTCCTTCCTATGTCTGTACTGATGATGGTGGGGTGAGGTCTCCTTCCTATCTCTGTAGTGATGATGGTGGGGTGAGATCTCCTTCCTATCTCTGTAGTGATGATGGTGAGGTGAGGTCTCCTTCCTATCTCTGTAGTGATGATGGTGAGGTGAGGTCTCCTTCCTATCTCTGTACTGATGATGGTGAGGTGAGGTCTCCTTCCTATCTCTGTACTGATGATGGTGGGGTGAGGTCTCCTTCCTATCTCTGTACTGATGATGGTGGGGTGAGATCTCATTTCTATCTCTGTACTGATGATGGTGAGGTGAGGATCACACCAGGTTCAGGGTGGTTGGGAGAGTTCAGTTCCACTTAAGTCATTCTCTCAGTAGTTCAGTTCCCACGGCTCCCCCCCACAGCAGTGACTCAGCAGCTTGGATCACCCCACTCTCCATTCCCAGCAGTGCTTTAGCTGCCTCCCAGATTTGTAATCTCCAAGCTAAGCACACAGAAGGTACTGGGGGGAGGAGCCGAGTGAGCTGAGCTGCTGAGTCATTGCTGGGAGGAGGAGAAGGTGAGCTGAGCTGCTGAGTCATTGCTGGGAGGAGGAGCCGAGTGAGCTGAGTGGCTGAATCATTGCTGGGAGGAGGAGCAGGGTGAGCTGAGTGGCTGAGTCATTGCTGGGAGGGGGAGCAGGGTGAGCTGAGCTGCTGAGTCATTGCTGGGAGGAGGAGCCGAGTGAGCTGAGTGGCTGAATCATTGCTGGGAGGAGGAGCAGGGTGAGCTGAGTAGCTGAGTCATTGCTGGGAGGAGGAGCAAGGTGAGTTGGACTGCTGAGTCATTGCTGGGGGGAGGAGAAGGGTGAGCTGAGTGGCTGAGTCATTGCTGGGAGGGGGAGCAGGGTGAGTTGAGCACGGAATGGACTGTCATATATAATACAATGTTTAGATCTCAGGCACTCGGGACGTTTTTACAGCAGCTGTTTTTGGCTGTTTTTTCCTACAGTCAATAAATTCCCCTCCATGTAATCCTAGGTGTCCATTCACACATCGGCTGTTATAAAATGTTTTAGGCGGGGTAAAAACTATTGGGTTCTGAGAGGCGTTTTTCAGCTGTAAAAACGCAGAGAAACGCTCAAAAACGTGGCTCACTGGCCCTTTTTTTTTAATGTTTTTGATCCCATCGTTTAAAAAAAAAACGCTAAAAAACATTGAAAAACTCACTGCAAAGCTAGTGGTGTTATTATACCGTCCAGTGTGCAGGAGTCACATCTCCCCAAATCCACATTCCTTCTTCCTTCTCAGCAGCTCCTGAGATCCGGGATTTTGTTCTCCCTCCATGAATACGGGAATTCTGTACAGAGTAGGATGTGATGATCACCGTCAGGCTGAATGGCCTTGGAAACGTGTCTTCCAGCATTTGGGATGTTTTACCCGCAGTTAGTGTGAATTTCCAGCATCCAACATTATTGATATAATCAGAGAAATAAATACTGGCAGCACACAATGTGCTCATTGATTGGCGCTGACCCACCAGGATGACCCATTTAGCCCGCCAGAGATCGGCTCCCTCAACAATAGGAAGGACTGAGGCTGCCTGTGCATGGCCGACTTCACAGAGAAGGTTCCATACCGTAGGCTAGTGTTGTCCTAGCATTGTCCTAGCGTTGTCCTAGCGGTGTCTTAGCATTGTCCTAGCATTGTCCTAGCGTTGTCCTAGCGTTGTCCTAGCGTTGTCTTAGCGTTGTACTAGCGTTGTCTTAGTGTTGTCCTAGCATTGTCCTAGCATTGTCCTAGCGTTGTCCTAGCGGTGTCCTAGCATTGTCCTAGCGTTGTCCTAGCGTTGTCTTAGCGTTGTCCTAGCGGTGTCCTATCATTGTCCTAGCGTTGTCCTAGCGTTGTCTTAGTGTTGTCTTAGCGTTGTCCTAGCGTTGTACTAGCGTTGTCTTAGCGTTGTCCTAGCGTTGTCCTAGCGTTGTCTTAGCGTTGTCCTAGCATTGTCCTAGCGTTCTCCTAGCGTTGTCCTAGCGGTGTCTTAGCGTTGTCCTAGCGTTGTACTAGCATTGTCTTAGCGTTGTCCTAGCGTTGTCCTAGCGTTGTCCTAGCGTTGTCCTAGCATTGTCCTAGCGTTGTCCTAGCGGTGTCCTAGCGTTGTCCTAGCGTTGTCCTAGCGTTGTCCTAGCGGTGTCCTAGCATTGTCCTAGCGTTGTCCTAGCGTTGTCTTAGCGTTGTCTTAGCGTTGTCCTAGCGTTGTCTTAGCGTTGTCCTAGCGTTGTCCTAGCGTTGTCCTAGCGGTGTCTTAGCGTTGTCCTAGCGTTGTACTAGCGTTGTCTTAGCGTTGTCTTAGCGTTGTCCTAGCAGTGTCTTAGCGTTGTCCTAGCGTTGTACTAGCGTTGTCTTAGCGTTGTCCTAGCGTTGTACTAGCGTTGTCCTAGCGGTGTCCTAGCGTTGTCCTAGCGTTGTCCTAGCGTTGTCCTAGCATTGTCCTAGCGTTGTCCTAGCGGTGTCTTAGCGGTGTCCTAGCATTGTCCTAGCGTTGTCCTAGCATTGTCCTAGCGTTGTCCTAGCAGTGTCTTAGCGTTGTCTTAGCGTTGTCTTAGCGTTGTCCTAGCGGTGTCTTAGCGTTGTCCTAGCGTTGTACTAGCGTTGTCCTAGCGTTGTCCTAGCAGTGTCCTAGCAGTGTCCTAGCATTGTCCTAGCATTGTCCTAGCGGTGTCTTAGCGTTGTCCTAGCGTTGTCCTAGCGTTGTCCTAGCGTTGTACTAGCGGTGTCTTAGCGTTGTCCTAGCGTTGTACTAGCGTTGTCCTGGCGGTGTCTTAGCGTTGTCCTAGCGTTGTACTAGTGTTGTCTTAGCATTGTCCTAGCGTTGTCCTAGCGTTGTCCTAGCAGTGTCCTAGCGTTGTCCTAGCGTTGTCCTAGCGTTGTCTTAGCGTTGTCTTAGCGTTGTCCTAGCGTTGTCCTAGCGTTGTCCTAGCAGTGTCCTAGCGTTGTCCTAGCGTTGTCCTAGCGTTGTCTTAGCGGTGTCTTAGCGTTGTCCTAGCGTTGTCTTAGCGGTGTCTTAGCGTTGTCCTAGCGTTGTACTAGCGTTGTCTTAGCGTTGTCTTAGCGTTGTCCTAGCGTTGTCTTAGCGTTGTCCTAGCGGTGTCTTAGCGTTGTCCTAGCGTTGTACTAGCGTTGTACTAGCGGTGTCTTAGCGTTGTCCTAGCGTTGTACTAGCGTTGTCTTAGCGTTGTCCTAGCGTTGTCCTAGCGTTGTCCTAGCAGTGTCCTAGCGTTGTCCTAGCGTTGTCCTAGCGTTGTCTTAGCGTTGTCTTAGCGGTGTCCTAGCGTTGTCCTAGCGTTGTCCTAGCGTTGTCTTAGCGGTGTCTTAGCGTTGTCCTAGCGTTGTCTTAGCGGTGTCTTAGCGTTGTCCTAGCGTTGTACTAGCGTTGTCTTAGCGTTGTCTTAGCATTGTCCTAGCATTGTCCTAGCGGTGTCTTAGCGTTGTCCTAGCGTTGTCCTAGCGTTGTACTAGCGGTGTCTTAGCGTTGTACTAGCGTTGTCTTAGCGTTGTCTTAGCATTGTCCTAGCGTTGTCTTAGCGTTGTCCTGGCGGTGTCTTAGCGTTGTCCTAGCGTTGTACTAGTGTTGTCTTAGCGTTGTCTTAGCGTTGTCCTAGCGTTGTCCTAGCGTTGTCCTAGCAGTGTCCTAGCGTTGTCCTAGCGTTGTCCTAGCGTTGTCTTAGCGTTGTCTTAGCGTTGTCCTAGCGGTGTCTTAGCGTTGTCCTAGCGTTGTCTTAGCGGTGTCCTAGCATTGTCCTAGCGTTGTCCTAGCAGTGTCCTAGCGTTGTCCTAGCGGTGTCTTAGCGGTGTCCTAGCATTGTCCTAGCATTGTCCTAGCGTTGTCCTAGCAGTGTCCTAGTGTTGTCCTAGCAGTGTCCTAGTGTTGTCCTAGCAGTGTCCTAGTGTTGTCCTAGCGGTGTCTTAGCGTTGTCCTAGCGGTGTCTTAGCGTTGTCCTAGCGTTGTCTTAGCGTTGTCTTAGCGTTGTCCTAGCGGTGTCCTAGCGTTGTACTAGCATTGTCTTAGCGGTGTCCTAGCATTGTCCTAGCATTGTCCTAGCGTTGTCCTAGCAGTGTCCTAGTGTTGTCCTAGCAGTGTCCTAGCGTTGTCCTAGCGGTGTCTTAGCGTTGTCCTAGCGTTGTCTTAGCGTTGTCTTAGCGTTGTCCTAGCGGTGTCTTAGCGTTGTCCTAGCGGTGTCCTAGTGTTGTCCTAGCAGTGTCCTAGCGTTGTCCTAGCGTTGTCTTAGCGCTGTCTTAGCGTTGTCCTAGCGGTGTCTTAGCGTTGTCCTAGTGGTGTCTTAGCGTTGTCCTAGCGGTGTCCTAGGGTTGTACTAGTGTTGTCCTAGCGTTGTACTAGCGTTGTCCTAGCGTTGTCCTAGCGTTGTCTTAGCGTTGTCCTAGCGGTGTCCTAGCGTTGTCCTAGCGGTGTCTTAGCGTTGTCCTAGCGTTGTCCTAGCGTTGTCCTAGCGGTGTCCTAGCGTTGTCCTAGCGGTGTCCTAGCGGTGTCCTAGCGTTGTCTTAGCGTTGTACTAGCGTTGTCCTAGCATTGTCCTAGCGTTGTCCTAGCGTTGTCCTAGCGTTGTCTTAGCGTTGTCTTAGCGTTGTCTTAGCGTTGTCCTAGCGTTGTCTTAGCGTTGTCTTAGCGTTGTCTTAGCGTTGTCCTAGCGTTGTCTTAGCGTTGTCTTAGCGTTGTCTTAGCGTTGTCTTAGCGTTGTCCTAGTGTTGTCCTAGTGTTGTCCTAGCGTTGTCTTAGCGTTGTCCTTGCATTGTCCTACGTTATCCTAGCTTTGTCCTAGCGGTGTCATAGCAATATCCAAGTGTTGTCCTTGTGGTGTTCTAGTGTTGTCCTAGCATTATCCCAGTGTTGTTCTGGCGGTGTCCTACATTATCCTAGCTTTGACCTAGCGATGGCCTAGCATTATCCCAGTGTTGTCCTAGCGGTGTGAGTAGAAGCACAAGGTGATCGGTGACCTTCACAGAGAAGGTTCTGTACCATACACTAGCGTTGTCCTATTGTTGTCGTGGCCTATCGGTGTCCCAGCGTTGTCCTGGCGGTGTCCCAGCATTGTCCTAGTGTTACCCTAGCATTGTCCTAGTGTTACCCTAGCATTGTCCTAGTGATACCCTAGCGTTGTCCTAGTGATACCCTAGCATTGTCCTAGTGTTACCCTAGCATTGTCCTAGTGTTACCCTAGCGTTGTCCTAGTGTTACCCTAGCATTGTCCTAGTGTTACCCTAGCATTGTCCTAGTGTTACCCTAGCGGTGTCCTAGTGTTACCCTAGCATTGTCCTAGTGTTACCCTAGCATTGTCCTAGTGATACCCTAGCGGTGTCCTAGTGTTACCCTAGCATTGTCCTAGTGTTACCCTAGCGTTGTCCTAGTGTTACCCTAGCATTGTCCTAGTGTTACCCTAGCGTTGTCCTAGTGTTACCCTAGCATTGTCCTAGTGTTACCCTAGCATTGTCCTAGTGTTACCCTAGCGTTGTCCTAGTGTTACCCTAGCATTGTCCTAGTGTTACCCTAGCATTGTCCTAGTGTTACCCTAGCATTGTCCTAGTGTTACCCTAGCATTGTCCTAGTGATACCCTAGCGGTGTCCTAGTGTTACCCTAGCATTGTCCTAGTGTTACCCTAGCGTTGTCCTAGTGTTACCCTAGCATTGTCCTAGTGTTACCCTAGCATTGTCCTAGTGTTACCCTAGCATTGTCCTAGTGTTACCCTAGCATTGTCCTAGTGTTACCCTAGCATTGTCCTAGTGTTACCCTAGCGTTGTCCTAGTGTTACCCTAGCATTGTCCTAGTGTTACCCTAGCATTGTCCTAGTGTTACCCTAGCGTTGTCCTAGTGTTACCCTAGCATTGTCCTAGTGTTACCCTAGCATTGTCCTAGTGTTACCCTAGCATTGTCCTAGTGTTACCCTAGCATTGTCCTAGTGTTACCCTAGCGGTGTCCTAGTGTTACCCTAGCATTGTCCTAGTGTTACCCTAGCATTGTCCTAGTGTTACCCTAGCATTGTCCTAGTGATACCCTAGCGGTGTCCTAGTGTTACCCTAGCATTGTCCTAGTGTTACCCTAGCATTGTTCTAGTGTTACCCTAGCATTGTCCTAGTGTTACCCTAGCATTGTCCTAGTGATACCCTAGCGGTGTCCTAGTGTTACCCTAGCATTGTCCTAGTGTTACCCTAGCGTTGTCCTAGTGTTACCCTAGCATTGTCCTAGTGTTACCCTAGCATTGTCCTAGTGTTACCCTAGCATTGTCCTAGTGTTACCCTAGCATTGTCCTAGTGTTACCCTAGCGTTGTCCTAGTGTTACCCTAGCATTGTCCTAGTGTTACCCTAGCATTGTCCTAGTGTTACCCTAGCGTTGTCCTAGTGTTACCCTAGCATTGTCCTAGTGTTACCCTAGCGTTGTCCTAGTGTTACCCTAGCATTGTCCTAGTGTTACCCTATCGGTGTCCTAGTGATACCCTAGCATTGTCCTAGTGTTACCCTAGCATTGTCCTAGTGTTACCCTAGCGGTGTCCTAGTGTTACCCTAGCATTGTCCTAGTGTTACCCTAGCGGTGTCCTAGTGATACCCTAGCATTGTCCTAGTGTTACCCTAGCATTGTCCTAGTGTTACCCTAGCGTTGTCCTAGTGTTACCCTAGCGTTGTCCTAGTGTTACCCTAGCGTTGTCCTAGTGTTACCCTAGCGTTGTCCTAGTGTTACCCTATCGGTGTCCTAGTGTTACCCTAGCGGTGTCCTAGTGATACCCTAGCGGTGTCCTAGTGATACCCTAGCGGTGTCCTAGTGATACCCTAGCGGTGTCCTAGTGGTGTGAGTGGACACACAAGGTGATCTTCACAGAGAAGGTTCTGTACCATACACTAGCGATTACGTAGCGGTGTCCTAGTGTTACCCTAGCATTGTTCTAGTGTTACCCTAGCATTGTCCTAGTGTTACCCTAGCGGTGTCCTAGTGTTACCCTAGCGTTGTCCTAGTGTTACCCTAGCGGTGTCCTAGTGTTACCCTAGCGGTGTCCTAGTGGTGTGAGTGGACACACAAGGTGATCTTCACAGAGAAGGTTCTGTACCATACACTAGCGATTACGTAGCGGTGTCCTAGTGTTACCCTAGCATTGTTCTAGTGTTACCCTAGCATTGTCCTAGTGTTACCCTATCGGTGTCCTAGTGTTACCCTAGCGGTGTCCTAGTGTTACCCTAGCGGTGTCCTAGTGATACCCTAGCGGTGTCCTAGTGATACCCTAGCGGTGTCCTAGTGGTGTGAGTGGACACACAAGGTGATCTTCACAGAGAAGGTTCTGTACCATACACTAGCGATTACGTAGCGGTGTCCTAGTGTTACCCTAGCATTGTTCTAGTGTTACCCTAGCGGTGTCCTAGTGTTACCCTAGCATTGTCCTAGTGTTACCCTAGCATTGTCCTAGTGTTACCCTAGCATTGTCCTAGTGTTACCCTAGCATTGTCCTAGTGTTACCCTAGCGGTGTCCTAGTGTTACCCTAGCATTGTCCTAGTGTTACCCTAGCATTGTCCTAGTGTTACCCTAGCATTGTCCTAGTGATACCCTAGCGGTGTCCTAGTGTTACCCTAGCATTGTCCTAGTGTTACCCTAGCATTGTTCTAGTGTTACCCTAGCATTGTCCTAGTGTTACCCTAGCATTGTCCTAGTGATACCCTAGCGGTGTCCTAGTGTTACCCTAGCATTGTCCTAGTGTTACCCTAGCGTTGTCCTAGTGTTACCCTAGCATTGTCCTAGTGTTACCCTAGCATTGTCCTAGTGTTACCCTAGCATTGTCCTAGTGTTACCCTAGCATTGTCCTAGTGTTACCCTAGCGTTGTCCTAGTGTTACCCTAGCATTGTCCTAGTGTTACCCTAGCATTGTCCTAGTGTTACCCTAGCGTTGTCCTAGTGTTACCCTAGCATTGTCCTAGTGTTACCCTAGCGTTGTCCTAGTGTTACCCTAGCATTGTCCTAGTGTTACCCTATCGGTGTCCTAGTGATACCCTAGCATTGTCCTAGTGTTACCCTAGCATTGTCCTAGTGTTACCCTAGCATTGTCCTAGTGTTACCCTAGCGGTGTCCTAGTGTTACCCTAGCATTGTCCTAGTGTTACCCTAGCGGTGTCCTAGTGATACCCTAGCATTGTCCTAGTGTTACCCTAGCATTGTCCTAGTGTTACCCTAGCGTTGTCCTAGTGTTACCCTAGCGTTGTCCTAGTGTTACCCTAGCGGTGTCCTAGTGATACCCTAGCGGTGTCCTAGTGTTACCCTAGCGGTGTCCTAGTGATACCCTAGCGGTGTCCTAGTGATACCCTAGCGGTGTCCTAGTGATACCCTAGCGGTGTCCTAGTGGTGTGAGTGGACACACAAGGTGATCTTCACAGAGAAGGTTCTGTACCATACACTAGCGATTACGTAGCGGTGTCCTAGTGTTACCCTAGCATTGTTCTAGTGTTACCCTAGCATTGTCCTAGTGTTACCCTAGCGGTGTCCTAGTGTTACCCTAGCGTTGTCCTAGTGTTACCCTAGCGGTGTCCTAGTGTTACCCTAGCGGTGTCCTAGTGGTGTGAGTGGACACACAAGGTGATCTTCACAGAGAAGGTTCTGTACCATACACTAGCGATTACGTAGCGGTGTCCTAGTGTTACCCTAGCATTGTTCTAGTGTTACCCTAGCATTGTCCTAGTGTTACCCTATCGGTGTCCTAGTGTTACCCTAGCGGTGTCCTAGTGTTACCCTAGCGGTGTCCTAGTGATACCCTAGCGGTGTCCTAGTGATACCCTAGCGGTGTCCTAGTGGTGTGAGTGGACACACAAGGTGATCTTCACAGAGAAGGTTCTGTACCATACACTAGCGATTACGTAGCGGTGTCCTAGTGTTACCCTAGCATTGTTCTAGTGTTACCCTAGCGGTGTCCTAGTGTTACCCTAGCATTGTCCTAGTGTTACCCTAGCATTGTCCTAGTGTTACCCTAGCATTGTCCTAGTGTTACCCTAGCATTGTCCTAGTGTTACCCTAGCGGTGTCCTAGTGTTACCCTAGCATTGTCCTAGTGTTACCCTAGCATTGTCCTAGTGTTACCCTAGCATTGTCCTAGTGATACCCTAGCGGTGTCCTAGTGTTACCCTAGCATTGTCCTAGTGTTACCCTAGCGTTGTCCTAGTGTTACCCTAGCATTGTCCTAGTGTTACCCTAGCATTGTCCTAGTGTTACCCTAGCATTGTCCTAGTGTTACCCTAGCATTGTCCTAGTGTTACCCTAGCGTTGTCCTAGTGTTACCCTAGCATTGTCCTAGTGTTACCCTAGCATTGTCCTAGTGTTACCCTAGCGTTGTCCTAGTGTTACCCTAGCATTGTCCTAGTGTTACCCTAGCGTTGTCCTAGTGTTACCCTAGCATTGTCCTAGTGTTACCCTATCGGTGTCCTAGTGATACCCTAGCATTGTCCTAGTGTTACCCTAGCATTGTCCTAGTGTTACCCTAGCGGTGTCCTAGTGTTACCCTAGCATTGTCCTAGTGTTACCCTAGCGGTGTCCTAGTGATACCCTAGCATTGTCCTAGTGTTACCCTAGCATTGTCCTAGTGTTACCCTAGCGTTGTCCTAGTGTTACCCTAGCGTTGTCCTAGTGTTACCCTAGCGGTGTCCTAGTGATACCCTAGCGGTGTCCTAGTGTTACCCTAGCGGTGTCCTAGTGATACCCTAGCGGTGTCCTAGTGATACCCTAGCGGTGTCCTAGTGATACCCTAGCGGTGTCCTAGTGGTGTGAGTGGACACACAAGGTGATCTTCACAGAGAAGGTTCTGTACCATACACTAGCGATTACGTAGCGGTGTCCTAGTGTTACCCTAGCATTGTTCTAGTGTTACCCTAGCATTGTCCTAGTGTTACCCTAGCGGTGTCCTAGTGTTACCCTAGCGTTGTCCTAGTGTTACCCTAGCGGTGTCCTAGTGTTACCCTAGCGGTGTCCTAGTGGTGTGAGTGGACACACAAGGTGATCTTCACAGAGAAGGTTCTGTACCATACACTAGCGATTACGTAGCGGTGTCCTAGTGTTACCCTAGCATTGTTCTAGTGTTACCCTAGCATTGTCCTAGTGTTACCCTATCGGTGTCCTAGTGTTACCCTAGCGGTGTCCTAGTGTTACCCTAGCGGTGTCCTAGTGATACCCTAGCGGTGTCCTAGTGATACCCTAGCGGTGTCCTAGTGGTGTGAGTGGACACACAAGGTGATCTTCACAGAGAAGGTTCTGTACCATACACTAGCGATTACGTAGCGGTGTCCTAGTGTTACCCTAGCATTGTTCTAGTGTTACCCTAGCATTGTCCTAGTGTTACCCTATCGGTGTCCTAGTGTTACCCTAGCGGTGTCCTAGTGTTACCCTAGCGGTGTCCTAGTGATACCCTAGCGGTGTCCTAGTGATACCCTAGCGGTGTCCTAGTGGTGTGAGTGGACACACAAGGTGATCTTCACAGAGAAGGTTCTGTACCATACACTAGCGATTACGTAGCGGTGTCCTAGTGTTACCCTAGCATTGTTCTAGTGTTACCCTAGCGGTGTCCTAGTGTTACCCTAGCATTGTCCTAGTGTTACCCTAGCATTGTCCTAGTGTTACCCTAGCATTGTCCTAGTGTTACCCTAGCATTGTCCTAGTGTTACCCTAGCGGTGTCCTAGTGTTACCCTAGCATTGTCCTAGTGTTACCCTAGCATTGTCCTAGTGTTACCCTAGCATTGTCCTAGTGATACCCTAGCGGTGTCCTAGTGTTACCCTAGCATTGTCCTAGTGTTACCCTAGCGTTGTCCTAGTGTTACCCTAGCATTGTCCTAGTGTTACCCTAGCATTGTCCTAGTGTTACCCTAGCATTGTCCTAGTGTTACCCTAGCATTGTCCTAGTGTTACCCTAGCGTTGTCCTAGTGTTACCCTAGCATTGTCCTAGTGTTACCCTAGCATTGTCCTAGTGTTACCCTAGCGTTGTCCTAGTGTTACCCTAGCATTGTCCTAGTGTTACCCTAGCGTTGTCCTAGTGTTACCCTAGCATTGTCCTAGTGTTACCCTATCGGTGTCCTAGTGATACCCTAGCATTGTCCTAGTGTTACCCTAGCATTGTCCTAGTGTTACCCTAGCGGTGTCCTAGTGTTACCCTAGCATTGTCCTAGTGTTACCCTAGCGGTGTCCTAGTGATACCCTAGCATTGTCCTAGTGTTACCCTAGCATTGTCCTAGTGTTACCCTAGCGTTGTCCTAGTGTTACCCTAGCGTTGTCCTAGTGTTACCCTAGCGGTGTCCTAGTGATACCCTAGCGGTGTCCTAGTGTTACCCTAGCGGTGTCCTAGTGATACCCTAGCGGTGTCCTAGTGATACCCTAGCGGTGTCCTAGTGATACCCTAGCGGTGTCCTAGTGGTGTGAGTGGACACACAAGGTGATCTTCACAGAGAAGGTTCTGTACCATACACTAGCGATTACGTAGCGGTGTCCTAGTGTTACCCTAGCATTGTTCTAGTGTTACCCTAGCATTGTCCTAGTGTTACCCTAGCGGTGTCCTAGTGTTACCCTAGCGTTGTCCTAGTGTTACCCTAGCGGTGTCCTAGTGTTACCCTAGCGGTGTCCTAGTGGTGTGAGTGGACACACAAGGTGATCTTCACAGAGAAGGTTCTGTACCATACACTAGCGATTACGTAGCGGTGTCCTAGTGTTACCCTAGCATTGTTCTAGTGTTACCCTAGCATTGTCCTAGTGTTACCCTATCGGTGTCCTAGTGTTACCCTAGCGGTGTCCTAGTGTTACCCTAGCGGTGTCCTAGTGATACCCTAGCGGTGTCCTAGTGATACCCTAGCGGTGTCCTAGTGGTGTGAGTGGACACACAAGGTGATCTTCACAGAGAAGGTTCTGTACCATACACTAGCGATTACGTAGCGGTGTCCTAGTGTTACCCTAGCATTGTTCTAGTGTTACCCTAGCATTGTCCTAGTGATATCCTAGTGTTGTCCTAGCGGTGTGAGTGGACGCACAAGGTGATGCGGTGACCTTCACAGGACACGGGCGGCACTTCCCTCGGCTCTGGTGTATGTTTTTAAATTCATGGCACATTATGCTGATCAGGAACAATGATTGGGTCATTCCGCCAGCTCAATAGTCAAGAAGCAGGTGGAGGGGATCGGCTTCTATCTCCCAGAATATCAATAGTTCATTTCACAGATCAGCGTTTCTCTGATCTGAAAGTAATTGGCTTTTCTTGTTTTTCCAGGCATATTATATCGCAAGTCATGTGCTTCATCAGCCGCTTGTCTTATCGCTTCTGCTGGATACCAGTCTTTCTGCACTCCGGGTAAAGTCAATTCCGTTTGTATCAGCTGCTGTGACACGTCCCTCTGCAATGGACCCCGCACCAAAAGGAACCGGAGCACCGCAGTGATGCATCATGGGAGTTCCCCGGCAATACTCATGTCTCTAGTGGTGGGCCTGCTGACAAAGCAGCTATAGGTGGGACTATGCTCAGGACTGCTCGCTGCCGGGCCCCCAGGAACTGACATTCACACATGACAGGTCACCAAAAATCTATTTTGTTATATTTCTTGCTGGGCTCCAGTAAGATGAATCCTCCGTTGTATTTTAAATCTGCACTTTAATAAAGGCCATTCTTTTTTGCGCACAGAGAATAAATGGAAGCAAATGGAAGATTTGTTAATGTCTGTAGATGACAAATTGAGTCCTTTATTTCCCATCATTTACCTTTTCCAGCTCATTTGTCTGAAAGGTGACACAAAAGAACAAGCCATGAATCCCAGAATGCTCTTCTTCTATAGGAACCGACCAATAGGAACACTTCATAATTCAGCCTGAAAGGCGGCACATCCACCATGTTTGTGATTGGTCAGTGAAATGTTTGGATGGAGCTGAGACTCCCCGAGGCCCCACCTCCTTCCAGCGCTCCGGTGGAGGCTGACCAAATCCTGACCAGTAAGAGAGAGTGATACCCACACCTTCACTTCATCATTGTCCTCATCATAACTTCATCATTGTCCTCATCATATCTTCATCATTGTCCTCACCTTCACTTCATCATTGTCCTCATCATAACTTCATCATTGTCCTCATCATATCTTCATCATTGTCCTCACCTTCACTTCATCATTGTCCTCATCATAACTTCATCATTGTCCTCATCATATCTTCATCATTGTCCTCACCTTCACTTCATCATTGTCCTCATCATAACTTCATCACTGTCCTCATCATATCTTCATCATTGTCCTCATCATAACTTCATCATTGTCCTCATCATATCTTCATCATTGTCCTCACCATATCTTCATCATTGTCCTCATCATATCTTCATCATTGTCCTCATCATATCTTCATCATTGTCCTCATCATATCTTCATCATTGTCCTCCTCATATCTTCATCATTGTCCTCCTCATATCTTCATCACTGTCCTCATCATATCTTCATCATTGTCCTCCTCATATCTTCATCATTGTCCTCCTCCATATCTTCATCATTGTCCTCATCATATCTTCATCATTGTCCTCCTCATATCTTCATCATTGTCCTCCTCATATCTTCATCATTGTCCTGATCATATCTTCATCACTGTCCTCATCATATCTTCATCATTGTCCTCCTCATATCTTCATCATTGTCCTCCTCATATCTTCATCATTGTCCTCATCATATCTTCATCATTGTCCTCCTCATATCTTCATCATTGTCCTCCTCATATCTTCATCATTGTCCTCCTCATATCTTCATCACTGTCCTCATCATATCCTCATCATTGTCCTCCTCATATCTTCATCATTGTCCTCCTCATATCTTCATCATTGTCCTCATCATATCTTCATCATTGTCCTCATCATATCTTCATCATTGTCCTCCTCCATATCTTCATCATTGTCCTCATCATATCTTCATCATTGTCCTCATCATATCTTCATCATTGTCCTCATCATAACTTCATCACTGTCCTCATCATATCTTCATCATTGTCCTCCTCCATATCTTCATCATTGTCCTCCTCCATATCTTCATCATTGTCCTCCTCCATATCTTCATCATTGTCCTCCTCCATATCTTCATCATTGTCCTCATCATATCTTCATCATTGTCCTCCTCATATCTTCATCATTGTCCTCATCATATCTTCATCATTGTCCTCCTCATATCTTCATCATTGTCCTCCTCATATCTTCATCATTGTCCTCCTCATATCTTCATCACTGTCCTCATCATATCCTCATCATTGTCCTCCTCATATCTTCATCATTGTCCTCCTCATATCTTCATCATTGTCCTCATCATATCTTCATCATTGTCCTCATCATATCTTCATCATTGTCCTCCTCCATATCTTCATCATTGTCCTCATCATATCTTCATCATTGTCCTCATCATATCTTCATCATTGTCCTCATCATAACTTCATCACTGTCCTCATCATATCTTCATCATTGTCCTCCTCCATATCTTCATCATTGTCCTCCTCCATATCTTCATCATTGTCCTCCTCCATATCTTCATCATTGTCCTCCTCCATATCTTCATCATTGTCCTCATCATATCTTCATCATTGTCCTCCTCATATCTTCATCATTGTCCTCCTCATATCTTCATCATTGTCCTCATCATATCTTCATCATTGTCCTCCTCCATATCTTCATCATTGTCCTCCTCATTGTCCTCCTCCTATCTTCATCATTGTCCTCCTCATTGTCCTCCTCCTATCTTCATCACTGTCCTCCTCATGTCCTGCAGACCCCAGATGGAGGCCACTGCTTCCTACAAGCCGGTTATTATATGTGAATGAGCTGTAGGTGGGCATTTGTCTCCCGGAGGAGCTGGGTATGAAATCATTGGCGGCTCACCCTATGTGATAACCTTCCCATTGGGTGCTCCTTATATTTCAGACCTTTTACATCACTTACAATGAACTTTGCACCCCCTCATCTTTGGTAATGTACGTCTGTCTAGGGCAGTGCCAGGCAACAAGTAGCTCTCTTGCTGTTGTGGAACTACAAATGGCAGCATGCCTATCCACTCCTTGCTGACTATGTATATTCTATGGCTGGAAGAAGAGCTGTGACTTCAGAGGAGCTGGAGATCTGCTGGTTGCCTATCACTTATCATTGAAGGATGGTAGACAGAAGTATGATGGCTGCAAGGTTTATTGAAATCTTGACAAGACCACCTGGAATTTAGAAATGCATCAGACAAATGTAGATGTTACTTCAGAATTTCAATACTCTACTTAGAGCCGCAGTCAATAAATGGGAAGAATAGCGTGGGAACGGCCGGGGAGCAGGTGGTTGTATCGGAGATAATGGACAGCCGACTCACATGTGACTGACAGGGATGATGCTGTCTTCTCTCCTGACCCAGAAGCCTCCCGGAATTCCAGATTGGAGCTCATACAACTTTCTGGTTGTTTAGCCAACCATGAACCGACTGATATCAGCACCCGCTTCCTCCCGCTCATCCCAATTATATGTCATCTGTGCATTGTATGTCTATCTGTGTCTCTTCAATATTCTACGTGTCTAATGCACAATGTCGGTTCCCCTTTACTGTACAATTTATGAGGGATTTACTAAAGGCAGATAGACTGAGCACTCTGCAAGGGCATTTCTTCAAAGCTTAGTAAATGAGGGGAAGCTCTGCTGACTCCCTTCGCCCAAACATGGGCAAGCAGAAATGCTGTTTTTTATTTTCCTTGCATGTGATTGGACATTCTTTACAAAATTAAACGTTGTCTCATTTATTAAGCTCCGGTATAATTGCCCTAGCAGAGATGACCATTTATTTGCCTTTAGTAAATCCACCTCTTATGTTGCATTGTCATGTTATATCCTCCCAGGTCTCCTCTCCACACATTGGATTGTCATGTTATATCCTCTCTGGTCTCCCCTCCACGCATTGGATTGTCATGTTATATCCTCTCTGGTCTCCTCTCCACGCATTGCATTGTCATGTTATATCCTCCCAGGTCTCCTCTCCACGCATTGCATTGTCATGTTATATCCTCCCTGATCTCCCCTCCACGCATTGGATTGTCATGTTATATCCTCCCAGGTCTCCTCTCCACGCATTGCATTGTCATGTTATATCCTCCCAGGTCTCCTCTCCACGCATTGCATTGTCATGTTATATCCTCCCTGATCTCCCCTCCACGCATTGGATTGTCATGTTATATCCTCTCTGGTCTCCTCTCCACACATTGGATTGTCATGTTATATCCTCCCTGGTCTCCTCTCCACACATTGCATTGTCATGTTATATCCTCCCTGGTCTCCTCTCCATGCATTGGATTGTCATGTTATATCCTCCCAGGTCTCCTCTCCACGCATTGCATTGTCATGTTATATCCTCCCTGGTCTCCCCTCCACGCATTGGATTGTCATGTTATATCCTCTCTGGTCTCCTCTCCACACATTGGATTGTCATGTTATATCCTCTCTGGTCTCCTCTCCACACATTGCATTGTCATGTTATATCCTCCCTGGTCTCCTCTCCACACATTGCATTGTCATGTTATATCCTCCCTGGTCTCCCCTCCACACATTGCATTGTCATGTTATATCCTCCCTGGTCTCCTCTCCACACATTGCATTGTCATGTTATATCCTCCCTGGTCTCCTCTCCATGCATTGGATTGTCATGTTATATCCTCCCAGGTCTCCTCTCCACGCATTGCATTGTCATGTTATATCCTCCCTGGTCTCCCCTCCACGCATTGGATTGTCATGTTATATCCTCTCTGGTCTCCTCTCCACACATTGCATTGTCATGTTATATCCTCTCTGGTCTCCTCTCCACACATTGGATTGTCATGTTATATCCTCTCTGGTCTCCTCTCCACACATTGCATTGTCATGTTATATCCTCCCTGGTCTCCTCTCCACACATTGCATTGTCATGTTATATCCTCCCTGGTCTCCTCTCCACACATTGCATTGTCATGTTATATCCTCCCTGGTCTCCCCTCCACACATTGCATTGTCATGTTATATCCTCTCTGGTCTCCCCTCCACGCATTGGATTGCCATGTTATATCCTCCCAGGTCTCCCCTCCACATTGTCGGCACCTTGGTGTCTTCTCCTACATCCTCCAGTGTTCCCTCTATGTGCCTCTTCAATAGTCTATCTGTGATTCCGGGAACTATCTTTCCCTAAATCACCTTTTCCTCAGTTTCCTCTACATAAAGTTTCTTCTCCATCACTCCAGCGGCTGCTCTGGACAAAGGGCCGGACTTTTTAAGTTAAGAAACAGGTGATTGGTTGTTACGCAGCGGGGCGGTCCCAGCAATCACTTACCTTCAAAGTGGAAAGTCTCGCCTGTTGTCCAGGGTTGCCGTGCTTCTCATCTGCTGTCAATAAGGTAGGGCTCTGTGGGGAGCGGGGAGTGCTGTGCTGTTATAAGGACAGTAGTCTACTATCGAGGGGGGTCAGTCTGTGATGTGGGGACCGGGGGCCAGTCTGTGATGTGGGTCATTCTGTGATGTGGGGACCAGTCTGTGATGTGGGGACCAGTCTGTGATGAGGGGGTCAGTCTGTGATGTGGGGACCGGGGGCCAGTCTGTGATGTGGGTCATTCTGTGATGTGGGGACCAGTCTGTGATGTGGGGACCAGTCTGTGATGAGGGGGTCAGTCTGTGATGTGGGGACCGGGGGCCAGTCTGTGATGTGGGTCCTTCTGTGATGTGGGGACCAGTCTGTGATGTGGGGACCAGTCTGTGATGAGGGGGCCATTCTGTGATGTGGGTCATTCTGTGATGTGGGGACCAGTGTGTGATAGAGGACCAGTCTGTGATGAGGGGGTCAGTCTGTGATGAGGGGGTCAGTCTGTGATGTGGGGACCAGTCTGTGATGTGGGGACCAGTCTGTGATGAGGGGGTCAGTCTGTGATGTGGGGACCAGTCTGTGATGAGGGGGTCAGTCTGTGATGTGGGGACCAGTCTGTGATGTGGGGACCAGTCTGTGATGTGGGGACCAGTCTGTGATAGAGGACCAGTCTGTGATGAGGGGGTCAGTCTGTGATGAGGGGGTCAGTCTGTGATGTGGGGACCAGTCTGTGATGAGGGGGTCAGTCTGTGATGTGGGGACCAGTCTGTGATGAGGGGGTCAGTCTGTGATGTGGGGACCAGTCTGTGATGAGGGGGTCAGTCTGTGATGTGGGGACCAGTCTGTGATGTGGGGACCAGTCTGTGATGTGGGGACCAGTCTGTGATGTGGGGACCAGTCTTTGATGAGGGGGTCAGTCTGTGATGTGGGGACCAGTCTGTGATGAGGGGGTCAGTCTGTGATGTGGGGACCAGTCTGTGATGTGGGGACCAGTCTGTGATGAGGGGGTCAGTCTGTGATGTGGGGACCAGTCTGTGATGAGGGGGTCAGTCTGTGATGTGGGGACCAGTCTGTGATGTGGGGACCAGTCTGTGATAGAGGACCAGTCTGTGATGAGGGGGTCAGTCTGTGATGAGGGGGTCAGTCTGTGATGTGGGGACCAGTCTGTGATGAGGGGGTCAGTCTGTGATGTGGGGACCAGTCTGTGATGAGGGGGTCAGTCTGTGATGTGGGGACCAGTCTGTGATGTGGGGACCAGTCTGTGATGTGGGGACCAGTCTGTGATGAGGGGGTCAGTCTGTGATGTGGGGACCAGTCTGTGATGAGGGGGTCAGTCTGTGATGTGGGGACCAGTCTGTGATGTGGGGACCAGTCTGTGATGAGGGGGTCAGTCTGTGATGTGGGGACCAGTCTGTGATGAGGGGGTCAGTCTGTGATGAGGGGGTCAGTCTGTGATGGGTCTGACTCTGAGCTGAGGGGCCTGTGACATGTTTCTTCTTCGTCACTCTCTCCTCTACATTGTGTCCTCATTTCTGTTTCATGTCCTCCTCTATGATTCCCTGCATCATGTCCTCCTATATGATTCCCTGCATCATGTCCTCCTCTATGATTCCCTGCATCATGTCCTCCTCTATGATTCCCTGCATCATGTCCTCCTCTATGATTTCTTGTATCATGTCCTCCTCTATGATTCCCTGCATCATGTCCTCCTCTATGATTCCCTGCATCATGTCCTCCTCTATGATTCCCTGTATCATGTCCTCCTCTATGATTCCCTGCATCATGTCCTCCTCTATGATTCCCTGCATCATGTCCTCCTCTATGATTCCCTGCATCATGTCCTCCTCTATGATTCCCTGTATCATGTCCTCCTCTATGATTCCCTGTATTATGTCCTCCTCTATGATTCCCTGTATTATGTCCTCCTCTATGATTCCCTGCATCATGTCCTCCTCTATGATTCCCTGTATTATGTCCTCCTCTATGATTCCCTGCATCATGTCCTCCTCTATGATTCCCTGTATTATGTCCTCCTCTATGATTCCCTGTATCATGTCCTCCTCTATGATTCCCTGCATCATGTCCTCCTCTATGATTCCCTGTATTATGTCCTCCTCTATGATTCCCTGCATCATGTCCTCCTCTATGATTCCCTGCATCATGTCCTCCTCTATGATTCCCTGCATCATGTCCTCCTCTATGATTCCCTGTATTATGTCCTCCTCTATGATTCCCTGTATCATGTCCTCCTCTATGATTCCCTGCATCATGTCCTCCTCTATGATTCCCTGTATTATGTCCTCCTCTATGATTCCCTGCATCATGTCCTCCTCTATGATTCCCTGCATCATGTCCTCCTCTATGATTCCCTGCATCATGTCCTCCTCTATGATTCCCTGCATCATGTCCTCCTCTATGATTCCCTGCATCATGTCCTCCTCTATGATTCCCTGCATCATGTCCTCCTCTATGATTCCCTGCATCATGTCCTCCTCTATGATTCCCTGCATCATGTCCTCCTCTATGATTCCCTGCATCATGTCCTCCTCTATGATTCCCTGCATCATGTCCTCCTCTATGATTTCTTGCATCATGTCCTCTATGTTTCTTTCAATTAGTTTTTATTCAGAAAGCGAAACAAACTTACAACCAGCATATGTTGCTTGTTTGTACAAAATACAGACATAGATGGCCATTGTACAAAGTAACATAAGTGCTAAAATCTAACATGCTCTTCTCGCCAGCGGCGTTCGTGAGGACTGATGAAACAGGTGACATTAAATAAATAACCCATCAGGTAGTGAAAATGAACGGAAACACATTAGTCCTTTGACTTCGAACCCGAGGGGAACAGTTAGGAAAATATCACAAGAAAGGCATTGGGCATATTAGCAAGCAAAGCTACAGTAAGACCCAGATCTGATTGTCAATGTACGATTGATTGGGAGATATAAACACATGCCTGTGGTCACCTATAGGTAAGTGAGAATAAAGAAAGCTAATAAAAAAGGAAAGGCCCGGCCCCAACCTAGCTGAGGGAGCCTGACATTATCCATCAAGAAAGAAAAAGGTAGAAAAAAAAAGGAAAGAGAGAAAAAAACAAGGGAAAGAGAAGGAGAGGGAAGAGGAATAAAATGATAAGTGAAGAGAGAAAAGGGAAGGTAAAGGGAGAGACCCCAGAGGCCCAGGCTGACTGTGGCAGAAGCATGTCCTCTATGTTTCCTCTACATTGTGTCCTCCTCTATGTTTCCTCCGCATTGTGTCCTCCTCTATGTTTCTTCTACATCATGTCCTCCTCTATGTTTCTTCTACATCGTGTCCTCCTCTATGTTTCTTCTACATCGTGTCCTCCTCTATGTTCCCTCTACATTGTGTCCTCCTCTATGTTCCCTCTACATTGTGTCCTCCTCTATGTTCCCTCTACATCGTGTCCTCCTCTATGTTCCCTCTACATTGTGTCCTCCTCTATGTTCCCTCTACATTGTGTCCTCCTCTATGTTCCCTCTACATTGTGTCCTCCTATATGTTCCCTCCACATTGTGTCCTCCTCTATGTTCCCTCTACATTGTGTCCTCCTCTATGTTCCCTCTACATTGTGTCCTCCTCTATGTTCCCTCTACATTGTGTCCTCCTCTATGTTCCCTCTACATGTTGTCCTCCTCTATGTTCCCTCTACATTGTGTCCTCCTCTATGTTTCCTCTACATCGTGTCCTCCTCTATGTTCCCTCTACATTGTGTCCTCCTCTATGTTCCCTCTACATCGTGTCCTCCTCTATGTTCCTTCTACATCGTGTCGTCCTCTATGTTCCCTCTACATCGTGTCCTCCTCTATGTTCCCTCTACATCGTGTCCTCCTCTATGTTCCCTCTACATTGTGTCCTCCTCTATGTTTCCTCTACATTCTGTCCTCCTCTATGTTCCCTCTACATCGTGTCCTCCTCTATGTTCCCTCTACATCGTGTCCTCCTCTATGTTCCCTCTACATTGTGTCCTCCTCTATGTTCCCTCTACATCGTGTCCTCCTCTATGTTCCCTCTACATCGTGTCCTCCTCTATGTTCCCTCTACATTGTGTCCTCCTCTATGTTTCCTCTACATTCTGTCCTCCTCTATGTTCCCTCTACATCGTGTCCTCCTCTATGTTCCCTCTACATTGTGTCCTCCTCTATGTTTCCTCTACATTCTGTCCTCCTCTATGTTCCCTCTACATCGTGTCCTCCTCTATGTTCCCTCTACATCGTGTCCTCCTCTATGTTCCCTCTACATTGTGTCCTCCTCTATGTTTCCTCTACATCGTGTCCTCCTCTATGTTCCCTCTACATCATGTCCTCCTCTATGTTTCCTCTACATTCTGTCCTCCTCTATGTTCCCTCTACATTCTGTCCTCCTCTATGTTCCCTCTACATTGTGTCCTCCTCTATGTTTCCTCTACATCGTGTCCTCCTCTATGTTCCCTCTACATCGTGTCCTCCTCTATGTTCCCTCTACATCGTGCCCTCCTCTATGTTCCCTCTACATCGTGTCCTCCTCTATGTTCCCTCTACATCGTGTCCTCCTCTATGTTCCCTCTACATCGTGTCCTCCTCTATGTTCCCTCTACATTGTGTCCTCCTCTATGTTTCCTCTACATTGTGTCCTCCTCTATGTTTCCTCTACATCGTGTCCTCTATGTTCCCTCTACATTGTGTCCTCCTCTATGTTCCCTCTACATTGTGTCCTCCTCTATGTTCCCTCTACATTGTGTCCTCCTCTATGTTTCCTCTACATTGTGTCCTCCTCTATGTTTCCTCTACATCGTGTCCTCTATGTTCCCTCTACATTGTGTCCTCCTCTATGTTCCCTCTACATTGTGTCCTCCTCTATGTTCCCTCTACATCGTGTCCTCCTCTATGTTCCCTCTACATTCTGTCCTCCTCTATGTTCCCTCTACATCATGTCCTCCTCTATGTTCCCTCTACATTGTGTCCTCCTCTATGTTCCCTCTACATTGTGTCCTCCTCTATGTTCCCTCTACATCGTGTTGTCCTCTATGTTCCCTCTACATTGTGTCCTCCTCTATGTTCCCTCTACATTGTGTCCTCCTCTATGTTCCCTCTACATGTTGTCCTCCTCTATGTTCCCTCTACATTGTGTCCTCCTCTATGTTCCCTCTACATTGTGTCCTCCTCTATGTTCCCTCTACATTGTGTCCTCCTCTATGTTCCCTCTACATCGTGTTGTCCTCTATGTTCCCTCTACATTGTGTCCTCCTCTATGTTCCCTCTACATTGTGCCCTCCTCTATGTTCCCTCTACATCGTGTCCTCCTCTATGTTCCCTCTACATCGTGTCCTCCTCTATGTTCCCTCTACATCGTGTCCTCCTCTATGTTCCCTCTACATCGTGTCCTCCTCTATGTTCCCTCTACATCGTGTCCTCCTCTATGTTCCCTCTACATCGTGTCCTCCTCTATGTTCCCTCTACATTGTGTCCTCCTCTATGTTCCCTCTACATTGTGTCCTCCTCTATGTTCCCTCTACATTGTGTCCTCCTCTATGTTCCCTCTACATTGTGTCCTCCTCTATGTTCCCTCTACATTGTGTCCTCCTCTATGTTCCCTCTACATTGTGTCCTCCTCTATGTTCCCTCTACATCGTGTCCTCCTCTATGTTCCCTCTACATCGTGTCCTCCTCTATGTTCCCTCTACATTGTGTCCTCCTCTATGTTCCCTCTACATTGTGTCCTCCTCTATGTTCCCTCTACATCGTGTCCTCCTCTATGTTCCCTCTACATCGTGTCCTCCTCTATGTTCCCTCTACATTGTGTCCTCCTCTATGTTCCCTCTACATTGTGTCCTCCTCTATGTTCCCTCTACATTGTGTCCTCCTCTATGTTCCCTCTACATTGTGTTGTCCTCTAAGTTTTTAAACATCCTGTTCTACTGTCTGTTTCCTGGTTTTCTTGCCCCCCCCCCCCCCCCCATATATCGCCTGTAGCTTGTTCTCTTCTGTATTTTTCTAGATGATATGTTCTGACCTGCTTTCAAAGACTTCACTGATTTTTGTTCTTCTGCTATTACATATATAGAAAATGTTCTGTTAATAAAAGCACAATAAGTTCCTTCTACACAGCTGAGCTTAGATCTCACTTTCACAGAGGCCATTTCTGGCAGATGTCTTTGGTTTTATGTCCATTAGAAGCTCCTGAGGTTTCTGAGTGTTCGGCCTCATCTCAGGGTCACTCTGAAAAGTACTAAAGGAATGTTTCTCGGTAAATCTAGAGGAGTGATTACGTTTTAAAGACATTAATGGACGCTTATAGTTGGTGCTGCTGGCAGCAGAGTTTAAGTGGACTCTCCGGAGCATCTCTACGTTTGCATGTTCCAGAGTAAGCCGACAACAAAGGACTTGCAGAAAAACATGTCGGAACTGCTTTGAAGAGATGTTATATAAGAGGGGGTTCACCACCGAGCTGAGGTAGAAGAAGGTGTCAGCAATTGGGAGCAATGTCATGTAGATACGGAAGTAGGAGATGGACCATTCCTGCTTTGGTGTGCTTGCAGCCATAATACGAAGGGCTTGGTTGGGCATCCAGCAAACAGCGAGGGTCAGGACAATAAGACCTGAGAAAAGGAGACAAAAAAGACATTAGGAGGTTAGGGCACATCTGGGGCTATTTTTATCACATATCTTATGGACATTGTTTCCCTTCGAAGAAAGTGACAATGAATGATCATAGGCAACGCAGTCCGGAGGCTTTGTACAATGTCACCTTGGCTGTGGCATTATTTAAACAGGCAAAGCCAGGAATAGCAGAGAAGGTAGCATTAAACTAAGTTGTAGATGGAATAGATTCCTAGAATTATGTTTATTGATCTGCATCGCTCTGCTGGTTCCTTCATTGCATGAGGCTCAGCAGACAATGCACCTTCATTCTGTCCTAGTATCCATACAAGTAAATCTTGATATTGATCATTTCTCAGAGAAGCCCAATAAAGCACGTTCAGCTATAAGTAAAAATGATAACACAGATTTTTTTTAAAGTAAACCTGTCAAGCCTTTTAAACATATAAAACTAACATTCCTGCCCAAAAGCAGGTAACATGAGGGGCCTTCTATTCCTATTAGCAGGGAAAGCCTTTTCTCTGTGATTTCATTTTTCTGTGTTTGTAGGGTTTCTGGGTATAGCCCTGTCAAGGTGCCACGCCCTCCATTCAATGAGAGCCCCTCAATATCCATTAGAGTCCCCCTTATTGAGCATGATAATGGTGGCATCTGGCTGTGGTTTCTCCAACTGCACATGCTCAGATGGCCATTCATATGGAGACCCCACTCCCTATCAGGGGCATAACTGTGGTTCTGAGGGTCCTCAAATGCTCTAGGCGCTCCCAGGCTCCTACAATAAAATGTTATAGGGTTTGTAGAATACAGTACCCTGATAAAATGTAGGTGATGTTTTACATTGCCTGCTTAATTCACTTGTAGGACCCCTGCCCCAGTCAGGTGTGTCTCTCCATAGGGTTATGGCGTATGGCTATAAGTAGATCTGCACTGTTCCTTTCGGGTATCCTGTGCCCTAGTCCATCCCTCCCAAGAGTCTTCCCAATTTAATAAGACATCCAGGTGGGACGGTGGTACTACACATTCGTAGAAAAAGAATTCCTTTTGGATCGGATCTATAATGTGTAAATGGGAAGACATAGCTACACATAAAAAACAATGAACAATTGTACTCCTTAAAAAAATAATAATTATTTAAAATATTGTAACAAAAGCATAATGTACCAAAAATATTAATGTTTCTTAATTTCTTAATTATTGGACATTTGTTTAGTCAAAAGAAGTACACATAGGGACTGATTTACTAAAGGCAAAAAGACTGTGGAAGTGCAATTGCTCCAAAGCTTAATAAATGAGGTAAAGCTTCACTTCACAAATAATACCCAATCACGAGCAAGGAAAATAAGAAAACAACATTTTTGCTTCCACATGTTTGGATGATGGAAGTCAGCAGAGCTTCTGCTCCTTTGCTAAGCTATAGAGCAGGGGTCTTCAAACTTTCTAAACAAAGGGCCAGTTGACTGTCCTTCAGACTTTAGGGGGGCCGGACTGTGGCCAATGGGAGTAGAAAAGGTCCCAACTTCAGCGTGAAAAAATAATGTCCCATCGTTGGTGTCATTGGAAGGAATTGTACCCCATTGTTGGTGTCATTGGGATGAATTGTGCCCCATTGTTGGTATCAGTGGATGAAAAAATGCCCCAAGGGCCAGATTAAAACAACCACAGGGGCCGCATCTGGCCCCCAGGCCGCAGTTTGAAGACCACTGCTCTAGAGCAACTGCTTTTGCAGAGGGCACGGTCTATCTGCCTTTAGTAAATCAACCCCTCAGTGCAGATGCTGAGTATTTACTAAAAATGCCAGATTCTCTTTTTATCTACCTAACATAATTCTAAAGGATTGGAAGGAGAGTTACTAATGGAGGAAAATATGGGGCATGTGCCCTGGGTGTCAGGGTCTAAAGAAACTTAGTAAAAGATCTGGTAATGTTCCTGGGTGTCAGGGTCTAAGGGAACTTAGTAGAAGACCTGAGTAACGTGTCCTGAGTGTCAGAGTCTAAGGGCACACAGTAGAAGACCTGGGGGATGTGCCCTGGGTGTCAGTGGCTAGGGGTACTCAGTAGAAGACCTGGGAAACAGGCCATGGGTTTCAGAGTCTAAGGACACAAAGTAGAAGACCTGGGGAATGTGTCCTGGGTGTCAGGGTCTAGGGGCACTCAGTAGAAGACCTTTGGAATGTTCCTTGGGTGTCAGGGGCTAGGGGTACTCAGTAGAAGACAAGGGGAACATGCCCTGGGTATCAGGGTCTAAGGGCACTCAGAAGACCTGGTGAATATGTCTTTGGTGTCAGGATTTAGAGGCACTCAGTAGAAGACCTGGGGAACGTGTCCTGGTTGTCAGCATCAAGGGGCACTCAGTAGAAGATCTGTGGCATGTGCCCTCAGTGTCAGGGTCTGGGAGTAGTCATTAGAAGAGCTGAGGAATGTGTCCTGGGTGTTGGGGGCTAGGGGCACTCAGTAGAAGATCTGTGGCATGTGCCCTCAGTGTCAGGGTCTGGGAGTAGTCATTAGAAGAGCTGAGGAACGTGTCCTAGGTGTTGGGGGCTAGGGGCACTCAGTAGAAGATCTGTGGCATGTGCCCTCGGTGTCAGGGTCTGGGAGTAGTCATTAGAAGAGCTGAGGAATGTGTCCTGGGTGTTGGGGGCTAGGGGCACTCAGTAGAAGATCTGTGGCATGTGCCCTCGGTGTCAGGGTCTGGGAGTAGTCATTAGAAGAGCTGAGGAATGTGTCCTAGGTGTTGGGGGCTAGGGGCACTCAGTAGAAGATCTGTGGCATGTGCCCTCGGTGTCAGGGTCTGGGAGTAGTCATTAGAAGAGCTGAGGAATGTGTCCTAGGTGTTGGGGGCTAGGGGCACTCAGTAGAAGATCTGTGGCATGTGCCCTCGGTGTCAGGGTCTGGGAGTAGTCATTAGAAGAGCTGAGGAATGTGTCCTAGGTGTTGGGGGCTAGGGGCACTCAGTAGAAGACCTGGGGCACAGGATCTCGTGTCAGGGTCTGGGAATAGTCATTAGAAGACCTGGGGCACATGCCCCGAGTGCCAAGGTCATGCAACACCCCCACATTGAAGATTAAGTGAGACAAACCTTCATTTAGGGAATGTCTGTAAAAACACAAATAGTTTGGTTCATTAAAATGGTTCACAGAAGAGGGTTGTATGGCTAATAATTGGAATTGCAGCCACCTTACACTGACCATAGATGAATAGAATTTGGAATGAAAATTGGAAAAGTCGTAGAACATTCTCGAGACATTTGAATGTCATTAGAAAGATTTTGTTTGCTTTTATTGGTTGATTTTGGAATTAAAGGATTTACTGAATGAAAACCACATACACTTTTAGAAATTTGTTTGAGAAAAATTTTCCATCCTGCTCCTTCAAATTTGATTGTCACTGCAGTCGAATGAGCATGGATTTGACCCACTTATGATTAGAAAACCAAACATTCTTTTCGTAAGGCCCCATTGGGGATTTGGCATCAGGCAGCATTACTGCGTCTTTGCCCGTGATTCTAAATCGCACTGCAATAGTGGCAAAAACGCACCACGCATGTTTGAGTGCCATTTATTTTTAATGGCACCCCAAACACAATGAGGTTTTGCCATGATTGTCAAGCATTAAATTACGCGACAATCGTGGCATTCCACAGCTTGTGAAGCTTGTCGCCCAAAATAAGAGTATGACATGAGCTTCTTTTGGATGACAAGCTTTGCCCGATGTTTGCTGCGATTGCCGCGTGACAATTGCATCACACTGCATTTCAGGTGCCATTAAAATGAATGTACAGATATGGTGCATTTTCCTACGATTGCAGTGCAATTTGGAATTACGGGCAGAATCCCAGCGAATCATCGCCAGATGTGAATGGGGCCTAAGAATTTTCGTTCAGAATTCTACCCATTTGGGGCCAAGCTTTATTCTTAAAAGTGATATGTGACCGAATTTCTGTGGTCTGGCTATAGACATTCCATTATTCACAAGCAGCAATTGAGTTTACAAAGTAAGCCCCACTGACCTCCGTAACTGCAGGTACTGTTAAGAAATTCATCCTTGAATTTAATTACAGAGGTGCTAAAATGGCATCATGGCCGTCTGTGAACAGCTCCATCAGGAAATGACCCCATCATGGCCGTCTGTGAACAGATCCCTCAGGAAATGACCCCATCATGGCCATCTGTGAACAGCTCCATCAGGAAATGACCCCATCATGGCTTTCTGTGAACAGCTCCCTCAGGAAATGACCCCATCATGGCCGTCTGTGAACAGCTCCCTCAGGAAATGACCCCATTATGGCTGTCTGTGAACAGCTCCATCAGAATATGACCCCTTCATGGCCGTCTGTGAACAGCTCCCTCAGCATATGACCCTATCATGACCATTTGTGAACAGCTCCCTCAGGAAATGACCCCATCATGGCCTTCTGTGAACAGCTCCATCAGAATATGACCCCTTCATGGCCGTCTGTGAACAGCTCCATCAGGAAATGACCCCATCATGGCTTTCTGTGAACAGCTCCCTCAGGATATGACCCCATCATGGCTTTCTGTGAACAGCTCCCTCAGGAAATGACCCCATCATGGCCGTCTGTGAACAGCTCCCTCAGGAAATGACCCTATCATGGCTGTCTGTGAACAGCTCCCTCAGCATATGACCCTATCATGACCGTCTGTGAACAGCTCCCTCAGGAAATGACCCCATCATGGCTGTCTGTGAACAGCTCCCTCAGCATATGACCCTATCATGACCGTCTGTGAACAGCTCCCTCAGGAAATGACCCCATCATGGCTTTCTGTGAACAGCTCCCTCAGGATATGACCCTATCATGACCGTTTGTGAACAGCTCCCTCAGGAAATGACCCCATCATGGCCGTCTGTGAACAGCTCCCTCAGGATATGACCCCATCATGGCCATCTGTGAACAGCTCCCTCAGGATATGACCCCATCATGGCCGTCTGTGAACAGCTCCCTCAGCATATGACCCTATCATGACCGTTTGTGAACAGCTCCCTCAGGATATGACCCCATCATGGCTTTCTGTGAACAGCTCCCTCAGGAAATGACCCCATCATGGCTGTCTGTGAACAGCTCCCTCAGGATATGACCCCATCATGGCTTTCTGTGAACAGCTCCCTCAGGAAATGACCCCATCATGGCTGTCTGTGAACAGCTCCCTCAGCATATGACCCTATCATGACCGTTTGTGAACAGCTCCCTCAGGAAATGACCCCATCATGGCCGTCTGTGAACAGCTCCCTCAGGATATGACCCCATCATGGCCGTCTGTGAACAGCTCCATCAGCATATGACCCTATCATGACCGTTTGTAAACAGCTCCATCAGGATATGACCCCATCATGGCCATCTGTGAACAGCTCCCTCAGGATATGACCCCATCATGGCCATCTGTGAACAGCTCCCTCAGCATATGACCCTATCATGGCCGTCTGTGAACAGCTCCATCAGCATATGACCCTATCATGACCGTTTGTGAACAGCTCCCTCAGGATATGACCCCTTCATGGCCTTCTGTGAACAGCTCCCTCAGCATATGACCCTATCATGACCGTTTGTAAAAAGCTCCATCAGGATATGACCCTATCATGGCCGTCCGTGAACAGCTCCCTCAGCATATGACCCTATCATGACCGTTTGTAAAAAGCTCCATCAGGATATGACCCCATCATGGCCGTCCGTGAACAGCTCCCTCAGCATATGATCCTATCATGACCGTTTGTAAACAGCTCCCTCAGGATATGACCCCATCATGGCCATCTGTGAACAGCTCCCTCAGGATATGACCCCATCATGGCCATCTGTGAACAGCTCCCTCAGGATATGACCCCATCATGGCCGTCTGTGAACAGCTCCCTCAGGATATGACCCCATCATGGGCGTCTGTGAACAACTGTCATGCCTTCGGCCTACAAGTTCAAATAATATCTTCTGGACTTGCAATACCAACATTGTCCACTAGATGCCACTCTACCAAAGGACTATTGATGGGCAGTGTTCTATGGTTAATACACATTTCCTGTCATATCACTGGGAACTAACTCCACTTCCTATTACAACTCTTTCATCTTCTCCATTGAGACAGACCGCATGGAGCCAGCTAAGCCTGCACCACATGTTTCCTAGGAAAATCCTGGTCCTTCTAAGGCAGCATCGCTGTTTTACCATACACATACGTGTACATCCTATTCTTATATGGTCACCACCTGGTCTGCAAAGGAGTCATAGGTGGCAGGTCCTGCTCCAAAATCTGCCTAGTCAGAGTCTACCTAGCAGGCCAAAAAGACAAAGCTATTAAGCTTTATGCAATTGTGGATGAACAAAGTAACAAGTCATTAGCCAGCTCAACCTTCTTTGACATCTATGGCATAAAAGGCCCCAGCATCCCCTACTCCTTAAAAACTTGTGCAGGAATAGTGGAGACGGCAGGGAGGAGAGCATCCAGCTACCAAGTCGAGTCCAATGACGGGCAATCCTGCTTGTCTTTGCCAACTCTTATCGAATGCAACCAGATCCCTGACCATAGATCTGAAATTCCTACACCAGATGTGGCTGCTCACCACCCACACTTGAAACACATAGCTCATCTCATACCAGAACTTGATCCTCAGGCTCAGATTATCCTACTCCTTGGGAGAGATATATTACGAATCCACAAATCAAGAGCTCAAATTAATGGTCCCAACAACGCTCTTTATGCTCAGAGGTTAGACCTCGGATGGGTCATCAGATGTCCGTCTAGGAAGCGTGCACAAACCAAACTCCATTAGCAGCATGCTCACAAATACCCTAGAGAATGGGCGTCCCTCTCTTTTCCAGCCATGCCACAACCATTTCCTTGTTAAGGAATCAGCCTACACCATCCACTTGTCTAGTCCCTTCACAAGCCCCACTAGTGACAACTTTGCTTGTGACAGTGACCAAGACCATTTAGGGTGCACAGTCTTTCAAAGAACTAAAGATGATAATCGTGTGGCAATGTCTATTGAGGACAAACTCTTCTTAGATATAATGGAGCAAGGACTAGTCAAAGATAGCACAAACAGCTGGATCGCACCTCTTCCCTTCAGACCACAGAGACAACACTTACCCAATAACAGAGAACAAGTGCTACAACGTCTCGCTTCCCTTAGACGTAATTTACAAAGATAGCCAGAGATGAGAGAACATTTTTTTTCTTTCATAGGGAAGATCTTTGAGAATGGTCACGCCAAGATAGATCCCACCCTTAAAGATTCTGAAGAGTGTTGGTACCTCCCTATATTCGGAGTGTACCATCATAAAAAAGCCAGGTCAAGTAGTGTTTGACTCTAGTGCCAAATTCAAGGGTGTCTCCTTGAACGATGTCCTCTTGACAGGCCCAGCCCTCAACAACAAACTGCTGGGAGTGCTCTTACGCTTCCGCAAAGATTCTATTGCCTTCATAGCTGACATCCAACAGATGTTCCATTGCTTCCTGGTCAGAGAGGAAGACAGAAACTTCCTAAGGTTCCTTTGGTTCAGAGACAATGACCCTTCAAAAGACATCTCAGAGTATCGCATGAGGGTACACATGTTTGGCAATAGCCCTTCACCTGCAGTCGCTATCTACGGACTCAGACATTCCACCCAAGAAGGCAAACTTGAGTATGGCTCAGATACAAAACAATTCATAGAGAAAGACTTTTATGTAGATGACTGTTTGAAATCCTTACCTTCCGGTGAGTCTGCAATCTGTCTTCTTAAAAGAGCACAGGCCACAATCAATAGCCTATATGATCCATTAGTATTTGCGGCACCTGTTACAATTCTAGGTAAAGCCCTACTTAGAGACTTGATTCATGAAACATCTGACTGCCCCACTACCCCTTGATAAGAGGAACTCTTGGGTAGAGTGGAGGAACTCTCTATCAGTCTTATCTGATCTCCATGTTTCACGCCCATATGCTCCCGTACCCTCTACAAAGACACAGAGCCAAAACCTTTGCGTATTCTGTGATGCTTCTATCAAGGCAATAGCTGTTGTGGCCTACTTAAGAACTGTCGACACTACAGCACGATGCCACGTAGGATTCGTCATGGGGAAGGCAAAGCTAGCCCCACACCCTGAGCACACTGTACCCTAGGCTAGAACTTTGTGCTGCAGTACTAGCTGTTGAACTATCAGAACTAATAACCTCAGAGATGGACATTGAACTCAATGATATCTCTACACTGACAGAAAGGTAGTGCTAGGCTACATCTACAATGAGACCAGACTTTTCTATGTTGACGTCAACAACAGACTGTTGAGGATTAGAAGATCCACTCGTCCAACACAATGGCGCTACGTACCTACTGACCATAATCCTGAAAACCATGCTACAAGAGCTGTTGCTGCATGTAACCTTAAAGAGACAACATGGTTTACAGGACCTGCCTTCTTGTACAATGCAGAACAGACCGTTCCTGATGCCGCATACACACGAGCGGTTTTGCCATCGGAATAAACTCTAAAGGTTTCTCCGATGGTATTCTGACAGAATTATGCTCAAGCTGTCTTGCATACACACGGTCATACCAAAGTCCGACCGTCAAGAATGCGGTGACGTACAACACGTATGACGGGACTAGAAAAAGGAAGTTCAATAGCCAGCGCGCGCCACCCTTTGGGCTCCTTCTGCTAATCTCGTGTTTATCTCGTGTTAGTAGAAGTTTGGTGAGGGACAATTTGCGCTTTTCAGCTTTCGTGCTTTTCAGTCCTTTACTGCTCTTCAGTTTGTGCTTGTGGGTTTGTATCTACTTTTCAGTGCATATAGTCAGTTCGCATCTGTTTTTCAGTCCGCTCATTTCTGATTTTCAGCTCGCTTTTCACAGGCCTTGCTGTTCTTCAGTGCGTTCTGTTACTTCATTCTGACCAGCCGACCGTTTTGAAGCCATGTTGTGGGTACATACTCGTCGTAGAGTTCGTGCTGAGTCGGGGCTTGGTGTTGGGGTTCTTGCTTTGCCCCAAGCCCAGTCCATGAACAGGGTGGGGAGGAGTTCATGGACCAAGAATTAGTTACTCCAGCGTGACCAATTATCTCATATGCCTTTGCTGCGGGAGATCCAGGAGAATAATCCTGATGATTTCAGGAACCTTCCCATGATGACGGACCCCGTTTTTCACTGTCCGTTGGCTTTGCTGACCCCTTATATTAGCAGGCAGGATACCTCAATGAGGCAAGCCATCACTCCGGAGCAGAGGCTAGTCGCCACCCTGCGGTACTTGGCGACTGGGAGAAACCTGCAGGACCTCAAGTTCTCCACAGGCATCTCCCCCCAGGCTCTGGGGATCATTATCCCAGAGACCTGTTCTGCCATCATTCAGGTCCTGCAGAAGGACTATATTAAGGTAAGATTTTTATCCTTTAATATCACATTCTATGTATTTCATGTTTGCTAATGTATTGTATTTCTTTCATCATTTCATAATTACCATGTTTGTAATATGCTGTGAATGTCCCCTTTGTCCTCATGCATGCCGTAATCTTTTAATACTCCTTTTTTGTCCTTCATGCATATTTGCCTTCACTAATCTCCCCAGCATGCTATCCTGGGCCCATATACACCTAGCCTAATCACTTAACAATGTATTTTGTCAGCTCCATTGTAGTGCTTTACCCTAAACAACCCCTAAAATGTGTACAAATGTTATTGTTGTCCTTAAATTCAGGCAGAGTGCCATAGGCTTTTTTTTGGGTCCCAAACTCAGTTTGAACCCCCCCCCCCCCCCTAAATGTTATACTGATGTTGGGCAAGAATATTTGTGTATAATCTGCTGGCAATGTTATGTACAAAAGTACTAATATTTTTTCTTCTGTTTTGACTCCACGGTTTCCTTCAACGCCACAGGAATGGCAGACTGTGGCCTACCATTTTGCCAACCGTTGGGACTTTCCCAACTGTGGAGGGGCTATAGTTGGGAAACATGTCCACATCATCCCACCACCCCATTCGGGGTCTTACTATTATAACTATAAGGGGTTTAATAGTATAGTGTTGATGGCGGTGGTGTCGGCACAATATGAGTTCCTCTATGTGAACGTGGGGAAGAATGGGCGGATGTCAGATGGAGTCTTCGCCCAGATGGAGTTTTACCAATGGCTCCAGAGTGGTGGCCTGGCATTGCCACCTGATGCAGATAACGTTGAAGGACTCCCGTTCTTCTTTCTTGCTGATAAAGCGTTCGGTCTGGGCGAGCACCTGATGAGGTAATTACCCCAGAGGACACTCACCCCGGAGAGGATTTTTTTTTTAACTACCAGCTGGCCAGGGCCCAAAGAGTCATTGAGAATGCCTTCAGGATCATGGCCAGCCGGTTCTGCCTGTTTCTGACAGCCATAAACATGGCAGACTACAAAATTAACCACATCATCTTATCCTGCTGCATATTGCTCAATTTTTTACAGAAAAATGCCCACAATTATCTTGCCTCAGTTGGGCCTGAGGCCGGACTTCCTGCTAATCCTATGAGAGGCCTGGATACTGGCCGTCCTGGCTTGGCACCCCAAAGCGCCTGTAAAGTTCGCCAGAAATATGTAAATTATTTTACGGGTAGGAGGGCCATTACTATGCCAGACAATGTGTAAATATATTTTTAATAAAAAAAAAAATATCTGATAAAATCTTGAATTTTCTTTTTGGCTGTCTCCTTGATTCTCTTAGTGCACTTGTTGTGCCAAGTGGATTTTCCTTTAGTAAATAAGCCCCATTGTCACTGTAAACACAAAATTACTTCAAAAAATGGTATTGAGCATTGAAAGAAGAAGCCACACATTGTTGATTAGCAAACTTTTTACTCTGTGCACATTCACATGTGCGTTTATAAAAAAAAAAAATTTCAAGCTTTTTTACAATTTTTTTTTTTTTTTGGTATAAACACGCATGTTTCTAAACATAACATACCCAACTCTGGAACTTACAAAGTTCAACTTAGAAAAACTAAAGGCAATATCAGACATTATAGTGTGTCCAAAATGTGTTAATATTGCCTTCATCAGATGTGGTGATGTCACCCCTGTAAAAGCCAAATTTTGAAGATGCACACAATTTGGGATTCAAAATGGGTATTTCCCTCCTGATCTCATGCCTAATGTCAATATGTGCTATCTCCCATCATGGGGGATCAATGGACGTGTTTTGGGGGTGCAACCCCTTCCTCTCACCTACTAGAGTTACCAGGAAGGGGTTGCACCCACAAAACGCGTACATTGACATCCCCCGATGGCAGACAGCACATGTTGACACACCGTGTGCATCTTCAAAATTTGGCTTTTAAAATGTCAAAAAAAAATTTGTTTAGTACAAGAAATGGTGGCATTTAGAAGAAATTCAGATTCTCCCCAACACATCGATCATGTTCTTCATTTGTTGTTTCATAAAATTGAGTTTCTTCCTTATGATGACCAGTTCACCATTCCACACCATGATGTCGTTGATTAGCCTTTGTGCACTGTCACTTGTGAAATGTTCAGCTTGCTCTTCCACAACCAGCACATCACCTAAAAATTTGAGTAAAAACATGTATTATAAATATGCAGGCATACATAGATTACCTGAAGCTGGGGTGTCAGACTCTCACCTGTTGTGGTGACAATTTCGCACACTTCCTCCACCTCCCCTTCCTCCAGATCCTCGGGGTGTGGTGTTGTGCTGAGTTCCCCTTCTTTCTGAGTTGGGGGGTCCCTGGTGTCCTCTGAGTGGTGTCCTCCGAGTCTTTGCTCCCCTATGAGAATGAAAAAAAAAGGAATACTTAGCAGACAGATATTTGAGTCCAGAAATAGTAATATGAAACATTGCTGGGAAGTGTCGTACAATTGTCAAGCTTGCATTTCATTCTAGTTACAAACACATCTAGACAGCAATGTACAAAACTTATTTTTAGACAAATAGGCATGACCAAATGTATTTAACCTGTATCTGCCCAAAACATTGTATTTAATGAGCGAACGATGTTTCCTACGACCGATTACTGTGCCCACCAACATGAAAGTCGCCATTTTAAACTGTACAACAGTAAAGAAAAGCACATGGAGCAGCATGCAAGTAATAATAATAATAGGAACACACGACAACTACTTACTTTTTAGAAGCACTCCCTTTATTCTTCTGTACTGATCCGGCTCCCTCAGTGTCAGGTCTGACCAGCATTTCCTCAATTGATCCTTGGAGCGTCGTACCCCAAAATTTCTGCGCAGACTCTTCACAACTTTATTGATGATCTTGGCCTTTCTCACGTTTGGGTTTAGGTACGGTCCATGCTTCCCATCATAATCGTTCCTCCTCAAGATGTCCACCATCTCCACCATCTCTATAAAGGCCATATTTGAGGCCTTAAATCTTCTCCTCGGGGGTCGGGATGTTTCTGCCTCTGGGCTTTCCTCCTCCTCGTTACTCGAATTCACACCTGCTGTGTCTCCACCATGTCTCTCCTACTGCGCACCGAAGAGAAGGGGCGAGGAATATACTAGAAAGAACGTCAGGGGTGGGCGACCCGGGCGGAGTTTCACGCATGCGCAGTCTATATCAAGCTAACACGCATGTGTCGTACCTACGTTCTGTGTGCAGAGGAAGGAAGAACAGAAGTGGTGATCATCCTAAACAAAGGTAAAATTTTAACTTAGACCATCAGTGGCCTATACTGCTTCAAGACTGAGGATTATATTGGGATAAGATTATGAGAGTTTAGGCTGACATTAGTGTTTTTGTCCTGTGTATTGTCTTACAGCAAATATGAATCACTTTAAGGACCCAGAATTCATGGCCAGTTTCATAGACAGGTACAGGGAGATGAGGAATTTGTGGGAGGTGAAACACAGCTTATATTATAATAGACAAGCTAGAAGGTCAACGCTGAAGAAACTTCTGGAATTTGTGAAGACTCAGGTCCCCGATGAAACCATCGTGTTCTTGGAAAAGAAAATTGGGATCTTGAGGAACATGTATAAGAAGGAGCAAAATAAGATACAGAAATCCCTCAGATCAGGAGCAGCAGCAGAGGACGTGTATGTACCCAGGCTGTGGTACTTCAAAAAACTGTGGTTTCTGGACGACCAGACTGATGCCAGGGAATCACTTTCTACCCTTCCCTCCACCCTTCCCTGCAGCCTTCCCTGCAGCCTTCCCTCCACCCTTCCCTGCAGCCTTCCCTGCAGCCTTCCCTCCACCCTTCCCTGCAGCCTTCCCTGCCCCCTTCCCTCCACCCTTCCCTGCATCCTTTCCTGCAGCCTTCCCTGCCCCCTTCCCTCCACCCTTCCCTGCAGCCTTCCCTGCAGCCTTCCCTCCACCCTTCCCTCCACCCTTCCCTGCAGCCTTCCCTCCATCCTTCCCTGCAGCCTTCCCTGCCCCCTTCCCTCCACCCTTCCCTGCAGCCTTCCCTCCACCCTTCCCTGCAGCCTTCCCTCCACCCTTCCCTGCCCCCTTCCCTCCACCCTTCCCTGCAGCCTTCCCTGCCCCCTTACCTCCACCCTTCCCTGCAGCCTTCCCTCCACCCTTCCCTCCACCCTTCCCTCCACCCTTCCCTCCACCCTTCCCTCCACCCGTCCCTCCACCCGTCCCTCCACCTGTCCCTCAACCCCATCAGACGAGGAACAACCTGGGCCTTCCATCCTGGAAGAAGTGGATGCGCCCAGCCGGAGCCAGACATATTATTTTTACACATATTTATTTTCCTAATATTAAGGATGTTAACTAGATGTTATAATTGATAACAAATTAATGATTAAAAAAATATATATTTACATATCAATAGTCAGTAGTGGCCAAAAATGTTTGGGACAAGATTGAAAAATGCCGGGCTCAGAATGATAGTCTTTTCTATTTTTTAACATTCAATTTGCAAGTCATGAGCTGAAAATTGTGTGTGATTGATGAAGCAAAAACGACAACTTTGCCTCTTTTTTATACACAGGATGAGCTCAGCCAGGAGGAGGGTCTGGAAAGTGTCAGCAGTCAGCCAGGAGGAGGCCGTGCCCAGTGTCAGCCAGGAGGAGGCCGTGCCCAGTGCCAGCCAGGAGGAGGCCGTGCCCAGTGTCAGCCAGGAGGAGGCCGTGCCCAGTGTCAGCCAGGAGGAGGCCGTGCCCAGTGTCAGCCAGGAGGAGGCCGTGCCCAGTGCCAGCCAGGAGGAGGCCGTGCCCAGTGTCAGCCAGGAGGAGGCCGTGCCCAGTGTCAGCCAGGAGGTGGCCGTGCCCAGTGTCAGCCAGGAGGTGGCCGTGCCCAGTGTCAGCCAGGAGGTGGCCGTGCCCAGTGTCAGCCAGGAGGTGGCCGTGCCCAGTGTCAGCCAGGAGGAGGCCGTGCTCAGTGTCAGCCAGGAGGTGGCCATGCCCAGTGTCAGCCAGGAGGAGGCCGTGCCCAGTGTCAGCCAGGAGGTGGCCGTGCCCAGTGTCAGCCAGGAGGTGGCCGTGCCCAGTGTCAGCCAGGAGGTGGCCGTGCCCAGTGTCAGCCAGGAGGTGGCCGTGCCCAGTGTCAGCCAGGAGGTGGCCGTGCCCAGTGCCAGCCAGGAGGAGACCGTGCCCAGTGTCAGCCAGGAGGTGGCCATGCCCAGTGCCAGCCAGGAGTTGGGCGGGCCCAGTGCCAGCCAGGAGGTGGGCGGGCCCAGTGTCATCCAGGAGGTGGCCGGGCCCAGTGTCAGCCAGGAGGTGGCCGTGCCCAGTGTCACCCAGGAGGTGGCCGGGCCCAGTGTAAGCCAGGAGGTGGCCGTGCCCAGTGTCAGCCAGGAGGTGGCCGTGCCCAGTGTCAGCCAGGAGGTGGCCGTGTCCAGTGTCAGCCAGGAGGTGGCCGTGCCCAGTGCCAGCCAGGAGGTGGGCGGGCCCAGTGTCAGCCAGGAGGTGGGCGGGCCCAGTGTCAGCCAGGAGGTGGCCGTGCTCAGTGTCAGCCAGGAGGTGGCTGTGCCCAGTGTCAGCCAGGAGGTGGCCGTGCCCAGTGCCAGCCAGGAGGTGGGCGGACCCAGTGTCAGCCAGGAGGAGGCCATGCTCAGTGTCAGCCAGGAGGAGGCCGTGCCCAGTGCCAGCCAGGAGGAGGCTGTGCCCAGTGTCAGCCAGGAGGTGGCCGTGCCCAGTGTCAGCCAGGAGGAGGCCGTGCTCAGTGTCAGCCAGGAGGTGGCCGTGCCCAGTGTCAGCCAGGAGGTGGTCGTGCCCAGTGTCAGCCAGGAGGTGGCCGTGCCCAGTGTCAGCCAGGAGGTGGCCGTGCCCAGTGTCAGCCAGGAGGTGGCCGTGCCCAGTGTCAGCCAGGAGGTGGACGTGCCCAGTGTCAGCCAGGAGGTGGCCGTGCCCAGTGCCAGCCAGGAGGAGGCCGTGCCCAGTGTCAGCCAGGAGGTGGCCTTGCCCAGTGCCAGCCAGGAGGTGGGCGGGCCCAGTGCCAGCCAGGAGGTGGGCGGGCCCAGTGCCAGCCAGGAGGTGGGCGGGCCCAGTGTCATCCAGGAGGTGGCCGGGCCCAGTGTCAGCCAGGAGGTGGCCGTGCCCAGTGTCATCCAGGAGGTGGCCGGGCCCAGTGTCAGCCAGGAGGTGGCCGTGCCCAGTGTCAGCCAGGAGGTGGCCGTGCCCAGTGTCAGCCAGGAGGTGGCCGTGCCCAGTGTCAGCCAGGAGGTGGCCGTGCCCAGTGTCAGCCAGGAGGTGGCCGTGCCCAGTGCCAGCCAGGAGGTGGGCGGGCCCAGTGTCAGCCAGGAGGTGGCCGTGCCCAGTGTCAGCCAGGAGGTGGCCGTGCCCAGTGCCAGCCAGGAGGTGAGTGGGCCCAGTGCCAGCCAGGAGGTGGGTGGGCCCAGTGTCATCCAGGAGGTGGGTGGGCCCAGTGTCAGCCAGGAGGTGGCCGTGCCCAGTGTCATCCAGGAGGTGGCCGGGCCCAGTGTCAGCCAGGAGGTGGCCGTGCCCAGTGTCAGCCAGGAGGTGGCCGTGCCCAGTGTCAGCCAGGAGGTGGGCGGGCCCAGTGCCAGCCAGAAGTTGGGCAGGCCCAGTGTCAGCCAGAAGGTGGGCGGGCCCATTAGGAGCCTCACCAAACCCAGGTGCCTCCCCTCCACCTTACAACAAAAAGGCCCAGGAAGGGGACGATCACTGAGAAGGCAGCACTGGGCCTCATTAGGGAAGCAAGTGATGTCCACAGAAGATCCCCCGACCCTGAAGAGGCCTATGGCTGCTATCTAGCCACTAGATGGAGTGGGTGGAGTGAAGGCTGCAGGGGAGGCTGGAGGGAGGGGTGCAGGGAAGGGTGGAGGGAAGGCTGCAGGGAAGGCTGCAGGGAAGGGTACAGGGAAGGGTGGAGGGAAGGCTGCAGGGAAGGCTGCAGGGGAGGGTGGAGGGAAGGGTGCAGGGAAGGCTGCAGGGGAGGGTGGAGGAAAGGCTGCAGGGAAGGCTGCAGGGAAGGGTGGAGGGAAGGCTGCAGGGAAGGGTGGAGGGAAGGCTGCAGGGAAGGCTGCAGGGGAGGGTGGAGGGAAGGGTGGAGGGAAGGCTGCAGGGAAGGTGCAGGGAAGGCTGCAGGGGAGGGTGGAGGGAAGGCTGCAGCAAGGGTGGAGGGAAGGCTGCAGGGAGGGGTGCAGGGAAGGCTGCAGGGGAGGGTGGAGGGAAGGCTGCAGGGAAGGCTGCAGGGGGGGTGGAGGGAAGGCTGCAGGGAGGGGTGCAGGGAAGGGTGGAGGGAAGGCTGCAGGGGAGGGTGGAGGGAAGGCTGCAGGGAAGGTGCAGGGGAGGGTGGAGGGAAGGCTGCAGGGGAGGGTGGAGGGAAGGCTGCAGGGAAGGGTGAAGGGAAGGCTGCAGGGAAGGCTGCAGGGGAGGGAGGAGGGAAGGGTGCAGGGAAGGCTGCAGGGGAGGGTGGAGGGAAGGCTACAGGGAAGGGTACAGGGAAGAGTGGAGGGAAGGCTGCAGGGGAGGGTGGAGGGAAGGCTGCAGGGAAGGTGCAGGGAAGGGTGGAGGGAAGGCTGCAGTAAAGAGAAGAAGGTGATGACCTGATTTCAGTCTTGTCTGACAGAAGATGCAGGCTGGTGTAGTACCACAGCCTGGGGACATAGATGTCATCTGCTGCTGGTCCTGATCTCTGGGATTCCTGGACCAGATTGTGATCACTATTATATGGACTCCTCAAGCTAACAATTTTATTTTCCACAGACTTGATGTCTGCCCTGGGGGACAAAAGGCTTTGCAAATTCCAAAAGTTTCTCCAGCGTTGCCTTCCTCTTTATTTTGTTACCCAGAATAAATGGATATATTATTTTCTGAAAATACTTGCCTACGTGTTTTTCTACAAATATGACAGATTGTGAGGAGGCAGGTACATTTCTAAAAGACAATGTCAAATTAACAAGGGACACCAACCAACCTCCTTGAGGTTAATAAAAAATACAAGATAATAATGTTATTGTGGTAACTTGACACGAAAAAAAATTATGGAGATCAGTAATTTAAAATTAGACTTGAGAAACTTAACATTAATAAATCACCGGGACCAGATGGCTTGCACCCGAGGGTACTTAGGGAACTCAGTCAGGTGATTGCCAGACCATTGTTCCTAATTTTTACAGACAGTCTATTGACTGGAATGGTACCAGCTGATTGGAGAAAAGCCAATGTAGCACCAATATTTAAAAAGGGCCCAAAATACATCCCTGGGTATTACAGACCAGTTAGCCTAACATCAATAGTATGTAAACTCTTGGAGGGGATGATAAGGGACTATATACAAGATTTTAGTAATAAGAACGGTATCATTAGCAGTAATCAGCATGGATTCATGAAGAATCGTTCTTGCCAAACCAATCTATTAACCTTCTATGAGGAGGTGAGTTGCCATCTAGATAAAGGAAGGCCCGTAGACGTGGTGTATCTGGATTTTACAAAAGCATTTGACACAGTTCCCCATAAACGTTTACTGTACAAAATAAGGTCCGTTGGCATGGACCATAAGGTGAGTATATGGATTGAAAACTGGCTACAAGGGCGAGTTCAGAGGGTGGTGATAAATGGGGAGTACTCGGAATGGTCAGGGGTGGGTAGTGGGGTCCCCCAGGGTTCTGTGCTGGGACCAATCCTATTTAATTTGTTCATAAATGATCTGGAGGATGGGATAAACAGTTCAATCTCTGTATTTGCAGACGATACTAAGCTAAGCAGGGCAATAACTTCTCCGCAGGATGTGGAAACCTTGCAAGAAGACCTGAACAAATTAATGGGGGAGGGGCAACTACATGGCAAATGAGGTTCAATGTAGAAAACTGTAAAATAATGCATTTGGGTGGCAAAAATCTGAATGCAATCTATACACTGGGGGGAGAACCTCTGGGGGAATCTAGGATGGAAAAGGACCTGGGGGTCCTAGTAGATGATAGGCTCAGCAATGACATGCAATGCCAAGCTGCTGCTAACAAAGCAAACAGAATATTGGCATTAAAAAGGGATCAACTCCAGAGATAAAACGATAATTCTCCCGCTCTACAAGACTCTGGTCCGCCCGCACCTGGAGTATGCTGTCCAGTTCTGGGCACCAGTCCTCAGGAAGGATGTACTGGAAATGGAGCGACTACAAAGAAGGGCAACAAAGCTAATAAAGGGTCTGGAGGATCTTAGTTATGAGGAAAGGTTGTGAGCTCTGAACTTATTCTCTCTGGAGAAGAGACGCTTGAGAGGGGATATGATTTCATTGTATAAATACCGGACTGGTGACCCCACAATATACAAATACCGGACTGGTGACCCCACAATATACAAATACCGGACTGGTGACCCCACAATATATAAATACCGGACTGGTGACCCCACAATATACAAATACCGGACTGGTGACCCCACAATATATAAATACCGGACTGGTGACCCCACAATATACAAATACCGGACTGGTGACCCCACAATATATAAATACCGGACTGGTGACCCCACAATATACAAATACCGGACTGGTGACCCCACAATATATAAATACTGGACTGGTGACCCCACAATAGGGATAAAACTTTTTCGCAGAAGAGAGTTTAATAAGACTCGTGGCCACTCATTACAATTAGAAGAAAAGAGGTTTAACCTTAAACTACGTAGAGGGTTCTTTACTGTAAGAGCAGCAAGGATGTGGAATTCCCTTCCACAGGCGGTGGTCTCAGCGGGGAGCATTGATAGCTTCAAGAAACTATTAGATAATCACCTGAATGACCGCAACATACAGGGATATATAATGTAATACTGACACATAATCACACAACATACAGAGATATATAATGTAATATGACATATAATCACACACATAGGTTGGACTTGATGGACTTGTGTCTTTTTTCAACCTCACCTACTATGTAACTATGTAACTAGAAAATAATTTTTCAATAATCCAAGCAAAGGAGATCTTGATGAAATAAAAAATAATAAAAAGAGATGACTATAAAAATCAATTCAAAACATTATTATGGAGATCTGGCTTTAAAAAAATAAAAGATTATTCATGAGGAGAAATAATAAAGAAATACGTTTGTGAGAACTCTGTGTGAATATCAGCAGCAAAACAACTTCATTCTTCTAGCATTATAAAGCACAAAAGAATGCGCTGCATTAAATGATCGAAGAATTTGCAGCATGAGGAATGTGCTATCTCCATTACGAACGCTCGTTTTACCAGACCGAGCGTTTCCGTCTCGTACTTGCTTCTGAGCATGCGCTGTTTTTGGTGCGCCGGAACAGCATACAGATGAGCGTTTTTTCCGACAGTAATTTGTTCCATTGGAAAAATATAGAACATGTTCTCTAAGTCCGCCTGAATTTTCAACGGAAAAAGTCCGATGGGGCATACACACGATCGGAATATACGATGAAAAGCTCCCATCGGACTTTTTCTGTCGGAAATTCCGCTGGTGTGTACGCGGCATTAGAGTGAGACCTTTAGCCGGGACCATAGACACACACAGCATGTCTCGGCCATACGCCAAGCTCCCTCCTCACAGGAACTGACTGACAGCAACAGGAGCCAATGGATGCCCTTAAAGTCTCCTGTGAGATAAGGAAGAGAGGAGAGAGGTGCAGCAGCCGGGGACAGCGATGGATCGGTGGAGGAGTCAGGTAAGTATTTGGAGGGGGACAGGCAGAGATAATTCATTGAGGTAAAAAACTCTTTGAATTTAGAACCACTTTAATATACTGATGTTGTGTATCTACTCATTGAGAGATCCCCTGACTATCCCAAGTGTGACGGCTGCAATGTCCAGATTTACACACATACAGTGTAGGAGTCATTTCTGTTCAGGGGAATCGGAGGGGAGGTGCTCGGTATCCAATAGAGTAATAGGGAACAGCAATAAGGGTTATTATTTATGCTGAATTCATTTGTTAATGAATAAAATATAGATGCAATTGTGGTTCTGGTGGTGACATTGATGCATATGGAGCTCCCCCTAGATAGGTTGCTGGTTATGTCTGGTACATCTAGTTCCGGTGGTCACATTGATCTATGTTGTGCCGTAGCAGTCCCATTTCTTCTAGTGGGGGTTCAGTGTATTCATACCTCATATGATTCACATCGGAGGGATTGAAGAGATCTTCACATCGGAGGGATTGAAGAGATCTTCACATCGGAGAGATTGAAGAGATCTTCACATCGGAGGGATTGAAGAGATCTTCACATCGGAGGGATTGAAGAGATCTTCACATCGGAGGGATTGAAGAGATCTTCACATCGGAGGGATTGAACAGATCTTCACATCGGGGGGATTGAACAGATCTTCACATCGGAGGGATTGAACATATCTTCACATCGGAGGGATTGAACATATCTTCACATCGGAGGGATTCAACAGATCTTCACATCGGTGGTGGGGGGGGGGGGATTGAAGAGATCTTCACATCGGAGGGATTGAAGTGATCTTCACATCGGAGGGATTGAACAGATCTTCACATCGGAGGGATTGAACAGATCTTCACATCGGAGGGATTGAGGAGATCTTCACATCGGGGGGATTGAGGAGATCTTCACATCGGGGGGATTGAGGAGATCTTCACATCGGGGGGATTGAGGAGATCTTCACATCGGAGGGATTGAAGAGATCTTCACATCGGAGGGATTGAGGAGATCTTCACATCGTAGGGATTGAAGAGATCTTCACATCGGAGGGATTGAAGAGATCTTCACATCGGAGGGTATTGAGGAGATCTTCACATCGGAGGGATTGAAGTGATCTTCACATCGGAGGGATTGAAGAGATCTTCACATCGGAGGGATTGAAGAGATCTTCACATCGGAGGGATTGAGGAGATCTTCACATCGGAGGGATTGAAGAGATCTTCACATCATAGGGATTGAAGAGATCTTCACATCGGAGGGATTGAAGAGATCTTCACATCAGAGGGATTGAAGAGATCTTCACATCGGGGGGATTGAACAGATCTTCACATCGGAGGGATTGAAGAGATCTTCACATCGGAGGGATTGAAGAGATCTTCACATCATAGGGATTGAAGAGATCTTCACATCGGAGGGATTGAAGTGATCTTCACATCGGAGGGATTGAAGAGATCTTCACATCGGAGGGATTGAAGAGATCTTCACATCGGAGGGATTGAAGAGATCTTCACATCGGAGGGATTGAAGAGATCTTCACATCGGAGGGATTGAAGAGATCTTCACATCGGAGGGATTGAAGAGATCTTCACATCGGAGGGATTGAAGAGATCTTCACATCGGAGGGTATTGAGGAGATCTTCACATCGGAGGGATTGAAGAGATCTTCACATCGGAGGGATTGAAGTGATCTTCACATCGGAGGGATTGAAGAGATCTTCACATCGGAGGGATTGAAGAGATCTTCACATCGGAGGGATTGAAGAGATCTTCACATCGGAGGGATTGAAGAGATCTTCACATCGGAGGGATTGAAGAGATCTTCACATCGGAGGGATTGAAGAGATCTTCACATCGGAGGGATTGAAGAGATCTTCACATCGGAGGGATTGAAGAGATCTTCACATCGGAGGGATTGAAGAGATCTTCACATCGGAGGGGATTGAACAGATCTTCACATCGGAGGGGATTGAACAGATCTTCACATCGGGGTGATTGAACAGATCTTCACATCGGTGGTGGGGGAGGGGATTGAAGAGATCTTCACATCGGAGGAATTGAACAGATCTTCACATCGGAGGGATTGAACAGATCTTCACATCGGAGGGGATTGAACAGATCTTCACATCGGAGGGGATTGAACAGATCTTCACATCGGTGGTGGTGGGGGGGGGGATTGAACAGATCTTCACATCGGAGGGATTGAAGAGATCTTTACATTGGGGCATTGAACAGATCTTCACATTGGAGGGATTGAACAGATCTTCACATCGGGGGTATTGAACAGATCTTCACATCGGAGGGATTGAAGAGATCTTCACATCGGGGGGATTGAACAGATCTTCACATCGGAGGGATTGAACAGATCTTCACATCGGAGGGATTGAACAGATCTTCACATCGGAGGGATTGAAGAGATCTTCACATCGGGGGGATTGAACAGATCTTCACATCGGAGGGATTGAACAGATCTTCACATCGGAGGGATTGAACAGATCTTCACATCGGAGGGATTGAACAGATCTTCACATCGGAGGGATTGAACAGATCTTCACATCGGAGGGATTGAACTGATCTTCACATCAGAGGGATTGAACAGATCTTCACATCGGAGGGATTGAAGAGATCTTCACATCGGAGGGATTGAACAGATCTTCACATCGGAGGGATTGAACAGATCTTCACATCGGAGGGATTGAACAGATCTTCACATCGGGGGGATTGAACAGATCTTCACATCGGAGGGATTGAAGAGATCTTCACATCGGAGGGATTGAACAGATCTTCACATCGGAGGGATTGAAGAGATCTTCACATCGGAGGGATTGAACAGATCTTCACTTTGGAGGGATTGAACAGATCTTCACATCGGAGGGATTGAACAGATCTTCACATCGGAGGGATTGAACAGATCTTCACATCGGGGGGATTGAACAGATCTTCACATCGGAGGGATTGAAGAGATCTTCACATCGGAGGGATTGAACTGATCTTCACATCAGAGGGATTGAACTGATCTTCACATCAGAGGGATTGAACAGATCTTCACATCGGAGGGATTGAACAGATCTTCACATCGGGGGGATTGAACAGATCTTCACATCGGGGGGATTGAACAGATCTTCACATCGGAGGGATTGAAGAGATCTTCACATCGGAGGGATTGAAGAGATCTTCACATCGGAGGGATTGAAGAGATCTTCACATCGGAGGGATTGAAGAGATCTTCACATCGGAGGGATTGAAGAGATCTTCACATCAGAGAAATTGAAGAGATCTTAACATCGGAGGGATTGAACAGATCTTTACATCGGGGGGATTGAACAGATCTTCACATCGGTGGGGGGGGGGGGGGGGTTGAAGAGATCTTCACATTGGAGGGATTTACTAAGAGAAGGCTCTTAGGATGGTCGTCTTATAGTCAGTCAGTTCTTTAGTAAATCATCCCCATGGTGTGCTCTGGTTCCATAATCAGGGGGATGGTCCGGCACAGATTGGCGGAAGATTTCCAGCTTTCCGGTGATTTTTAGGCCAATGTTTCCCCAGGGATCTCTCTTACATGATTGGAGGTTCTGCTGGTAACCAATCATTTCTTCAACAAAACCCGACCTGAGGACCTATCCCGGGCTCTGTGGGTTCTCCTGGTTCCATGTTACGGTGGTCCATTGGCTCCATTTCTTTTGGCATTAATTACACAAAACAAGGATGTGGATGAAGAGTTCTGACTTCACTTGTGGCATGCTTGTTCTGTGTCAGCCAGAGGTCTGCTCCAATCTTTCTTTCAGCATAGGTGTGGGTGGTGGGTGGTGATCTGACATTCACACTCTGTGTAGAGCGAATATCTACAGGTAGCTGAAGGACAAAGCATTGAATCCCCCGCCACATGTTAAACAATTAGTGGGATCCATTTCTTTCTATGTTTGCACACTCGGCTTTATGAAGTGATTGTAAACCACAAAGTCTCCGGGGAATCGGCAGCCGAGTCAATGATTTGTTTTCTCCTCGTACAGCATCTGGATATTGAGATCAAACACGTAGAAGAATCTGTCCGTAAATGACAACATTTATCTCTTCAGGGAAGAAGGGAATAGAGAGAGAGCTTATCACAATCCCTGCGTCCTCCTGGAAATTCACCGTCTATACGGCACAGAGACTCCACAGAGGTGGAGGGATTAAGCCGGGGAAATGGCGCTTTACAGAACCTGCGGCAGACTTTCAGGGAAATATTCGATTTCTATGACGAGAAGCAGAAATACAGAACTAGAATTAGCAGAATGATGAGATACTAATAATAAATATCTAACTTTGCACATGACCCCTCCGGACATCTACCACGCATTTCCTTTACTGAAGGTCACCGCTGCCTCTACACATGTTTGGCCAAAGGAGACGGGAGGTTGCCATTTTTTTTGTTAGTTACCAGAATGCATTGCTCATAGACTGAACCACACAAATCTAAAGCAACGAGGCTCGCGTGTTCCAGTGATGAGTCTAACAGCCCACATAGTTTACCTTATATAGAGAGAGACAATACCCTCTAGAACCGGACAGTGATGCCCTCTAGAACCCGACTCCATCCCTAGAGCCCAAACCGGACAGTGATACCCTCTAAGACCTGGCTCCATCCCTAGAGCCCAAACAGGACAGTGATACCCTCTAGGACCCGACTCCATCCCTAGAGCCCAAACCGGACAGTGATACCCTCTAAGACCCGACTCCATCCCTAGAGCCCAAACAGGACAGTGTTACCCTCTAAGACCCGACTCCATCCCTAGAGCCCAAACAGGACAGTGATACCCTCTAAGACCTGACTCCATCCCTAGAGCCCAAACAGGACAGTGATACCCTCTAATACCCGACTCCATCCCTAGAGCCCAAACAGGACAGTGATACCCTCTAAGACCCGATTCCATCCCTAGAGCCCAAACTGGACAGTGATACCCTCTAATACCCGACTCCATCCCTAGAGCCCAAACAGGACAGTGATACCCTCTAAGACCCGACTCCATCCCTAGAGCAAAAACAGGACAGTGATACCCTCTAAGACCCGACTCCATCCCTAGAGCCCAAACCGGACAGTGATACCCTCTAAGACCTGACTCCATCCCTAGAGCCCAAACAGGACAGTGATACCCTCTAAGACCTGGCTCCATCCCTAGAGCAAAAACAGGACAGTGATACCCTCTAAGACCCGACTCCATCCCTAGAGCCCAAACCGGACAGTGATACCCTCTAAGACCTGACTCCATCCCTAGAGCCCAAACAGGACAGTGATACCCTCTAAGACCTGACTCCATCCCTAGAGCCCAAACAGGACAGTGATACCCTCTAAGACCCGACTCCATCCCTAGAGCCCAAACAGGACAGTGATACCCTTTAAGACCCGACTCTATCCCTAGAGCAAAAACAGGACAGTGATACCCTCTAAGACCCGACTCCATCCCTAGAGCCCGAACCGGACAGTGATGCCCTCTAAGACCCGACTCCATCCCTAGAGCCCAAACAGGACAGTGATACCCTCTAAGACCTGACTCCATCCCTAGAGCCCGAACCGGACAGTGATACCCTCTAAGACCCGACTCCATCCCTAGAGCCCAAACAGGAAAGTGATACCCTCTAAGACCCGACTCCATCCCTAGAGCCCAAACAGGAAAGTGATACCCTCTAAGACCCGACTCCATCCCTAGAGCCCAAACCGGACAGTGATACCCTCTAGGACCCGACTCCATCCCTAGAGCCCAAACCGGACAGTGATGCCCTCTAATACCCGACTCCATCCCTAGAGCCCAAACAGGACAGTGATACCCTCTAGGACCCGACTCCATCCCTAGAGCCCGAACCGGACAGTGATGCCCTCTAAGACCCGACTCCATCCCTAGAGCCCGAACCGGACAGTGATACCCTCTAAGACCCGACTCCATCCCTAGAGCCCGAACAGGACAGTGATACCCTCTAAGACCCGACTCCATCCCTAGAGCCCAAACAGGACAGTGATACCCTCTAATACCCGACTCCATCCCTAGAGCCCAAACAGGACAGTGATACCCTCTAAGACCCGATTCCATCCCTAGAGCCCAAACCGGACAGTGATACCCTCTAAGACCCGACTCCATCCCTAGAGCCCAAACCGGACAGTTATGCCCTCTAAGACCCGACTCCATCCCTAGAGCCCAAACAGGACAGTGATACCCTCTAAGACCCGACTCCATCCCTAGAGCAAAAACAGGACAGTGATACCCTCTAAGACCCAACTCCATCCCTAGAGCCCAAACCGGATAATGATACCCTCTAGTACCCGGCTCTATCACTAGGGCCCAAACCGAACGATGATACCCTCTAGTACCCGGCTCTATCACTAGGGCTCAAACCAAATGATGATACCCTCTAGTACCCGGCTCTATCACTAGGGTCCAAACCAGATGATGATACCCTCTAGTAACCGGCTCTATCACTAGGGCCCAAATGGGACAGTGATACCCTCTAGGACCCGACTCCATCCCTAGAGCCCAAACCGGACGGTGATACTCTCTAGGACCCGACTACATCCCTAGAGCCCAAACCGGACAGAGATACTCTCTAGGACCCAACTCCATCCCTAGAGCCCAAACCCGATGGTGATACCCTCTAGGACCCGGCTCTATCACTAGGGCCCAAACCGGACGGTGATACCCTCTAGGACCCGGCTCTATCACTAGAGCCTAAACCGGATAGTGATACCCTCTAAGACCTGACTCCATCCCTAGAGCCCAAACCGGACAGTGATACCCTCTAAGGACAGGCAAAGAAGTATGGTTGCTTAAAATTCAGTCTGGGGAATTTTCACTTAAATTTTCCGGAACCGCAGATTTCAAACCAACAAGATTTGATGCAAGTCTATGGTTACCGCAAACTGGAAACGTATCCCTATTGCCTATTGCCATATTAGGGGGTGAGTATGTTGGCCCTGCAGTACTGGGGTTCTTTGTTCAGTTCCCAGATTTTCTATGTCGTCTCACAGACCATGTGAGGGGATCTTGTGTTTCATTTAATTGATCCTGGTAAGAATTTTATAAGATAATCTGCTTTCACTTAACATCCCGATGAGAAAACCGCGGAAGGTCTGAACAGCGACCACACAAAGGACATCATTAATTGATGGCAATGGACAGACAGAGGGACGGGATTTGTGCTTTTCTCTGCACATCTCCAGGTTCCTGCGTCTGTCATTATTATTATTATTATTATTACTGCTGTAATGATATTGTGATTTCTATCCCTCCAACACAAGGTCTGCTGCCTTGTACAAATTGAGACACTAAGCCTGGCCCAAAGAGCTTGCAATCTAATAGTAAAAGGAGTGCATTGTTAGGAGGATTCTCTGGGCCGCTTGTTCCTTGTATGCGGCAGCATTCATGCGCCTCTTCCAGTCTCGGCGTTCTTTGGTGTGAGGCTCGGGGTATTTGCTGTGATTAAGTCGAGTGAAAAATGAGGCGTTTGTGTCCTTGCCGCTCTTGTAGGTTATTGGCGGAGATGTTTTTGTATTTAACTAGGAAGCTGTGATCCTTCCAACATCTGAGTGAAATTTCTGTCAGAGGATTCATGGCGTTTTCTCTTCTCGCAGTTCAAGGCTCCGAACATTAAATGTAAAATCACGCTTTAACATAATGGACCAAATATTTGAACTGAATTTCTATCTTTGCAGCAAGCCAAGGCAGCGCCCCCCTCCCCCGTCCCTCCGCCTGCACCGCTCTCTGATGGCACAGACTGGAACAGGAGGTCGCTCTGCCGAGGCTTCAGTATTCAAATATTCCTGAACAGAAAGAATATTTCAGATTTCTCTCCGCCAGGACAAGTTGTGATTAGAAGACTTGGGTGACAAATCACCGGAGTGTGACCCCGAGACTCACCGCTAATAGGCAGATATCCCGAGGACTTCCACATTCAGCCCCTTCCACCCAATGTCCTCCTCCTAAGTCCTGGAATCAGAACATCCCTCACAGGAGAGGTCCGAATCCTCCTTCTGACCCCTAGTACCCCTCACCGGGGGGTGTTCGGACCCCTTAGTACCCCTCACCGGAGTGTGACCCCGAGACTCACTGCTAATAGGCAGATATCCCGAGGACTTTCACATTCAGCCCCTTCCACCCAATGTCCTCCACCTAAGTCCTGGAATCAGAACATCCCTCACAAGAGAGGTCCGAATCCTCCTTCAACCCCCTAGTACCCCTCACCGGGGGGTGTTCTGCCCCTTAGTACCCTTTAACCGGAGAGTGACCCCAAGACTCACCGCTAATAGGCAGATATCCCGAGGACTTCCACATTCAGCCCCTTCCACCCAATGTCCTCCTCCTAAGTCCTGGAATCAGAACATCCCTCACAAGAGAGGTCCGAATCCTCCTTCAACCCCCTAGTACCCCTCACCGGGGGGTGTTCTGTCCCCTTAGTACCCCTCACCGGGGGGTGTTCTGACCCCCTAGTACCCCTTACCGGGGGGTGTTCTGACCCCCTAGTACCCCTTACCGGGGGGGGGGTGTTCTGACCCCCTAGTACCCCTTACCGGGGGGGTGTTCTGACCCCCTAGTACCCCTTACCGGGGGGTGTTCTGACCCCCTAGTACCCCTCACCGGGGGGGTGTTCTGACCCCCTAGTACCCCTCACTGGGGGGTGTTCTGACCCCCTAGTACCCCTTACCGGGGGGGTGTTCTGACCCCCTTGCACCCCTCACCGGGGGGGTGTTCTGACCCCCTTGCACCCCTCACCGGGGGGTGTTCTGTCCCCTTAGTACCCCTCACTGGGGGGTGTTCTGACCCCCTAGTACCCCTTACCGGGGGGTGTTCTGACCCCCTAGTACCCCTTACCGGGGGGTGTTCTGACCCCCTAGTACCCCTTACTGGGGGGGGTGTTCTGACCCCCTAGTACCCCTCACTGGGGGGTGTTCTGACCCCCTAGTACCCCTTACCGGGGGGTGTTCTGACCCCCTTGCACCCCTCACCGGGGGGGTGTTCTGACCCCCTTGCACCCCTCACCGGGGGGTGTTCTGACCCCCTAGTACCCCTCACCGGGGGGGTGTTCTGACCCCCTTGCACCCCTCACCGGGGGGTGTTCTGACCTCCTAGTACCCCTCACCGGGGGGGTGTTCTGACCCCCTAGTACCCCTCACCGGGGGGGGAGTGTTCTGACCCCCTAGTACTCCTCACCAGGGGGGTGTTCTGACCCCCTAGTACCCCTCACTGGGGGGGGGATGTTATGACCCTTTATAACCCTTCCTCACTACATATGGCCCAGAGAAGGCAGTTTAGAACACTGGCCTTAGCCAAGCTTTATGGACTATCAGGAATTGGTGGTGGGAGGACCTTGAAGTGATAGTCCACCAACATCATCAATGTGCTGCCCCAGTTCAAATAACGAAAGAGAAACCGAAGGACAAATTCCCTCCTGACAGCACTTTACATCCCGACACGGCGGGAAGATTATCGATGGTTTTCACAGAAATGTGCCGAATATTTCATGATGGAATTTTGGAGAAAGTGACCCGGAGCACACAGAGAATTCTACTCAATCCAACGAATAACTACAACCAACAGCAGCTGCAATCAGAAGGTTCCCTCCAAGGCTTCGAGACCCAAGTCACATACAAGTCACATACAAGTCATATACAAGTCACATACAAGTCATACACAAGTCACATACAAGTCACATACAAGTCATACACAAGTCATACACAAGTCATACACAAGTCACATACAAGTCATATACAAGTCACATACAAGTCATATACAAGTCACATACAAGTCATACACAAGTCATACACAAGTCATACACAAGTCACATACAAGTCATACACAAGTTACATACAAGTCATATACAAGTCACATACAAGTCATATACAAGTCACATACAAGTCATATACAAGTCACATACAAGTCATACACAAGTCAAATACAAGTCATATACAAGTCATATACAAGTCACATACAAGTCATACACAAGTCATATACAAGTCACATACAAGTCACATACAAGTCATACACAAGTCACATACAAGTCATACACAAGTCACATACAAGTCACATACAAGTCATATACAAGTCATATACAAGTCACATACAAGTCATATACAAGTCATATACAAGTCACATACAAGTCACACACAAGTCATATACAAGTCATATACAAGTCACATACAAGTCATACACAAGTCACATACAAGTCACATACAAGTCATATACAAGTCATATACAAGTCATACACAAGTCACATACAAGTCACATACAAGTCATATACAAGTCACATACAAGTCATATACAAGTCACATACAAGTCACACACAAGTCATATACAAGTCACATACAAGTCATATACAAGTCACATACAAGTCATATACAAGTCACATACAAGTCACACACAAGTCACATACAAGTCATATACAAGTCACACACAATCACATACAAGTCATATACAAGTCATACACAAGTCATATACAATCACATACAAGTCATATACAAGTTACATACAAGTCATACACAATCACATACAAGTCATATACAAGTCACATACAAGTCACATACAAGTCATATACAAGTCATACACAAGTCATATACAATCACATACAAGTCATATACAAGTCATATACAAGTCATACACAAGTCATATACAATCACATACAAGTCACATACAAGTCACACACAAGTCATATACAAGTCACATACAAGTCACATACAAGTCATATACAAGTCACATACAAGTCATACACAAGTCACACACAAGTCACACACAAGTCACACACAAGTCACATACAAGTCACACACAAGTCACATACAAGTCACACACAAGTCACACACAAGTCACATACAAGTCACATACAAGTCACACACAAGTCATATACAAGTCACATACAAGTCATACACAAGTCACATACAAGTCATATACAAGTCACATACAAGTCATATACAAGTCACATACAAGTCATATACAAGTCATATACAAGTCACATACAAGTCACATACAAGTCATATACAAGTCATATACAAGTCATATACAAGTCACATACAAGTCACACACAAGTCATATACAAGTCATACACAAGTCACATACAAGTCACACACAAGTCATATACAAGTCATATACAAGTCATATACAAGTCACATACAAGTCATACACAAGTCACACACAAGTCATATACAAGTCATACACAAGTCACATACAAGTCACACACAAGTCATATACAAGTCACATACAAGTCATATACAAGTCACATACAAGTCATACACAAGTCACATACAAGTCACACACAAGTCATATACAAGTCATATACAAGTCACATACAAGTCACACACAATCACATACATGTCATATACAAGTCACATACAATCACATACAAGTCATATACAAGTCATACACAATCACATACAAGTCATATACAAGTCATATACAAGTCATACACAAGTCATATACAAGTCACACACAAGTCATATACAAGTCATATACAAGTCACATACAAGTCACATACAAGTCATATACAAGTCACATACAAGTCATACACAAGTCACATACAAGTCACATACAAGTCACATACAAGTCATACACAAGTCACATACAAGTCATACACAAGTCACATACAAGTCACATACAAGTCATATACAAGTCATATACAAGTCACATACAAGTCACATACAAGTCATATACAAGTCACATACAAGTCACACACAAGTCATATACAAGTCATATACAAGTCACATACAAGTCATATACAAGTCACATACAAGTCATACACAAGTCACATACAAGTCATATACAAGTCATATACAAGTCATACACAAGTCACATACAAGTCACATACAAGTCATATACAAGTCACATACAAGTCATACACAAGTCACATACAAGTCATATACAAGTCATATACAAGTCATACACAAGTCACATACAAGTCACATACAAGTCATATACAAGTCACATACAAGTCATATACAAGTCACATACAAGTCATATACAAGTCACATACAAGTCACACACAAGTCATATACAAGTCACATACAAGTCATATACAAGTCATATACAAGTCACATACAAGTCACATACAATCACATACAAGTCATATACAAGTCACACACAATCACATACAAGTCATATACAAGTCATACACAAGTCATATACAATCACATACAAGTCATATACAAGTTACATACAAGTCATACACAATCACATACAAGTCATATACAAGTCACATACAATCACATACAAGTCATATACAAGTCACATACAAGTCACATACAAGTCATATACAAGTCATACACAAGTCATATACAATCACATACAAGTCATATACAAGTCATATACAAGTCATACACAAGTCATATACAATCACATACAAGTCACATACAAGTCACACACAAGTCATATACAAGTCACATACAAGTCACACACAAGTCATATACAAGTCACATACAAGTCACATACAAGTCATATACAAGTCACATACAAGTCATACACAAGTCACACACAAGTCACACACAAGTCACATACAAGTCACATACAAGTCACACACAAGTCATATACAAGTCACATACAAGTCATACACAAGTCACATACAAGTCACATACAAGTCATATACAAGTCACATACAAGTCACATACAAGTCATATACAAGTCACATACAAGTCACATACAATCACATACAAGTCATATACAAGTCATATACAAGTCATACACAAGTCATACACAAGTCATATACAAGTCATATACAAGTCACATACAAGTCACACACAAGTCATATACAAGTCATACACAAGTCACATACAAGTCACACACAAGTCATATACAAGTCATATACAAGTCATATACAAGTCACATACAAGTCATATACAAGTCACATACAAGTCATACACAAGTCACATACAAGTCACACACAAGTCATATACAAGTCATATACAAGTCACACACAATCACATACATGTCATATACAAGTCACATACAATCACATACAAGTCATATACAAGTCATACACAATCACATACAAGTCATATACAAGTCATATACAAGTCATACACAAGTCATATACAAGTCATACACAATCACATACAAGTCATATACAAGTCATATACAAGTCATACACAAGTCATATACAATCACATACAAGTCATATACAAGTCATATACAAGTCATACACAAGTCATATACAATTCACATACAAATCACATACAAGTCACATACAAGTCATATACAAGTCACACACAAGTCACATACAAGTCACACACAAGTCACACACAAGTCACATACAAGTCACACACAAGTCATATACAAGTCACATACAAGTCACACACAAGTCATATACAAGTCATATACAAGTCATATACAAGTCACATACAAGTCACATACAAGTCACATACACAATCACATACAAGTCACATACAAGTCATATACAAGTCACATACAAGTCATACACAAGTCATATACAATCACATACAAGTCATATACAAGTCATATACAAGTCACATACAAGTCATACACAAGTCATATACAATCACATACAAGTCACACACAAGTCACATACAAGTCATACACAAGTCATATACAAGTCACATACAAGTCACATACAAGTCACACACAAGTCACACACAAGTCACATACAAGTCATACACAAGTCATATACAAGTCACATACAAGTCATATACAAGTCACATACAAGTCACATACAAGTCATATACAAGTCATATACAAGTCACATACAAGTCATATACAAGTCATATACAAGTCACATACAAGTCACATACAAGTCACATACAAGTCATATACAAGTCACATACAAGTCATATACAAGTCATATACAAGTCACATACAAGTCACATACAAGTCACACACAAGTCACATACAAGTCATATACAATCACATACAAGTCACATACAAGTCACACACAAGTCACATACACCAGGCGTTATTCTAACGGTTGGGAATTGGGATCGGTGATTGTTGTGCAGAAAACAATCTGTAATACAGAGAAGTGCGGAGAGGAGGGGAGAGGAGAGGAGGGGAGGGGAGAGGAGAGGAGAGGAGGGGAGGGGAGAGGAGAGGATGGGAGGGGAGGGGAGAGGAGAGGAGAGGAGAGGAGAGGAGGGGAGAGGAGGGGAGGGGAGGGGAGGGGAGAGGAGAGGATGGGAGGGGAGGGGAGAGGAGAGGAGAGGAGGGGAGGGGAGGGGAGGGGAGAGGAGAGGATGGGAGGGGAGGGGAGAGGAGAGGAGAGGAGAGGAGAGGAGAGGAGGGGAGAGGAGGGGAGGGGAGGGGAGGGGAGAGGAGAGGATGGGAGGGGAGGGGAGAGGAGAGGAGAGGAGAGGAGGGGAGGGGAGGGGAGGGGAGAGGAGAGGAGGGGAGGGGAGGGGAGGGGAGGGAGAGGAGAGGAGAGGAGAGGAGGGGAGGGGAGGGGAGGGGAGAGGAGAGGAGAGGAGAGGAGAGGAGAGGAGAGGAGAGGAGAGGAGAGGAGAGGAGAGGAGTGGAGAGGAGAGGAGAGGAGAGGAGAGGAGTGGAGAGGAGAGGAGTGGAGAGGAGAGGAGAGGAGAGGAGAGGAGATCCATCTCTCAGGTCTCTAGAACAACATTTCATTTCCTTGGGGCGGCTCTGAGATATACGATCTCCGCACAGCTTGTCTGAACCATTCAGCCCTACAAACTCATCTATTTATCCCAAATTCACATCTCTATGGATGGCTGAGGGCATGTGAGAGAGAAGAGAGATAGGGGAGGGGTGGAGAGAGGAGAGGAGGGAAAGGAGAGGGGAGAGGAGAGAAAGGAAAGGAGGAGAAGAGAGAGGAGAGGAGGGAAAGGAGGAGAGGAGAGAGGAGGAGAGGAGAGGAAAAGGAGGAGAGGAGACGGGAGAGGAGAGGGGAGAGGAGGGAAAGAGGGGGAAGAGAGGAGGAGAGGAGGAGAGGAGAGGAGAGGAGGGAAAGGAGGAGAAGAGAGAGGAGAGGAGGGAAAGGAGGATAAGAGAGAGGAGAGGAGAGAAAGGAGGAGAGGAGAGAGGAGAAGAGAGGAGAGAGAGGAGAGGAGGGAAAGGAGGAGAAGAGAGAGGAGAGGAGAGGAGAGGAGAGGAGAGAGGAGGGGAGAGGAGGGAAAGGAGGAGAAGAGAGAGGAGAGGAGGGAAAGGAGGAGAAGAGAGAGGAGAGGAGGGAAAGGAGGAGAAGAGAGAGAAGAAGAGAGGAGAGAAAGGAGGAGAGGAGAGAGGAGAGGAGAGAAGAGAGAGGAGGAGAGGAGGGAAAGGAGGAGAAGAGAGAGGAGAGGAGGAGAGCAGGGGAGGGACATACAGACATACAGGGGCCCTTAGAAGACATACAGGGGCCCTTAGAAGAAGACATACAGGGGCCCTTAGAAGAAGACATACAGGACCCTTATAAGAAGACATACAGGGACCCTTATAAGAAGACATACAGGGGCCCTTAGAAGAAGACATACAGGACCCTTATAAGAAGACATACAGGGGCCCTTAGAAGACATACAGGACCCTTATAAGACATACAGGGGCCCTTGGAAGACATGCAGGGGCCCTTAGAAGAAGACATACAGGACCCTTATAAGAAGACATACAGGGGCCCTTAGAAGAAGACATACAGGACCCTTATAAGAAGACATACAGGGGCTCTTAGAAGACATACAGGGGCCTTATAAGGCATACAGGGGCCCTTGGAAGACATGCAGGGGCCCTTAGAAGAAGACATACAGGACCCTTATAAGAAGACATACAGGGGCCCTTAGAAGAAGACATACAGGACCCTTATAAGAAGACATACAGGGGCCCTTAGAAGACATACAGGGGCCTTATAAGACATACAGGGGCCCTTAGAAGACATGCAGGGGCCCTTAGAAGAAGACATACAGGACCCTTATAAGAAGACATACAGGGGCCATTAGAAGACATACAGGACCCTTATAAGAAGACATACAGGGGCCCTTAGAAGAAGACATACAGGGGCCCTTAGAAGAAGACATACAGGACCCTTATAAGAAGACATACAGGGGCCCTTAGAAGACATACAGGACCCTTATAAGAAGACATACAGGACCCTTAGAAGAAGACATACAGGGGCCCTTAGAAGACATACAGGGGCCCTTAGAAGACATACAGGGGCCCTTAGAAGAAGACATACAGGGGCCTTTAGAAGAAGACATACAGGACCCTTATAAGAAGACATACAGGGGCCCTTAGAAGACATACAGGGGCCCTTAGAAGACATACAGGGGCCCTTAGAAGACATACAGGGGCCCTTAGAAGACATACAGGGGCCCTTAGAAGACATACAGGGGCCCCGGCGTGGGTATATGACAGCATTTCCCCCTTTAGTGCTTTGTATTTGATATTTCAGACCCCCTCCCCCACAGTACGTCTTATTAATAAACATAAGCCGGTGGAATTCGGCTAATACTCGGCTCATTATTAAACTGTAGACGGTACTCATGAAATGATCATAATCTAAAAATCACTATTATGTAGAATAAAGTGCTTAAGCTGTTAAGAAACTCATTAACAAACATTATAGACGGTAAAATGCCGGCGTTATTCCGAGCCGGATTTGGAGCTGTCAGGACGCCATCATTAGCATTTCACTTTTATGTTCTAGGAGTGGATTGCTCTTCAGAATGGAGGATTGTGGCCCCGGAGCCCGGCGGCTGGGCGCTTGTATTGGGTGAGGAGTCTCCTTGATTGGTATCTATTAACCCACCTGACCTGTGCCATCATACCTTCATTGTCCATGATTAGTGGAGTGATTGCTGTAATTGGGCGGCTTGACTATCGGAGGGACCACAGGCAGCAGGAAATGTCGGTCAATCATATAACAGAAGTTAGGAAATGAAAACATAATTCATGGCAATAATGGGTGTTAGAGCCAGATTGGCACCGGATTGGACGGTGTGGATATAGACACGCGGGTATGAGGCTCTCCATACATTTCATGGACATGGGCTACACCAGCTTCTGAAGCCAACAAAGCCACATTTCCAGCATTTCCTGCTCCAGCCCTGATGAAGAGAGTTCTTATAACCCCTGGAACATGTTGGCTTCTTTCCTGATATTACTATCAATAAATCATTTCATATTTTATAACACTCTCTTCACCCCATACCAATGGATCGCACCTGAAACGCCTCTCCTCCCAGTGACATGTGGAATCTCCAGTCTATACTAGCCATTCTCTACCAGGAATCCTCCAGATGTTTCTCGGGGTCCCAAGAGGAGCAGCAGATTCACGGCCTGTAAAGTTCCAGCACCAACTTCACTCAGAAGGGCGAGTGGCATGGAACCAATGACTGATAATGCCAAACTATTCGTACCTCCTGTCACTCCATCTCTGACCTTCTCCTGGTTTTCTTTTGGGTTCCACATCTTCAGCCATATTGATTGGCCACACCAGGACACACAATTCCAACTGATCACCAAACGAAAGGGGCACTTCTCCCATTGACCATCAATGTAAGGGGGTTCTTGATTTAAGGTATCCCTCAAGCTGTTGCAGAACTACAAGTCCCATCATGTCTCTGCCTTTTGGAGTCATGCTTGTAACTGTCAGCCTTCCAATGCCTCATGGGACTTGTAGTTCCACAACAGTTGTAGGCCACAGGTTGAGCACCCATGATTTAAGGGTCTTCTGTCGTGGAGGTTGGGAAAGGTTGATGATGACTGAAGGGTTGCCTGTGGTCGGGAGGTTGGGTAAATTTGATGATGATGTAAGGGTTCGCTGTAGTTTGGAGGTCGGGTAAGGTTGATAATGACTTAAGGGTTTCCTGTGGTGGAGGTTGGGTAAGTAGATGATAATTGAAGGGTTCCCTGTGGTGGAGGTTGGGTAAGGTGGATGATGATTGAAGGGTTTCCTGTGGTGGAGGTTGGGTAAGGTGGATGATGATTGAAGGGTTCCCTGTGGTGGAGGTTGGGTAAGGTGGATGATGATTTAGGGGCTCCCTGTGGTGGAGGTTGGGTAAGGTTGATGGTGATTGAAGGGTTCCCTGTGGTCAGGAGGCTAGGTAAAGTTGATGATAATTGAAGGGTTTTCCTGTGGTGGAGGTTGGGTAAGGTCAATGATGATTTAAGGGTTCCCCATGGTCGGAAGGTCGGGTAAGGTTGATGATGATTGAAGGGTTCCCTGTGGTTGGGAGGTTGGGTAAGGTTGATGATGATTTAGGGGTTCCCTGTGGTTGGGAGGTTGGGTAAGGTTGATAATTATTTAGGGGTTCCCTGTGGCCAGGAGTTCGGTAAGGTTGATGATAACTGAAGGGTTCCCTGTGGTGGAGGTTGGTTAAGGTTGATGATTATTTAAGGGTTCCCTGTGGTCGAGGTTGGTTAAGGTTGATGATTATTTAAGGGTTCCCTGTGGTCAGGAGGTTGGGTAAGGTTGATGATAATTGAAGGGTTCCCTGTGGTCGAGGTTGGGTAAGGTGGATGATTATTTAAGGGTTCCCTGTGGTCAGGAGGTCAGGTAAGGTTGATAATGATTGATGGGTTCCCAGTATTGGAGGGTGGGTAAGGTTGAGGATGATATAGTGGTTCCCTGTGGTGGAGGTTGGGTAAGGTTGATGATAATTGAAGGGTTCCCTGTGGTCAGGAGGTTGGGTAAGGTGGATGATGATTTAGGGGTTCCCTGTGGTGGAGGTTGGGTAAGGTGGATGATGATTTAGAGGTTCCCTGTGGTCGGGAGGTTGGGTAAGGTTGAGGATGATATAGGGGTTCCCTGTCGTGGAGGTTGGGTAAGGTGGATGATGATTTAGGGGCTCCCTGTGGTGGAGGTTGGGTAAGGTTGATGATGATTTAGGGGTTCCCTGTGGTGGAGGTTGGGCAAGGTTGAGGATGATTTAAGGGCTCCCTGTGGTCGGGAGGTTGGGTAAGGTTGATGATAATTGAAGGGTTCCCTGTGGTCAGGAGGTTGGGTAAGGTGGATGATGATTTAGGGGTTCCCTGTGGTGGAGGTTGGGTAAGGTGGATGATGATTTAGGGGTTCCCTGTGGTGGAGGTTGGGTAAGGTGGATGATGATTTAGGGGTTCCCTGTGGTCGGGAAGTTGGGTAAGGTTGAGGATGATATAGGGGTTCCCTGTCGTGGAGGTTGGGTAAGGTGGATGATGATTTAGGGGCTCCGTGTGGTGGAGGTTGGGTAAGGTTGATGATGATTTAGGGGCTCCCTGTGGTGGAGGTTGGGTAAGGTGGATGATGATTTAGGGGTTCCCTGTGGTCGGGAGGTTGGGTAAGGTGGATGATGATATAGGGGTTCCCTGTGGTCGGGAGGTTGGGTAAGGTGGATGATGATATAGGGGTTCCCTGTGGTCGGGAGGTTGGGTAAGGTGGATGATGATTTAGGGGTTCCCTATGGTCGGGAGGTTGGGTAAGGTTGAGGATGATATAGGGGTTCCCTGTCGTGGAGGTTGGGTAAGGTTGATAATGATTGATGGGTTCCCAGTATTGGAGGTTGGGTAAGGTTGAGGATGATATAGGGGTTCCCTGTGGTGGAGGTTGGGTAAGGTGGATGATGATTTAGGGGTTCCCTGTGGTCGGGAGGTTGGGTAAGGTTGATGATGATATAGGGGTTCCCTGTGGTCGGGAGGTTGGGTAAGGTTGAGGATGATATAGGGGTTCCCTGTCGTGGAGGTTGGGTAAGGTTGATAATGATTGATGGGTTCCCAGTATTGGAGGTTGGGTAAGGTTGAGGATGATATAGGGGTTCCCTGTGGTGGAGGTTGGGTAAGGTTGAGGATGATATAGGGGCTCCCTGTGGTGGAGGTTGGGTAAGGTAGATGATGATTTAGGGGTTCCCTGTGGTCAGGAGGTTGGGTAAGGTTGATGATAATTGAAGGGTTCCCTGTGGTGGAGGTTGGGTAAGGTGGATGATGATTTAGGGGTTCCCTGTGGTCGGGAGGTTGGGTAAGGTTGATGATGATATAGGGGTTCCCTGTGGTCGGGAGGTTGGGTAAGGTTGAGGATGATATAGGGGTTCCCTGTCGTGGAGGTTGGGTAAGGTTGATGATGATAATTGAAGGGTTCCCTGTGGTGGAGGTTGGGTAAGGTGGATGATGATTTATGGGTTCCCTGTGGTGGAGGTTGGGTAAGGTGGATGATGATTTAGGGGTTCCCTGTGGTGGAGGTTGGGTAAGGTGGATGATGATTTAGGGGTTCCCTGTGGTGGAGGTTGGGTAAGGTTGATGATGATTTAGGGGCTCCCTGTGGTGGAGGTTGGGTAAGGTTGAGGATGATTTAGGGGCTCCCTGTGGTGGAGGTTGGGTAAGGTGGATGATGATTTAGGGGTTCCCTGTGGTGGAGGTTGGGTAAGGTGGATGATGATTTAGGGGTTCCCTGTGGTGGAGGTTGGGTAAGGTGGATGATGATTTAGGGGTTCCCTGTGGTGGAGGTTGGGTAAGGTTGAGGATGATATAGGGGTTCCCTGTGGTCGGGAGGTTGGGTAAGGTTGAGGATGATATAGGGGTTCCCTGTGGTCGGGAGGTTGGGTAAGGTTGAGGATGATATAGGGGTTCCCTGTCGTGGAGGTTGGGTAAGGTTGATAATGATTGATGGGTTCCCAGTATTGGAGGTTGGGTAAGGTTGAGGATGATATAGGGGTTCCCTGTGGTGGAGGTTGGGTAAGGTTGAGGATGATATAGGGGCTCCCTGTGGTGGAGGTTGGGTAAGGTAGATGATGATTTAGGGGTTCCCTGTGGTCAGGAGGTTGGGTAAGGTTGATGATAATTGAAGGGTTCCCTGTGGTGGAGGTTGGGTAAGGTGGATGATGATTTAGGGGTTCCCTGTGGTCGGGAGGTTGGGTAAGGTTGATGATGATATAGGGGTTCCCTGTGGTCGGGAGGTTGGGTAAGGTTGAGGATGATATAGGGGTTCCCTGTCGTGGAGGTTGGGTAAGGTTGATGATGATAATTGAAGGGTTCCCTGTGGTGGAGGTTGGGTAAGGTGGATGATGATTTAGGGGTTCCCTGTGGTGGAGGTTGGGTAAGGTGGATGATGATTTAGGGGTTCCCTGTGGTGGAGGTTGGGTAAGGTTGATGATGATTTAGGGGCTCCCTGTGGTGGAGGTTGGGTAAGGTTGAGGATGATTTAGGGGCTCCCTGTGGTGGAGGTTGGGTAAGGTGGATGATGATTTAGGGGTTCCCTGTGGTGGAGGTTGGGTAAGGTGGATGATGATTTAGGGGTTCCCTGTGGTGGAGGTTGGGTAAGGTGGATGATGATTTAGGGGTTCCCTGTGGTGGAGGTTGGGTAAGGTGGATGATGATTTAGGGGTTCCCTGTGGTGGAGGTTGGGTAAGGTGGATGATGATTTAGGGGTTCCCTGTGGTGGAGGTTGGGTAAGGTTGAGGATGATATAGGGGTTCCCTGTGGTCGGGAGGTTGGGTAAGGTTGAGGATGATATAGGGGTTCCCTGTGGTCGGGAGGTTGGGTAAGGTTGAGGATGATATAGGGGTTCCCTGTCGTGGAGGTTGGGTAAGGTTGATAATGATTGATGGGTTCCCAGTATTGGAGGTTGGGTAAGGTTGAGGATGATATAGGGGTTCCCTGTGGTGGAGGTTGGGTAAGGTTGAGGATGATATAGGGGCTCCCTGTGGTGGAGGTTGGGTAAGGTAGATGATGATTTAGGGGTTCCCTGTGGTCAGGAGGTTGGGTAAGGTTGATGATAATTGAAGGGTTCCCTGTGGTGGAGGTTGGGTAAGGTGGATGATGATTTAGGGGTTCCCTGTGGTCGGGAGGTTGGGTAAGGTTGATGATGATATAGGGGTTCCCTGTGGTCGGGAGGTTGGGTAAGGTTGAGGATGATATAGGGGTTCCCTGTCGTGGAGGTTGGGTAAGGTTGATGATGATAATTGAAGGGTTCCCTGTGGTGGAGGTTGGGTAAGGTGGATGATGATTTAGGGGTTCCCTGTGGTGGAGGTTGGGTAAGGTGGATGATGATTTAGGGGTTCCCTGTGGTGGAGGTTGGGTAAGGTTGATGATGATTTAGGGGCTCCCTGTGGTGGAGGTTGGGTAAGGTTGAGGATGATTTAGGGGCTCCCTGTGGTGGAGGTTGGGTAAGGTGGATGATGATTTAGGGGTTCCCTGTGGTGGAGGTTGGGTAAGGTGGATGATGATTTAGGGGTTCCCTGTGGTGGAGGTTGGGTAAGGTGGATGATGATTTAGGGGTTCCCTGTGGTGGAGGTTGGGTAAGGTGGATGATGATTTAGGGGTTCCCTGTGGTGGAGGTTGGGTAAGGTTGATGATGATTTAGGGGCTCCCTGTGGTGGAGGTTGGGTAAGGTTGAGGATGATTTAGGGGCTCCCTGTGGTGGAGGTTGGGTAAGGTTGAGGATGATTTAGGGGCTCCCTGTGGTGGAGGTTGGGTAAGGTGGATGATGATTTAGGGGTTCCCTGTGGTGGAGGTTGGGTAAGGTGGATGATGATTTAGGGGTTCCCTGTGGTGGAGGTTGGGTAAGGTTGATGATGATTTAGGGGCTCCCTGTGGTGGAGGTTGGGTAAGGTTGAGGATGATTTAGGGGCTCCCTGTGGTGGAGGTTGGGTAAGGTGGATGATGATTTAGGGGTTCCCTGTGGTGGAGGTTGGGTAAGGTGGATGATGATTTAGGGGTTCCCTGTGGTGGAGGTTGGGTAAGGTGGATGATGATTTAGGGGTTCCCTGTGGTGGAGGTTGGGTAAGGTTGAGGATGATATAGGGGTTCCCTGTGGTCGGGAGGTTGGGTAAGGTTGATGATGATAATTGAAGGGTTCCCTGTGGTGGAGGTTGGGTAAGGTGGATGATGATTTAAGGGTTCCCTGTGGTCAGGAGGTCAATCCATACACGAGGAGAACTGGTGGGATCCTGCGATACAGAACCTCTTCTGAATGACAGGCAGATATCCATCATATGAGGCAATCTGCTGCCAGAAAAAAGGAATGAGAACTCAGGAATACCTCACTAAGGTCAGGACGAGGCTGTGAAGGTTGCGGTATTTGGAATGTGTGCTACTATGGAGGTTGTGCCATCACACTATCTGTACCAGATCATGTCACAATAAATAGGACCACATGGAGAAGGCGGAAAATATGTGGGTGGTGGACTTACTAAACACAAGATCTAAGCTTTCTTTTACCCCACTTTTTCAGTTCTGGGTGGAATAGGGAAGAGATTTACCCCCTACTACATCCTCACTGCTGTATGAGGCTCTGGCAGAGATATCTTACAGAATTCTGGGTCAGAGATGGAAAAAGGCCAAATTGGGCCCTATGGACGGTAACAGCTTTGGCCCCGAATCCATTTGACTTAGATGGTTACCAATTGCAAGAGTCCCTGAGAAGACACCCTTGTACATTTTGTGTGTTGGCCCCATCAGACGTCAACTATCTGCAATACATCAGGTAATGTTGCTTTGCCCCCCCCTGGTATCGGGGCCCTAGGCTCCTCCCCTGGTATCGGGGCCCTAGGCTCCTCCCCTGGTATCGGGGCCCTAGGCTCCTCCTCTGGTTGCATTGTGGATGATCTGCAGTCAGGATGACAGTCAGGGAGTTGTGGCACTTCTTGGAGTTCAGCTTTACATAATCCTATGGAGCATCAGCTAGGGGCAGTGACACCATAACACTGGTATCTAATAGTGGGGAAAAAGGGGGGGGGGGGGAGTTCAGCCTACAGCAGCTACCAGATGATGTCCATGGGTGGGTAAGGTGACAAATAATGATAAAGACCTGGCTGGGGATCACACCCCTTAAGGTGACACCTCTGCATTATTCATGGTTGGAGTCCCACTTTTCCAGTCCTGGTGATGCCATGAAAAGGCAGGTAGGTTGAGGGGCCGAATGTATAGCAGATAGAACACGCTGAGCTCTGCGCCCGGCCTACCGGCGGCTTTGTTTGATGAAGGTTGTATGGCAGACACAGTGAGAGATTCGGGAACAATTCCATCCTTGTACTTCTCACCTCCCACAAGAACACACCGTGTACGGCCATTAATGGAACGAGTAAATTGGACTTGTTAATGGAATTGCACTATTGCAATTTTCTTGTAAATTGAGCTTTTACAGTGGTGACAGCTTCTATCTGCTAATATAGCAATATTTCCTCCCCTATGCAGCCATTCCCATAATGGATCGTGCGTCCTGCTCTGCGTTTTCCAACCAAAACAACATCTCACGAATCCTTTCTTCCTAACAAATCGCAGACACTGAGCAGTCAACGGACTTTATCAGGTGAAATCAGTATATAAACCCCCCCCCCATATACAGATCGCCCCCGCACATATATACCCCCAATGGCCAGACCTCCATGTAAAATTCAGATAAAGGATCCACTTTAATCTGCTCAGATGTCCTCTAATGTCTCCATATATCTTCCTCCATACCACCTATATATATATATATATATCGTCCTCCATACCACCTATATATATATATATCTCGTCCTCCATACCACCTATATATATATCGTCCTTCATACCACCTATATATATATATATATATCTCGTCCTCCATACCACCTATATATATATCGTCCTCCATACCACCTATATATATATATATATCTCGTCCTCCATACCACCTATATATATATATATCGTCCTCCATACCACCTATATATATATATATATATCGTCCTCCATACCACCTATATATATATATATATATCGTCCTCCATACCACCTATATATATATATATATATATCGTCCTCCATACCACCTATATATATATATATATCGTCCTCCATACCACCTATATATATATATATATCGTCCTCCATACCACCTATATATATATATATCGTCCTCCATACCACCTATATATATATATTTATGGTCGGAGCCCTATGTCCGATATGGACATAGATAACACATATAATAAAGATAAGACTTACCATCGGAAATAGACCTGGAAGTGTGGACTTACCATATGAAATGGACCTGAAAGTGTGCCTTGGTCTAATGGCCGGTATGCCAAAATAAGGGGGCAAAAACATTCAGGTAGGGGTATAATATTTTTGGTTTTCAGGTATTCATTGAGCCAATTTGGAGAATGCCTGTGTCATCTCTACTTGAGGATTGGGTATATACCGGGCGACGCAGGCTGATTTCCATCTGCCTAGTCTTTTGATGATGTGGTCTGGAACCCCCTGGCGGGTTGCTGCGGAGGCTGCTCCGATGCGGAAGGAGTGTCCGGAGTACTGACTGGGTTTAAGGTGAAGATTGCGGAGAAGTATCCTTATGTGTTTTCCAAAGTGACATGCGTTTAAGGGTTTAACTGGGAATGGTAGAAGAGGACTGGTGTCCGATTGTTCAGGCAGGAGTGAGAGGAGACGGTTAAGTACGGTGACTGGACACCAGCTGTTATTGGTTCTGTAGAGGTGAATGTCCACTCCAGAGCCTGTTTCCTGGGTTTAAGAAACCTCGAGGTGAAGGATGAAATGGTCTTGGTGGCGAAGCAAGTGCCGTCTGCGTAATACTTGGTCTGTGGGGTGGTTATAGGTGAATTCGCCAGGTCGCAAGAACCGGTAGTAAGCCAACTATATGGCTGCTTGTAGGACCGTGCTGGGCAGCAGACCGAATGGCGAAGTAGCCAGAATAGTCGACATATCCCTGAAGATGGGCCCCGTAATGGGTAAGCGCTTAGTACTGATCACTGGTTGTTGTTTCTGGATGCCCCTTAGGATGGCTCGTATAGCGTGTGATGAGAACAGTGAAGATTTTGTGGGGTCTTCCAGGGTCACGAAATGTTGTATGCCGGCTAGGTGTAGCCGAATGGTATTGTAAGATAAAGCCAGCTGAGTGTGGCAGTATGAAATGAAGGCCAGTACCTGTTTGACATCTATTGGTCCTTTACGGCAGGATGTGAGAAATTTATTGAACGCCTTTCAAGCTGTCTGGTAGGCTTTGAGTGTGTTATGAGAGAGTGAGTGATTGATGAGCTGCGTTGCTCCTTGTAAATGTTAGACTAGTCCAGGGTCAGTTGTGACCAGGCAGGGATAGGGGCCGACACTGGATCGGCTCCGGGAACCTGTTTGAAAAGGAGGTGTAGTTAGAACGTGGCAGTGCGTCAGCAGCTAAATTGTGTCTGCCTGGAATAAATGCACAGTGTATGTTAAACTGATGCTGTAAGAACAGTTGTACCAATCTGCGCAGGAAGGACATGACTGCTGGGGAATTGGACCTGCCTTTGTTGATGATGTCTGCCGTGGCCTGATTGTCGGTGGTGAAGACTACGGTTTGCCCTGTCCAATGGTGACCCCAGAGTTGTGCAGCTGCCACCATGGGATAGAGTTCGAAGAGGGAAGATGTTTTGAATAAAGCCGGGTATCAACAGTATCTGTTGAGGCCAGGGTCCTGAAAACCAATGATGGCCAAAAATTGCAGCGAAACCTGTGGTGGCTGCAGCGTCTGTCACCACCTGGGGTGACAGGGCTGAAACCACGGGTATAATTAGGGATATGCCATTCCGGGAGGACGGAATTCGTCCCACATAGATAGGTCCGCTATTGCTGCGGAGTCTAGATTTAAGATCTGATCGGGGTCTTGTGTTTCTGGCAGGAATCTCAGCAGGCGTGACACGAAGGTGCGGCCTTGTGGAATAATTCGTATGGCGAAATTTAGCATTGCCAGGAGAGATTGCAACTGCTTCTTGGTACACCCCTTGATGTGGGTGAATTTGTGAAGGACCGCCTTAATGCGGGTTAGTTTGTCGAGGGGGAGATTGGCTTGCATAGCGCAGGTGTCTAAGTTGACCCTGAGAAAGGTGATGTTATGTGCTGGGCCTTCTACTTTGTGCTCGGTGATGGGAAGATTGGGTTTTCCGAATATCGCTCTGAGTTTGTCGAGGTCTCCTGGGGGCTTGCTGGGAGGTTCTATTAGTAGGTAGTCGTCCAGGTAATGGATGACTTTTTGTCACTGAGCCATGTGTAACAGTATCCAAGCAAGAGACTGAGCGAATGTGTCGAAGAGCCAAGGGCTGCTCTTCGAACCGGACGTCAGTTTTGTGGCCAAATAATATGCCTCCTTCCACTTGATGCCATGCCAGCACCAAAGGGATGGGTGGATAGGCAGGAGCTTAAAGGCATCCGAGATGTCGGTTTTGGAAAGCCAGGCACCTGTACCTGCTTTGATGACTGCTTGTATCGGCATGTCTACGGAGGAATATTTTAGGGAGAATTCTTCGGAGGGAATCAGGGAATTGAGACTGGGGATGTGGGAAGAATGAGGCGCAGACAGGTGGTACCCCAAACGTAATTTATTTGTGAATTTGCCCTTGACAAGCCCCAAATAGGGCTGACTCTCCAAGTGCTGAAAGGGGGCTGAGTGAAAGGCCTATAACGTACTCTCGGCCTAGTTCTGTTTGTAAGAGCCGATCTATGGTTTGTTCGTCGATGGCTGCTGAACGAATATCCCCACATTCGTACGTACTGTGAGGTAGTGAAATGAGGCCTGTGTGAAAGCCTACTGTGAAGCCCTGAATAAGGTAGGTGGCCAGAGAGGGGGTGGTATGTGAGGTGAGGTAGAGTCTTAGCCATAAGACGTTGATCCGGCTTAGTCATGCCCTCTTCTGTTGTTTGACTTCGCACAAGTTCCTTGGGTGCGCTCTTTGGCATAAGGTGCAGATGTGGAGTAGGCGGCACTGACTGATGTTGCAGGACCCGTAATTGTAATTTATTGCAGATGGCTGCCCCTCCCACGGTTCGGACTGGGCGTCTGAATTTGTCTACCTGAGGCGTTTGTTCAGGGGCCGACTGACCCTGAAGTGCACCGGAGGTAGAGGGAAATTCGAAAGGACGTTTGATAGTCGCATTGGCGCACCAGGTGGCAGTGTGGGTGGAGGTCTGGCAAATCGCACCTAGGGGTGAGCGTAAGCCGGAAAAATGGCGGCAGAAGAGCTCTGTGTCCATGAGACTCCAATTTGTTGTTGTTTGGAACTGTGTGAGTCTGGCTGCGGCCTTTGCGGAAAAGGAACGGTGGTAATCGTAAAAGGAAAATCCTCCAAATTTGTAGCCCAAGTCTACTACCGTATGGAGGTACAATCCAGCTCTTCCCTTCTGCTGGGGGCGGCTGAGCATGGGACTTCTCTCAGCGTGCGGAAGGCCAAGGTGAATTCTGGAACAGATAACTTGCGGTTCGGTCTGGGGTCTTTGGTTTTAAGGACCACCGATAGCCGCGGTCGGTCGAGCCTCCGGGAGTGCCACCCTGGTTTGTACGTCTGAGACCGAGGTAGACAGGGACGACACCATCGTGTGAAGTTGTGCGATGGCCGAAGATATTGACTGAAGGGATGCCTGTTGGGTACTGGGTCCTGCTGCTGGTGGGGGAAAAGGGGGCTTGAACAGCTCACCTTTCCTCGCTGCGGCGGGGAAGGGCACACCTCTGCGTCTTAGCTCCGCCGTCAGTTTGGGGATAGTCCATCCCCTGAGGGACTTCACGCTGCTGCTCTCTGAGAGCGGGGAAGGTGACAGAGGGGCCGTGAAGTCTTCGCTGCCGGCCTGTGACATGATTTGATCTGATGAGAATATCCTGTTTTTGAGCTCGTATATTTTTTTTTTTTTTTTTTTTTTTTTTTTTGTGAGAACGAAATGATTCGAAATGTTTGCCTTGATTTTTGAAATGACTGAACTGCATGACAAAGGTCCGGCCTGGTCGTGTCGTGACTGATGCGACCGTGAACCGGGCTCTGGAGCATGCACTGAAATGAGGCAACAGAAGAAACATTGGTGCACACCGGGACGAATCGGTGCTTGTTTGATGCATCTGGATTCGAATCGGAGCGCAGCATGAAATGAAATGAGAGAAATGTTTACCTTGACCGAGGCTTGAATTGGTTGTGCCGTGTTTTGCGACTGGCAACCGACCGAGCTCTGGTATAGGTATGGATACGGCCGAATCAACTGCGGCATTCCGTGACGAATCGGTGCATGTGGATGCGACTGTTTTCGAAACGGTGATGCGCTGTGGGAGTGAAATGGTAGCAATTCCCATGACAGAGATGCGGATCAGTCGCCCGATATCTGCGACTAGCTGTGATCCGGACTCTGGAGCATGTTTCTGAAATGAGGCCGAGCCCTGGAGCACGCCGTAACGAATCGGTGCATGGAGGATGCGACTGGATTCGAAGCGGAGCGCGGTAAGTGCGGTGTAACATATCGTTTTGCCATGACAGAGGCGGGAATCGGTCGTGCTGCTGTAGCGACTGACTACGAATCTGACTCTGGAGCATGTACTGAAATGTGGCCATACCTGGGGCACGCCGAGACGAATCGGTGCATTTCCATGCGACTAAATTCGTACCGGAGTGTGCTGTGTGGCAAATGAAATGATAACCATGACAGAGGTGATCGACTGCTTGTGACGTGACTCTGGAGCATGTACTGAAATGAGGCCGTAACTACTGGGGCACACCGGAGCGAATCGGTGCATCTTTTAGGTGCGACTGGATTCGAATCGGAGCGCGGTATGTGACTGAAATGAGAAATGATTTTGAAATGGTTTGAAATGATAGAAATGTGTCTAGAAATGTTTCAGAAATGAGAAATGATTGGTATCAAACTGACGTGGTTTGATAAGATTGTGAACTGCGAATGGCTATGGCTGTCTGCTGACTCACGTTTTTTGCAGTTTAAACATGCCTGAAATGTAGTGACGCACGCGTCGCGGTGGTTTCCTTAACTAACACGAAATGGTTACATAACGATAGTGCGAGTGATATACATTGTGGTTACGTACGTAAAAGTTGCGGGTGCTTCGTAAGTTTGATATCACGGTTTAGTGACATGATATCTAACAGTTCGTAAAAACAAAAGTCCGAGGGGACCCTACCTGGGACAGCCAAGCCAGACGCGTGGTACGAACGATACGGATCGGTAAACACTGACACTCTCGAGCACGAATAGCAAAATGCGGGAACTTCGCGAGACAGCAACTTGCGGACGTTTGGTATTCGGATAGTCGGCCTAGTGACGTAACGGATCGCGCACAGGAAACCGACAAGCACCACAGGTGAGCGGGCTGCTTAAATACCCGCCGGGCTCCTCCCATAAATTCAGGCCACCATACTGGCCTTCCTACATATCGTCCTCCATACCACCTATATATATCTTCCTCTGTACCTCCATACCACCTATATATATATATATATATCTTCCTCCGTTACAACCTATATATCTGGAGAGGATATAGGGGGAAGTAGTAATGGGGGGGATATATATAGGGGGTAGTAGTGATGGGGTGGATATAGGGGGTAGTAGTGATGGGGTGGATATAGGGGGTAGTACTGATGGGGTGGATATAGGGGGTAGTAGTGATGGGGTGGATATAAAGGGAGTACTCGGAATGGTCAGGGGTGGGTAGTGGGGTTCCCCAGGGTTCTGTGCTGGGACCAATCCTATTTAATTTCGTTCATAAACAATCTGGAGGATGGGATAAACAGTTCAATCTCTGTATTTGCAGACGATACTAAGCTAAGCAGGGCAATAACTTCTCCGCAGGATGTGGAAACCTTGCAAGAAGATCTGAACAAATGAATGGGGGAGGGGCAACTACATGGCAAATGAGGTTCAATGTAGAAAAATGTAAAATAATGTATTTGGGTGGTAAAAATACAGATTTTTAAAACGGCTTACCTGTAAATTCCTTTTCTTGGAGTACATCACGGGACACAGAGCACCATAATAATGACTATGTGGGTTATACGCTTACCTTCAGGTGATTGGACACTGGCAACCAATAGTAAGACGGTTCCTCCCATTTAACTCCTCCTATACCGGAAGTGCCTCAGTTTTGTAGCAAGCAATGATGATCCCAGAAGAGGGGAGGGACCTCTGTGTCCCCTGATGTACTCCAAGAAAAGGATTTTACAGGTAAGCTGTTTCTTTATGGTACATCACGGGACACAGAGCACCATAATAATGACTATGTGGGATGTCCTAAAGCAATGCATCTGAGGGGGGAGGGGGGAGGACACATCATCCTTAGACCCAATGGGCCTGAGATTATAAAGCTGCCTGGAACACGCTGTGGCCAAACACAGCCTCCCTTTGAGAACTCACATCCTCCTGGTAGAACGTGGTGAACGTTATGAACTGAAGACCAAGGGGCCGCATTGCAGACCTGAGCCATAGACACCTGCTGGCGTACTGCCCATGATGCACTGACCCCTCTAGTGGAGTGTGCTCTTATATCCCGGGTGAAACCCTGCGCTTTAATCCATACGCCTGGACAATAGTCTGACGAATCCACCTGGATATAGATGAACTTGTTGCCGGCTGTCCTCTTTTAGGACCTTCAAGAAAGACAAAAAGACAGTCTTCCGAAAAGGAGCGGACATTTCCAAGTAAACCTTCATCGCCCTCACCACATCCAGCGAGCGAAGCGACTTTTCCTCCCTAGTTTTAGGGTTTGGAAAAAAGGAAGGTAAAATGATATCCGGATTCAAATGAAATTTGGAAACCACCTTCGGTAGAAATTCCGGACGAGGTCACATGACCACTCTGTCCTGATGAAGAACCATAAAAGGTTCTTTGCAAGAAAGGGCGGCCAATTCTGACACCCTTCTAGCCGATGTTATAGCCACTAGGAAAACGAATTTCCTGGTCAATAGGAGAAAAGGGATATGCCTAATAGGTTCGAAGGGCTGACTCTGTAAGGCTGACAGTACCAAATTTAGGTCCCAAGGACACGAAGGTGGCTTAAGCGGTGGCCTCAGGTGTGTTACTCCCTTGACAAAGGTTCGCACCAAAGAATGGGATGCAATTGGTCTTTGGAAAAAAAACGATAAGGCCGAAATCTGTCCCTTGATTGTCCCTAAAGCGAGCTGTAAGTCTACTCCTGTTTGGAGAAAGGCGAGAACTCTTCCAATCGTATACCTACGAGGGTTCCATTTCCTTTTCTCACACCAAGAAATGTATGACTTCCAGACTCTATAATAGATAGCTCTACAAACTGATTTTCTAGCGTTTATCAAAGTGGACAAGACGGAACCCCTAACACCACGGTCTTTCAATAGTCTGGTCTCAATAGCCAGGCCATCAAATTCAGCAACCGTAAAGAAGGATGGAATATGGGCTCTTGGGACAACAGGTCTGGACGGCAAGGAAGAACCAACGGGTCCCCTACTGCCAACTTCACAATCTCCGAGTACCAGGACCTCCGGGGCCACGCTGAGGCCACTAAGATCACGGCTTCCGTTCCTCCCGTATTCTGCGTAGTAAGTGCGGCAGAATTTGGATCGGAGGGAAGGCATATATCAGAGAATACTGATCCCAAGAAACTACTAATGCGTCTATCCCGACAGCAAGCAGATCCTTGGTCCTGGACACAAACCTGTCCAGCTTGGCATTGAATCTGGATGCCAGCAGATCCACATCTGGGGTCCCCCAGTATTGGCAGATCTGTAGAAAAACCTCGGGATGCAGGGACCATTCCCCTGGTAACAATTTTTGGAGGAAATCCGCCTGCCAATTGTCCACCCCCGGGATAAACACTGCCGACAGAAACGGCACATGATTTTCTGCCCAAGTCAATATATGATCTACCTCTCTTTGGGCTGCTCGACTCCTGGTACCCCCCTCGTGGTTGATATTTTCCACTACTGTGGAGTTGTAGGACTGGACTCTGACAGGAAGCCCCCGCAATCTGGATGTCCAGAATCGCAAAGCCAGACAAGCTGCCTGGATCTCCAATAGATTGATGGGCAGGGTCTTTTCTGTCTGGGACCATACTCCCTGAACAGACGCTTCCTCTAGGACTGCTCCCCAGTCGAGAAGACTGGCACCCGTGGTTACAACTTTCCAAGCTACCGGTGGGAAAGACTTCCCTCTTTTTAAGTTGCTGGTTCTTAACCACCAAGAGAGGTTCCGTAGAACCTGTGGAGATAGAACCATTGATTGATCCAAGGTTCGAGCAGACTTGTCCCAGGCCTTTAGAATACTGTTCCGGAACACTCTGGAGTGGAACTGTGCATATGGCACTGCGCTGAAGGATGCCACCATCTTGCCCAATAACCTCATGCACAGCCGAACAGAAGGTGTTGGTTCTTTTCTCACCTTCTGTACAAGTTCCACTATTGAGGCGACCTTTAAGGGTGGAAGAAACACCTTTCCTTGGGCGGTGTCCAGGACCAGTCCCAGATCAAGGCCTGGGTTGGACAAAGAGCTGACTTGTCCATATTTATCATCCAACCTAGGTGTTGTAAAACCCATACTGTTCTTGACACGTTCTGAACTAGTATGGGGTGAGAACATTCCCATAGAAGAAGATCGTCCAGATATCCTACTACGGAGACTTTCTGAGACCTTAGGGAAGCCAACACTGGGGCCAGAATCTTTGTGAAGACCCTGGGGGCCGTGGCCAGACCGAAGGGTAGTGCCACAAATTGGAAATGCCTGCCCTCTACAGCGAAGCGTAAAAACCTTTGATGTGGACTGAAGATCGGCACATGAAGGTATGCGTCCTTGATATCTATAGACACAAAGTAGTCTCCCTTTCTCAGCGACTTTATTATTGAATGAACCGACTCCATGCAGAAGGATCGGACGTCTACAAAGAAATTGAGAGCCTTGAGGTCCAAAATAAGCCTTACTTCCCCATTTGGCTTTGGCACGGTGAAAAGGTTTGAATAAAACCCCTTGAATCTTTCCTCGTGCAGAACCTTTACAATTACCCCTTGCGTCAGCAGATGGTGTAAAGCTAGGAGTAGGCATCTTCTTTTCTCTGGAACCGCCGGGACCCTTGAGTACAGAAATCGGTTCGGGGGGATCTCCCGGAATTCTATTCTGTAACCGTATTTTACAGTGGAAATGACCCATCTGTCTTGAACCAGTTCTTCCCAGGCCTCCCCAAACAGCCGAAGCCTGCCCCCCACCCGTGAGAGCGGGGGCGCCCCTTCACAAGGTAGACTTGGAGTGGGGCTTGGGTGGCTTTGGGGTCCAGGGTTTCTTCTGACCCTGGGGTCTTTTAAATCCAGACGGCTGAGGCAGTCGAAACCGTTTAGGGGAAGAGGCACCAGTCCCTGGGGGATTAGGAATTTTATAAGAGGGTTGCTTTCCCTTCTTTTTAATAGGAAGCAGAGCGCTCTTTCCACCAGAGATCTTTTGGATGTATTTATCCAGATCATCGACAAACAAGCATTCTCCATGAAATGGAAAAGCAGCAAGTAGCCTTTTACATGGCGTCTCAGCAGACCAGTTCTTTAGCCACAAGACTGCGCATATGGACTGATAATAACGCAAAACGAGACATTTGTTGAATTGAGTCTTTCAATGCGTCTCCCGCTAAACATAAGGCATGAGGAATCTCCGATAACTCTTCAGCAGATTCCTCCTGGCAAGGTACGTTCTTTACCAACTTTTTAAAACGATCTTTTAGGGATTGGCAAATCCCAATAGCTGCGACTGCTGGCTGAACTGCTGCACCAGCCACCGAAAAGGAGGCCTTTAATAAAGACTCTAGCTTTTTATCAGCCGATTCCTTGAACACCTGAGCATTATCCACTGGACAGGTTCAATTTTTATTCACAGAAGATATGGCGGCGTCCACCAAGGGAGTGCCCCATTTTTTTCTGAACTTCTCCATAGGATATAAGACAGAAAACCCTTTTGGGAGGTAAGTATATCATGTCAGGGAGCTCCCAGTCCGCGTACATCACCTGCTGAGGTCGCAAAGATCCCAGAGTAGAACAGGAGAGTGCAGACTCCTGATCCGGGGGTAACTTAAACCCAATTCGTACCATCTCCATTAGAGATTGGACAAACAATTTCTGGGAATGAGAGGCTGAAATTGGCACTTCAGAGCCAGAGTCCTCTGCCGAGGATCCTTCAGCCTCTCCTTCCTCTCGGTCCTTCATGACCACCTCTTCCAAATCCTCCACCCATTCTGGTTCCAGGTTACCTGGACCCATCTGGCTATAAGAGTCCTGGGGCTCTAGTGACCCTCCACTTGGCCCAGGACCGGGGGAGGGAGATCTATTACGCTTCCTCCCCCCCTGTGTTACAGAGGCAATCATGCCAGCTATTTTGCCCTCAAGACCCGCTAAGGCAGATGCCAAATCATCCTTTGTAACATAAGCTGAGGTAGGTACATTGGTAGTGGCTGCTATGCCTGACAAGTGCAATGGCTCAACCAGGTCAGAAGCCGCAGGTCCTTCAGGAGAAACTGAGGCTGCATCAGCATGGGGTTTGTCTCCTGTCTTTTGTGGAGGGTCTCTTACCCCTGTGCTTGCCTTGTTCCCTGCTCCTCGTTTTCTGGAAGACATTGCTTACACACGAGGAAACTAAACAGGAGGAGCACTCCCCACAAACTATAACCAGACTTTAACCTGTCACCACTGTGTCCAAGACCACCAGACTCACGTGCCCACCACTCGCTCTGCTTCCTCCACGCGCACGCCAGGAGCTCCATGCCTATAAGCATTAGCTTGAGAGCGAGCGCGCGCATCAGCGACCGGCGACACGCCTACCGCACGGCGCATGCGCCGTCCTGACGCACGCGGCGCACCTGTGACGCGAACAGTAGCGGCGCACGCACACACCGGCGGCACATTCACACACCGGTACAGTGCACGCAGCGGACACTCGTACGCCAGAATTTAAAAATGTGCGCCAACCGGCCCTCTGTAATCCTGGACATAGGATCAAGGTTTATACCAGCAGTTTACAAAGGGAAATACATATGTATATATAAAATCCCAAAGGGGAGTACTCACCATTGCAAGCAGCAGGGCCTGTCTTGCTAGGCCCAATCTTCCCCCATCACGGCGGGTAGCGCCTCTAAGGACCTTCAGGGACCGGGTCCCCCATATATTGGGGTCCACACCCCTGGACCTGTAAAGCACCCTTTCTGGTTTCCTTGGGCAGGATTGACCAGGAATACCAACTTAACAAGGGTCCAGCGCCTGTATAGGACACATTACAAGCAACACCTCGTTCTTGAAACGAGGTTGGGGTACCAGCCACTTTAGCTTTGTAATGCCATCCGAATGGATCCGATTATAACGTCCTCAGTGGGACATTCCTTGAAGAAAACTGAAGAGCTTCAACAGCCATGACCATCACCTTCAAGACACTGGCGAAAAAAACTGAGGTCCTTCCGGTATGGGAGGGGTTATATGGGAGGAACCGTCTTACTATTGGTTGCCAGTGTCCAATCACCTAAAGGTAAGCGTATAACCCACATAGTCATTATTATGGTGCTCTGTGTCCCGTGATGTACGATAAAGAAATCTGAATACAATCTATAGACTGGGGGGAGAACCTCTGGGGGAATCTAGGATGGAAAAGGACCTGGGGGTCCTAGTAGATGATAGGCTCAGCAATGACATGCAATGCCAAGCTGCTGCTAATAAAGCAAACAGAATATTGGCATTAAAAAGGGGATCAACTCCAGAGATAAAACGATAATTCTCCCGCTCTACAAGACTCTGGTCTGGCCGCACCTGGAGTATGCTGTCCAGTTCTGGGCACCAGTCCTCAGGAAGGATGTACTGGAAATGGAGCGACTACAAAGAAGGGCAACAAAGCTAATAAAGGGTCTGGAGGATCTTAGTTATGAGGAAAGGTTGTGAGCTCTGAACTTATTCTCTCTGGAGAAGAGACGCTTGAGAGGGGATATGATTTCATTGTATAAATACCGGACTGGTGACCCCACAATATATAAATACCGGACTGGTGACCCCACAATATATAAATACCGGACTGGTGACCCCACAATATATAAATACCGGACTGGGGACCCCACAATATACAAATACCGGACTGGTGACCCCACAATATATAAATACCAGACTGGTGACCCCACAATATACAAATACCGGACTGGTGACCCCACAATATATAAATACCGGACTGGTGACCCCACAATATACAAATACCGGACTGGTGACCCCACAATAGGGAGAAAACTTTTTCGCAGAAGGGAGTTTAACAAAACTCGTGGCCACTCATTACAATTAGAAGAAAAGAGGTTTAACCTTAAACTAGGTAGAGGGTTCTTTACTGTAAGAGCGGCAAGGATGTGGAATTCCCTTCCACAGGTGGTGGTCTCAACGGGGAGCATTGATAGCTTCAAGAAACTATTAGATAATCACCTGAATGACCGCAACATACAGGGATATGTAATGTAATACTGACATATAATCACACAACATAGGTTGGACTTGATGGACTTGTGTCTTTTTTCAACCTCACCTACTATGTAACTATGTAACTATGTAGTGATGGGGTGGATATATATAGGTGGTAGTAGTGATGGGGGGGATATAGGGGGGAGTAGTGATGGGGTAGATATAGGTGGTAGTAGTGATGGGGTGGATATAGGGAATAGTGGTGATGAGGTGAAAGTAGGGGTAACTTTGATCCCTTTATCTTGAAACTTTGATTTGAAAGTGGGGGTATCTTCGGCGATATTTTATATCTGGAGAGGATATAGGGGGTAGTAGTGATGGGGGGGATATATATATAGGGGTAGTAGTGATGGGGTGGATATATATAGGGGGTAGTAGTGAAGGGGGGATATAGGAGGTAGTAGTGTTAAGGGGGAAAATATATAGGGGGTAGTAGTGATGGGGTGGATATATATATAGGGGTAGTAGTGATGGGGCGGATATATATATAGGGGTAGTAGTGATGGGGTGGATATATATATATATATATAGGGGGTAGGGGGGTAGCAGTGATGTGGTGGATAAAGGGGGTAGTAGTGATGGGGTGGATATAGAATAAATATATATATATATATATATATATATATATATATATATATATATATATATATATATATATATATATATATATATATATATGGGATAGTAGTGATGGGGTGGATATAGGGGGTAGTAGTGATGGGGTGGATATAGGTGGTAGTAGTGATGCGGTGGATATATATTTATATATATATATATATATATATATATATATATATATATATATAGGGGGTAGTAGTGATGAGGTGGATATATATAGGGGGTAGTAATGATGGGGTGGATATAGGGGGTAGAAGTAGGGGATAGTAGTGATTGAGTGGATATAGGGGGTAGTAGTGATGGGGTGGATATATATAGGGGGTAGTAGTGATGGGGTGGATATAGGGGGTAGTAGTGATGGGGTGGATAAAGGGGGTAGTAGTGATGGGGTGGATATATATAGGGGGTAGATATATATAGGGGGTAGTAGTGATGGGGTGAATATATATAGGGGTAGTAGTGATGGGGTGGATATAGGGGGTAGTAGTGATGGGGTGGATATATATATGGGGTAGATATATATAGGGGGTAGTAGTGATGGGGTGAATATATATAGGGGTAGTAGTGATGGGGTGGATATAGGGGGTAGTAGTGATGGGGTGGATATAGGGGGTAGTAGTGATGGGGTGGATATATATAGGGGGTAGATATATATAGGGGTAGTAGTGATGGGGTGGATATATATAGGGGTAGTAGTGATGGGGTGGATATAGGGGTAGTAGTGGGGGTAGTAGTGATGGGGTGGATATAGGGGTAGATATAGGGGGTAGTAGCGATGGAGTAGATATAGGGGGTAGTAGTGATGGGGTGGAGATATATATATATATATATATGGGGTAGTAGTGATAGGGTGGATATAGGTGGTAGTAGTGATGGGGTGGATATATATAGGGGTAGTAGTTATGGAGTGGATATATATAGGGGGTAGTAGTGATGGAGTGGATATATATAGGGGGTAGTAGTGATGGGGTGGATATATATAGGGGGTAGTAGTGATGGGGTGGATATATATAGGGGGTAGTAGTGATGGAGTGGATATATATAGGGGGTAGTAGTGATGGGGTGGATATAGGGGGTAGTAGTGATGGGGTGGTTAGAGGGGGTAGTAGTGATGGGGTGGATATATATATATAGGGGGTAGCAGTGATGGGGTGGATATATATAGGGGGTAGTAGTGATAGGGTGGATATATAGGGGGTAGATATATATAGGGGTAGTAGTGATGGGGTGGATATATATAGGGGTAGTTATAGGGGGTAGTAGCGATGGAGTAGATATAGGGGGTAGTAGTGATGGGGTGGATATAGATAGATATATATATATATATATATATATATATAGGGGGTAGTAGTGATAGGGTGGATATAGGTGGTAGTAGTGATGGGGTGGATATAGGTGGTAGTAGTGATGGGGTGGATATATATAGGGGTAGTAGTTATGGAGTGGATATATATAGGGGGTAGTAGTGATGGAGTGGATATATATAGGGGTAGTAGTGATGGAGTGGATATATATAGGGGGTAGTAGTGATGGAGTGGATATATATAAGGGGGTAGTAGTGATGGGGTGGATATAGGGGGTAGTAGTGATGGGGTGGATAGAGGGGGTAGTAGTGATGGGGTGGATATAGGTGGTAGTAGTGATGGGGTGGATATAGGTGGTAGTAGTGATGCGGTGGATATATATAGGGGGTAGTAGTGATGCGGTGGATATATATATATATATATATATATATATATATATATATATATATATATATATATATATATATATATATATATATTATATATAGGGGGTAGTAGTGATGAGGTGGATATATATAGGGGGTAGTAATGATGGGGTGGATATAGGGGGTAGTAGTGATGGGGTGGAAGCAGGGGATAGTAGTGATTGAGTGGATATATATAGGGGGGAGTAGTGATGGGGTGGATAAAGGGGGTAGTAGTGATGGGGTGGATATAGGGGGTAGATATAGGGGGTAGTAGTGATGGGTTAGATATAGGGGGTAGTAGTGATGGGTAGATAAAGGAGGTAGTAGTGATGGGGGGGCTAAAGGGGGTAGTAGTGATGGGTGTATATATATATATATGGGTAGTAATGATGGAGTGGATATATATAGGGGGTAGTAGTGATGGAGTGGATATATATAGGGGGTAGTAGTGATGGGTGGATATATATAGGGGGTAGTAGTGAATGGGGTGGATATATATTGGGGGTAGTAGTGATGGGGTGGATATAGGGGGTAGTAGCAATGGAGTGGATATATATAGGGGGTAGTAGTGATGGGGTGGATATATATATATAAATATATAGGGGGTAGTAGTGATTGGGTGGATATATATAGGGGGTAGTAGTGATGGGGTGGATATATAAATATATAGGGGGTAGTAGTGATTGGGTGGATATATATAGGGGATAGTAGTGATGGAGTGGATATATATAGGGGGTAGATACATATAGGGGGTAGTAGTGATGGAGTGGATATATATAGGGGTAGTAGTGATGGAGTGGATATATATAGGGGTAGTAGTGATGGGGTGGATATAGGGGGTAGTAGTGATGGAGTGGATATATAGGGGGTAGTAGTGATGGAGTGGATATATATAGGGGTATTAGTGATGGAGTGGATATATATAGGGGTAGTAGTGATGGGGTGGATATATATAGGGGGTAGTAGTGATGGAGTGGATATATATAGGGGGTAGTAGTGATGGAGTGGATATATATAGGGGTAGTAGTGATGGGATGGATATATATAGGGGGTAGTAGTGATGGGGTGGATATAAGGGGTAGTAGTGATGGGGTGGATATAGGGGTAGTAGTGATGGAGTGGATATATATAGGAGGTAGTAGTGATGGGGTGGATATAGGGTAGTAGTGATGGGGTGGATATATATATAGGGGGTAGTAGTGATTGGGTGGATATAGGGGGTAGTAGTGATGGGGTGGATAGAGGGGGTAGTAGTGATGGGGGGGATATAGGGGGCAGTAGTGATGGGGGGGATATAGGGGGTAGTAGTGATGGGGTGGATATATAAATATATAGGGGGTAGTAGTGATGGGTGGATATATATAGGGGGTAGTAGTGATGGGGTGGATATAGGGGGTAGTAGTGATGGGGTGGATATAGGGGGTAGTAGTGATGGGGTGGATATAGGGGGTAGTAGTGATGGGGTGGATCTAGGGGGTAGTAAGGATGGAGGGGATTTATAAATATATAGGGGGTAGTAGTGATGGGTGGATATATATAGGGGGTAGTAGTGATGGGGTGGATATAGGGGGTAGTAGTGATGGGGTGGATATATATAGGGGGTAGTAGTGATGGGGTGGATATAGGGGGTAGTAGTGATGGGGTGGATATAGGGGGTAGTAGTGATGGGGTGGATATAGGGGGTAGTAGTGATGGAGTGGATATAGGGGGTAGTAGTGATGGGGTGGATATATAAATATATAGGGGGTAGTAGTGATGGGTGGATATATATAGGGGGTAGTAGTAATGGAGTGGATATATATAGGGGGTAGTAGTGATGGGGTGGATATAGGGGGTAGTAGTGATGGGGTGGATATAGGGGGATGGAGGGGATTTATAAATATATAGGGGGTAGTAGTAATGGAGTGGATATATATAGGGGGTAGTAGTGATGGGGTGGATATAGGGGGTAGTAGTGATGGGGTGGATATATAAATATATAGGGGGTAGTAGTGATGGGTGGATATATATAGGGGTAGTAGTAATGGAGTGGATATATATAGGGGGTAGTAGTGATGGGGTGGATCTAGGGGGTAGTAAGGATGGAGGGGATTTATAAATATATAGGGGTAGTAGTAATGGAGTGGATATATATAGGGGGTAGTAGTGATGGAGTGGATATATATATAGGGGGTAGTAGTGATGGGGTGGATCTAGGGGGTAGTAAGGATGGAGGGGAATTTATAAATATATAGGGGGTAGTAGTAATGGAGTGGATATATATAGGGGGTAGTAGTGATGGGGTGGAATATAAATATATAGGGGGTAGTAGTGATGGGTGGATATATATAGGGGTAGTAGTAATGGGAGTGGATATATATAGGGGGTAGTAGTGATGGGGTGGATATAGGGGGTAGTAGTGATGGGGTGGATATAGGGGGTAGTAGTGATGGGGGGATATAGGGGGTAGTAGTGATGGGGTGGATCTAGGGGGTAGTAAGGATGGAGGGGATTTATAAATATATAGGGGGTAGTAGTGATGGGTGGATATATATAGGGGGTAGTAGTGATGGGGTGGATATAGGGGGTAGTAGTGATGGGGTGGATATATATAGGGGGTAGTAGTGATGGGGTGGATATAGGGGGTAGTAGTGATGGGGTGGATATAGGGGTAGTAGTGATGGAGTGGATATAGGGGGTAGTAGTGATGGGGGGGATAGAGGGGGTAGTATTGATGGGGGGATAGAGGGGGTAGTATGATGGGGTGGATATAGGGGGTAGTAGTGATGGGGGATAGAGGGGGTAGTATTGATGGGGGGATAGAGGGGGTAGTAGTGATGGGGTGGATATAGGGGGTAGTAGTGATGGGGTGGATATAGGGGGTAGTAGTGATGGGGGATAGGAGGGGAGGGGCTGATGGTTTTGGAGTTCTCAGTGAAATAAGAAGGTTTATAGATTTTCTCGGAGTAAACAGAACAAAATAATCTGCTTCTACAGTGAAGTGCTGAGCCGGCGGAATATTTCCTGAGAATAATAGATTCCTCCGACATTGATCGTGTACAGACCGCGTGCAGACCGGACATTGTATACACCGCGTACAGAGCGGACATTGTATACACCCCATACAGACCGGACATTGTATACACCGCGTACAGACCGGACATTGTATACACCGCATACAGACCGGACATTGTATACACCCCGTACAGACCGGACATTGTATACACCGCGTACAGACCGGACATTGTATACACCGCGTACAGACCGGACATTGTATACACCGCATACAGACTGGACATTGTATACACCCCGTACAGACCGGACATTGTATACACCGCGTACAGACCGGACATTGTATACACCGCGCAACAACCGGACATTGTATACACCCAGTACAGACCGGACATTGTATACACCGCGTACAGACCGGACATTGTATACACCGCGTACAGACCGGACATTGTATACACCGCGTACAGAGCGGACATTGTATACACCCCGTACAGACCGGACATTGTATACACCGCGTACAGACCGGACATTGTATACACCGCGTACAGAGCGGACATTGTATACACCGCGTACAGACCGGACATTGTATACACCGCGTACAGACCGGACATTGTATACACCGCGTACAGACCGGACATTGTATACACCGCGTACAGACCGGACATTGTATACACCGCGTACAGACCGGACATTGTATACACCGCGTACAGACCGGACATTGTATACACCGCGTACAGACCGGACATTGTATACACCGCGTACAGACCGGACATTGTATACACCGCGTACAGACCGGACATTGTATACACCGCGTACAGACCGGACATTGTATACACCGCGTACAGACCGGACATTGTATACACCGCGTACAGACCGGACATTGTATACACCGCGTACAGACCGGACATTGTATACACCGCGTACAGACCGGACATTGTATACACCGCGTACAGACCGGACATTGTATACACCGCGTACAGACCGGACATTGTATACACCGCGTACAGACCGGACATTGTATACACCGCGTACAGACCGGACATTGTATACACCGCGTACAGACCGGACATTGTATACACCGCGTACAGACAGGACATTGTATACACCGCGTACAGACCGGACATTGTATACACCGTGTACAGACCGGACATTGTATACACCGCGTACAGACCGGACATTGTATACACCGCGTACAGACAGGACATTGTATACACCGTGTACAGACCGGACATTGTATACACCGCGTGCAGACCGGACATTGTATACACCGCGTACAGACCGGACATTGTATACACCGCGTACAGACAGGACATTGTATACACCGCGTACAGACAGGACATTGTATACACCGTGTACAGACCGGACATTGTATACACCGTGTACAGACCGGACATTGTATACACCGCGTGCAGACCGGACATTGTATACACCGCGTGCAGACCGGACATTGTATACACCGCGTACAGACCGGACATTGTATACACCGCGTACAGACCGGACATTGTATACACCGTGTACAGACCGGACATTGTATACACCCCATACAGACCGGACATTGTATACACCGCGTACAGACAGGACATTGTATACACCGCGTACAGACCGGACATTGTATACACCGTGTACAGACCGGACATTGTATACACCGCGTACAGACCGGACATTGTATACACCGCGTACAGACCGGACACTGTATACACCGCGTACAGACCGGATATTGTATACACCGCGTACAGACCGGACATTGTATACACCGGGGCTCAGGATGAGGAAGAGTCTTGGCGGTGGGATCTTTCCTCTCCTCCATATACAGGATAATGATGGAGAACGAATGAAGCCCATGGGGGGGGGAGGGATGGATGGGGCAATTAGAAGGTAAGCTCTTGGGCACACTCAGGCCTTCTCTTCTTATTATATCATTTTCTTTATTAGGATTCCGACATTCCATATTTATCATCATCCCAACCCAGGAAGTCTGAGCGTCCGACGACTAGCAGTGGTCATCATTTCCCAATATGGCCTCCGGCTTCCTTCCTCCTCTCCCCTCTTGGAGGGTCTACAGGATGGATCTATAGAGGGAACAATGGTGACCCATCAACCCCACCCCCACAGATCTGCCCCAGCCTGAGGGGGAGGAGCCAGGGACGTTGCTCTCCAATTAAATTTTTGATCTTCTTCCAACCCGGAGCTCTCCAGACCATTCCATTCGAGGGCCACAGTGTAGATTTTACAAATATTTGCAGCAAAAATAACAAAACACTTTTATAAATTAGTGGAAAAAATAAAACGAGCAAATAAACAAATGGTGGGAGATGCAGCAGCTCTCAATGGAGGAGGGGAGATGGAGCAGGTCTGGATGGAGGGTGGGAGGTGGAGCAGGTCTGGATGGAGGGTGGGAGGTGGAGCAAGTCTGGATGGAGGGTGGAAGGTGGAGCAGGTCTTGATGGAGGAGGGGAGATGGAGCAAGTCTGGATCGATGGTGGGAGGTGGAGCAGGTCTTGATGGAGGAGGGGAGATGGAGCAAGTCTGGATCGATGGTGGGAGGTGGAGCAGGTCTTGATGGAGGTGGGGAGATGGAGCAGGTCTTGATGGAGGGTGGGAGGTGGAGCAGGTCTGGATGGAGGGTGGGAGATGGAGCAAGTCTGGATGGATGGTGGGAGGTGGAGCAGGTCTTGATGGAGGAGGGGAGATGGAGCAGGTCTGGGTGGAGGAGGGGAGATGAAGCAAGTATTGATGGAGGAGGGGAGATGGAGCAAGTCTGGATGGAGGGTGGGATATGGAGCAGGTCTGGATGGAGGGTGGGAGATGGAGCAGGTCTGGATAGAGGAGGGGAGATGAAGCAAGTATTGATGGAGGAGGGGAGATGGAGCAAGTCTGGATGGAGGGTGGGATATGGAGCAGGTCTGGATAGAGGAGGGGAGATGGAGCAAGTCTTGGAGGGTGGGAGGTGGAGCACGCCTGGATGAAAGGTGGAAGGTAGAGTAGGTCTTGAAGGAGGGTTGAAAGAGTAGCAGATCTGGATAGAGGGAAGGAGGTGGAGCAGGTCTGATTGGAGGGTTGGAGGAGGTACAGGTCTGGACAGAGAATTGGATGAGGAGTGGGTCTGGATGGAGAGTGGGAGGAGGAACAGGACTGGATGGAGGGTTGAAGGTGGAGCAGGAGATGGAGGGTGGGAGGTGGAGCAGGTCTGAATAGAGAGTAGGAGGTGGAGCAGGTCTTTATGGAGGGTGGGAGGAGCAGGTCTGGACAGAGGGTGGAAGGTAGAGTAGGTCTGGATGGAGGGCAGGAGCTGGAGCAGGTCCGGATGGAGGGTGGAAGGTAGAGTATATCTGGACAGAGGATTGGAAGAGGAGCAGGGCTGACTAGAGGGTGAGAGATGGAGCAGGTCTGAATGGAGGGTTGGAGGAGGAGCAGGTCTGGATGGAGGGTTGGAAGAGGAGTGGGTCTGGATGGAGGGTGGGAGGTGGAGCAGGTCTGGATGGAGGGTGGGAGGTGGAGCAGGCCTGCATGGAGGGTAGGAGGTCGAGCAGGTCTGCATAAAGGGTAGGAGGTGGAGCAGGTCTGAACAGAGGGTGAGAAGAGGAACAGATCTGGATGGTAGGTTGGAAGAGGAGCAGGTCTGGATGGAAGGCAGGAGGCAAAGCAGGTATGGACAAAGGGAAGGTGGGAGGTGGAGCAGGTCTGGACAGAGGGGATGTGGAGCAGGTATGGATGAAGGGGAGGTGGTGGAGCAGGTCTTTACAGAGGGTGGGAGGAGGAGAAGGTCTGCACAAAGGGTGGGAGGAGGAGCAGGTCTGCACAGATGGTGGGAGATGCAGCAGGTCTGGATGAAGGGTGGGAGGTGGAGCAGGTCTGGATAAAAGGTGGAAGGTAGAAAAGGTCTGGAAGGAGGGTTGGATGAGGAGCAGGTCTGGATAGAGGGCGGGAGGTGGAGCAGGTCTGGATGGAGGGTTGGAAGAGGAACAGGTCTGGATTCAGGGTGGAAAGAGGAGCAGGTCTGGAAGGAGGGTGAAAGGTAGAGAAGGTTTGGATGGAGAGTTGGAGGAGGAGCAGGACTGGATGAAGGAGGGGAGGTGGAACAGATCTGGATGGAGGGTGGGAGGTGGAGCAGGTCTGAATGAAGGGTAGGAGGTGGAGCAGGTCTGGACGGAGAGAGTAGAGTAGGTCTAGACAGAGGGTGGGAGCTGGAGCAGGTCTGGATGGAGGGTGGAAGGTAGGGTAGGTCTGGACAGAGGGTTGGAAGAGAAGCAGGTCTGGATGGAGGGCAGGAGGTGGAGCAGGTGTGGATGGAGGGTTGGAGGAGGACAGGTCTGGATGGAGGGTGGAGGGTAGAGTAGGTCTGGATGGAGGAGCAGGTCTGGATGGAGGGTTGGAGGGGGAGCAGGTCTGAATAGAAGGTAGGGGGTGGGGCAGGTCTTTATGGAGGGTGGGAGGAGAAGCAGGTCTGGATGGAGGGTGGAAGGTAGAGTAGGTCTGGTTGGAGAAGGAGCAGGTCTGGATGGAAGGTAGGGGGTGGAGCAGGTCTTTATGGAGGGTGGGAGGAGGAGCAGGTCTGGATGGAGGGTGGGAGGTAAAGTAGGTCTTTACAGGGGGAGGAGGAGCAGGTCTGGATGGAGGACGAGAGGTGCAGCAGGTCATTACAAAGGGTGGGAGAAGGAGCAGGTCTGGATGGAGGGTGGGAGGTGGAGCAGGCCTGCATGGAGGGTAGGAGGTCGAGCAGGTCTGCATAAAGGGTAGGAGGTGGAGCAGGTCTGAACAGAGGGTGAGAAGAGGAACAGATCTGGATGGTAGGTTGGAAGAGGAGCAGGTCTGGATGGAAGGCAGGAGGCAAAGCAGGTATGGACAAAGGGAAGGTGGGAGGTGGAGCAGTCTGGACAGAGGGGATGTGGAGCAGGTATGGATGAAGGGGAGGTGGTGGAGCAGGTCCTTTACAGAGGGTGGGAGGAGGAGAAGGTCTGCACAAAGGGTGGGAGGAGGAGCAGGTCTGCACAGATGGTGGGAGATGCAGCAGGTCTGGATGAAGGGTGGGAGGTGGAGCAGGTCTGGATAAAAGGTGGAAGGTAGAAAAGGTCTGGAAGGAGGGTTGGATGAGGAGCAGGTCTGGATAGAGGGCGGGAGGTGGAGCAGGTCTGGATGGAGGGTTGGAAGAGGAACAGGTCTGGATTCAGGGTGGAAAGAGGAGCAGGTCTGGAAGGAGGGTGAAAGGTAGAGAAGGTTTGGATGGAGAGTTGGAGG
>JBBDGP010003880.1:0-42500 GCA_037952835.1 Lithobates septentrionalis
GCACCGATGCCGTTTTGGGCATGTTCTGCAGGACAATCCTTACAATATCGGTGGCGGTCAAGTCCTCGGGGCAGAAGTCGCACAGCTGCGGCACGTAGGAGTCCAGCTGCCTGTGCTGGACGAACTCCACCAGCAGAGTGATGAAGATGTCCTTCTTGATGAGCGGGTTGAGCTGAGAGTAGCGCCGGGTCTCCTCCATGACCCGGGGCCAGCGCCGGAGGCGGATCAGGGTGTGGATAGCCTGGATGACGGCCTGCGGCCGGCCGCTGCACAGCAGGATCTCCACCTCCAGCTCCACGTTAGTGTTATCCTTGCGCTTGTTGAGAACGGAGAGTGCCCGCTTGTACAGTGGCGGCGGCGCCCCCCCCTCGCCGTGCTCTTTGGTGGGGGTAAAGTTCCGGTAGAGCCCGGAGCACTCCTGGGCATGCTGGACGAAGCCCGGCAGCCATTTGGGCTTGTGGCGCACAGGGACTGGCAGATGACCTCGAAGAGCGGGTGGACCCCGTTTTCGGACGCTGAAGGCGGGAGGGGGCTCAGGACCTTCTTCCACAGGTCGGCGGTGGCGCGCACCACCAGCTCGCCGTCGCCGTTCTGCTGGAACTGGAAGTTGTTGCGGACGGAGGCCCAGGCGGATTCGGGGAAGGTGCGGAAGAGCGAGTTGATGTATGCCAGGCCCTCTCTGTCCGGGTCCGCCTGCAGGAGGCGCGTCAGCTCCAGGTCCACCAGCTCGTCGCAGCACCGGGCCACGTCGGGGCGCGGCGCGCCGGCCGCCCGGGACTTCAGCCGCTCCAGGCTCAGGAAGCTCTGCAGCTCGTTGTCTACGTTGCCCAGCAGCTCGGCGTACCTGCCGGCCTCGCTCTTGCGGCGGAGGATGGCGGCCAGGGCGATGGGGGCCTGGAACATGCCGTTCTCCTTCAAGCTCTGCGCGGTCAGTTTGGCGCTGCTGAGGCTCCGCCTCTGGTAATACTTGCAGGCCTCCTCGTAGACCATGTCCAGGAGGGGCCGCCTCCGCCATGCCGCTCCTCCCTCCCCGGCGCCCCCACTTGGTAAACCCCGACCTTGGTCATCAGCCGGACGTCTTCCTCCGCCCTCCGGGGCGTCGATGAGCAGCACCTCCCCGCCGTCCAGGTCTTGCTTCGCCGCCAGGCGGCCGCTGCGGACGTCTGCCAGGTACAAGCGAGAGTCCAACCGCACAGACCAGCACGTCGCCTGAGACCGCCATCTTGATTCGCGCCTCGGCGCCCAAGACCTCTCCCAGGTCGTAGACGAGGCGGGCGGTCCCGTCCCCGTGCAGCAGGTGGATCCGCCCGGCGGCGGTGGCGACCAGCAGGCCCCCGGGGCCGCCCGCGGCGGCGTGCCTGATTTGGAAGTCAGCGGCGGCCCCCGCGCACTCCAGGATCAGCTTCTTGTAGTCGGCATCGGCCTCGCCCAGGGCTTTGCTGTGGAGGACGCCGGCGGCGAGGCCCGCTAGGGTGACCAAGGCTTCGGCGGGCGCGTAGACCAGGAGCGGATGGCGCCCGGTGGCGCAGGGGACCATGAAGACGCGCCCGGCGGACTCCAGTACGTGGTAGGGAGGGCTGTGGTGGAGGACGATGGTCATGGCGCGGAGGCTCCGGCGGCACAGGCAGTAGGTGAGGAGGTTGGCGGTGGTCCGCTCTTCGCACCACAGCAGCTCGTCGCCGTGGCAGCAGCAGGCCGACACCACCCGGGCCCGCGGGCCCTGGCACAGCTCCACGCTCCTCAGGAGGGTCCAGGAGGGGTCAGAGGGCCCTCGGGGAGGGGCCCAGACTTCGGCCCGGCCGTTCTCCCACACCAGGGCCATGGACCAGGCCTGGCCGGGGCTCTGAGGGAACAGGAGGCCCACCAGGGGAGGGGACGGGGCCGGCCAGCTGTGCTCCAGGTAGTCCCCGGGCTGCGGAGGAGGAGGTGAGGCCGGGAGGTGAAGGAAGGACAGCAGCCGCCTAGGAGGGTCCAGCCACACCAGCAGGTAACGTCCGTCCGGGCTGAGGAAGAGGCGGGGGGCGCCCTGCAGCGCCTCCCGCAGGGCCTGCGGCCTACCGAAGTCTCCATAGTCCGACACCAGCTCGGCGGACCCGAACTGCGTCATGTCCCGGCAGGGAGCAGCGGCATGAGGGAAGACCACCCGAGGAATGAGCGTCACGGGACCAGCCTTCGACTGACTGACTGACTTCCGGGTCCCCCCTGCACGGCCTAAAAACACCGTCCACCAATCACGACCGGCGTCTAAGACCGGGATGGCCAATCGCTGCGCTCCGTGGGCGCGGCTTCCAGAGGCCTGTGTGATGTATCCCTTGTCATTGGCTGGCCTCTCACAAGCCCCACCAGCTGTTGCGGCAGGCTGGCCAATCGCTCTTCTAAAGGGCTGGGTGATTTTTGTTACTTGTCATTGGCTACCAGAGAAAGTCGCCTCCCAATAAGCTGACGGCTTCTCGCAAGCCGGTGTTTCGTCAGAATGTATAACGGAAGTGACGTTCCGTCGCCGCCATCTTGCTACACCCTGCACTCCTCCATAGCAAGGATACACTGAGAAGGGGGGAAAGCGGACATCTTGTTAAACCCACCGGAGTTTTGCATTTTTCACTTATTTTAAACAGTAAAGTGAGTTTATATAGTGAAATACAGGACTTAGAACTCCGTCTGACTAGTTTGGGTTTTAACCACTTAAGAACCAGCCTCGTTTTGGATTTTAGGTGTTTACATGTTTAAAACAGGTTTTTCTGCTAGAAAATTACTTAGAACCCCCAAACATTATATATGGTTTTTCTGATAACACCCTAGAGAATACAATGGCAGTCATTGCAATACTTTTTTTGCACCGTATTTGCGCAGCGGTCTTAAAAGCGCACTTTTTTTGGAAAAAATTCACTTTTTTGAATAAAAAAATAAGACAACAGTAAAGTTAGCCCAATTTTTTTTTATATTGTGAAATATAATGTTACGCCAAGTAAATTGATACCCAACATGTCATGCTTGAAAATTGCGTCCGCTCGTGGAATGGCGTCAAACTTTTACCCTCAAAAATCTCCATAGGCGACGTTTAAAAAATTCTACAGGTTGCATATTTTGCGCTACAGAGGAGGTCTAGGGCTAGAATTATTGCTCTCGCTCTACCGGTCGCTGTGATACCTCACATGTGTGGTTTGACCACCGTTTTCATATGCGGGCGCTACTCGCGTATGCGTTCGCTTCTGCGCGCGAGCTCGTCGGGACAGGGGGGTTTTAAAAAAATTTTTTTTTTTTTTTTATTATTTATTTTACAATATTTTATTTATTTTTACACTGTTTAAAAAAAAAAAAAATTGTGTCACTTTTATTCCTATTACAAGGAATGTAAACATCCCTTGTAATAGAAAAAAGCATGGCAGGACCTCTTAAATATGAGATCTGGGGTCAAAAAGACTTCAGATCTCATATTTACACTAAAATGCAATAAAAAAAAAAAAAAAAAAAAAAAGTCATTTAGAAAAATGACATTTGAAAAAATATGCCTTTAAGAGGCGTGGACGGAAGTGACGTTTTGACGTCGCTTCCGCCCAGCAGTGTCATGGAGACGAGTGAGCGCCATCTTAGCCTCACTCGTCTCCAGACACACCAGAGAGCAGGACGCGATCGCCTCCGCCGCTACCGACGGCTCCGGTAAGCGGCGGAGGGCACCGGATCGCGGCGGGAGGGGAGGGGGCCCTCTCCCGCCACCGATAAAAGTGATCTGGCGGCGAATCCACCGCAGGGACCACTTTTATCTGAAAGCCGGCCGCCGCACGAAAACGGGTATACCGGGGTTATGGCAGCTAGCTGCTGCCATAACAACGATATCCCCGTTCAAACTTAGGACGTACATCGGCGTGCGGCGGTCGGGAAGTGGTTAAAAGCAGCGGCATCCCTGCACATCTCACAGGTTTAATAATCTCACAGAAGTTCGCTGCTTTTAAAATTCAACATCTAACCAGTCAGACGGAGTTCTAAGTATTGAATTTCAATATATAAACTCACTTTACTGTTATAAATACGTGTAACATGCAAAACTCCGGTGGGTGTAACAAGATGTCCGCTTTCCCCCTTCTTAGTGTATCTTTACTGTGGACGAGTGTGGGGTGTAGCAAGATGGCGGCAACGGAACGTCACTTCCGTAGCAAACTGCGATGGGTTGCGGAATATGTCGTTACACTGGCAAGCGGACATCTTGTTACACCCACAAATAGCAAATAGCTTTGCATTTCACAGTTATTTTTAACAGTAAACACCGCTTATAAGGTGAAATACAGTATTTAGAAATCTGACGGACTGTTTAGGCGTTGAGTTTTAAAAGCAAACACCGGCTGGCCAATCAGGACCGGCGTCTAAGACAGGGCTGGCCAATCGGCTGCGCTCCTTGGGCGCGGCTTCTAGAGGCCTGTGTGATTTTTCCCTTGTCATTGGCTGGCCTCTCACAAGCCCCTCCAAGCTGTTGCGGCAGGCTGGCCAATCGCTGCACTCCATAGGCGCTGCTTTTCTGAAGGGCTGGTTGATTTGTTTCACTTGTCATTGGCTACCAGAGAAAGTCGCCTCCCAATAAGCTGACGGCTTCTCACAAGCCCCAACCAGCTCCTGGGACCGGCTGGCCAATCGCCGCACACCGTAGGCGTGGCTTCTACAGGCCTTGTTCTATTTTTCTTGTCATTGGCTGCCAGAGAAACTCGCCTCCCAAATAAACCAGCGCAATGCGTGTTCCACCAGCGTGTTTCGTCGGATTAGGTGATCCGTCAGAATTGGTAACGGAGGTGACATTACGTCGCCGCCATCTTGCTACACCCCGCACTCCTCCACAGTAAGGATACACTGAGAAGGCGGTGTATCGACATATTCGGCGACCCATCACAGTTTGCTACGGAAGTGACGTCCTGTCGCCGCCATCTTGCTACACCCACACTCGTCCACAGTAAGGATACACTAAGGAGGGGGAAAGCGGACATCTTGTTACACCCACCTGAGTTTTGCATTTTACACGTATTTATAACAGTAAAGTCAGTTTATATAGTGAAATACAATACTTAGAACTCCGTATGAATGTTTAGATGTTGAATTTTAAAAGCAGAGGTTCTGTCAGATTAACAAACCTATGAGATGAGCAGGCTTGCTGCTGCTTTTAAAATTCAACATCTAACCAGTCAGACGGAGTTCTAAGTACTGTATTTCACTACATAAACTCACTTCCCTGTTAAAAATAAGTGTAAAATGCAAAACTCTGGTGGGTGTAACAAGATGTCCGCTTTCCCCCTTCTCGTGTATCCTTACTGTGAAGGATTGCTGGGTGTAGCAAGATGGCGGCGCAGAAACGTAACTTCCGTTACATATTCTGACGGGTCGCCGAATCTGACGAAACACCGTCAGAATTGGTAACGGAAGTGATGTTCTGTTGCCGCCATCTTGCTACACTCCGCACTCCTCCACAGTAAAGATACACTGAGAAGGCGGCAAGCGGACATCTTGTTACACAAACCGTAGTTTTGCATTTCACAGTTAACAGTAAACACAGCTTATAAGGTGAAATACAGTATTTAGAAATCCAACGGACTGTTTAGATGTTGAGTTTTAAAAGACCGACTGGCCATTCAGGACCGGCATCTAAGACAGGGCTGGCCAATCGCTGTGCTCCATTAGGCGTGGCTTCCAGATGCCTGCGTGATTGCGGCTTTTCTAAAGGGCTGTTTGATTTTTTTTTTTTTAAAGCCAGCGTAATACGTTAAACTGTTTCATCAGATTAGATATATGAGAAAAAAAACGACACAACATAATACTAATGATACTTATGTCTGGTGGATATACCATACTTGTGACCATATATCTTGCATAACACCAGAGTACATACAATATGATATAGTAAAACAAGGAAATTTTCATCAGATTAGGTGGTGGTGTAACAAGATGTCCGCTTGCCTCCTTCTCAGTGTATCCTTACTGGGGTGTAGCAAGATGGCGGTGACGGAACGTCACTTCCGTTACCAATTCTGACGGGGTCGCCTAATCTGACGGAACACCAGTCGGTCGCAGGAGCTGGTGGTGTTTCATCAGATTTGGCGACCCCGTCAGAGTGTGTAACGGAAGTGACGTTCCATCGCCGCCATCTTGCTACACCCCGCACTCCTCCTTAGTAAGGGCACACTGAGAAGGAGCATCTTGTTACACCCACCGGAGTTTTGCATTTTACACCTTTTTTTTTTTAACAGTGAGGTGAGTTTATATAGTGAAATACATACCTCCCAACATTTTGAGATGGGAATGAGGGACACCTACTAACAAATGTATGTAGGCATAGGACACACCCCCTGCCACACCCCCTAAAAGGAGAATTAACCAAAAAAAAAGGGTAATTAAATCCACAAGGGACTTTTTTACCACTACTATTCCTTTATATTGGCTTTTAAAATATACAAATGCAGCAATATAGAAATAAGATGAAAGGTTTAACACTGGGAAACACTTTTTGAAAGATAAAAAGTGCATTTTATATATAACTCTATAGATCAAAGCAAAATGAGGGACACAGGAGGAGAAATGAGGGACAGAGGGACATTGCTCCAAATCAGGGACAGTTGGGAGCTATGCACCCCGCACTCCTCCACAGTAAGGATACACTGAGAAGGGGGGAAAGTGGACATCTTGTTACACCCACCGGAGTTTTGCATTTTACACTTTTTTTTTAACAGTAAAGTGAGTTTATATAGTGAAATACAGTACTTAGAACTCCGTCTGACCGGTTAGACCGTTTAGCCTGCTGATCTCACAGGTTTGCTAATGGGACAGAAGTTCACTGCTTTTAAAATTCAACATCTAAACATTTACACAGAGTTCTAAGTACTGTATTTCACTATATAAACTTTGGTTGGGCTTCGATGAGGCTTCGGTGGGGCTTTGATGAGGGTTTGGTGGGTCTTTGGTGGGGCTTCAGTGGGGCTTCCATGAGGGTTTGGTGGGTCTTCGGTGGGGCTTCGATGAGGATTTGACGGGGCTTCAGTGGGGCTTTGGTGGGGCTTCGATGAGGCTTCAGTGGGGCTTCAGTGGGGCTTTGATGAGGCTTTGGTCGGGCTTCCGTGGGGCTTCGATGAGGCTTTGGTCGGGCTTCCGTGGGGCTTCGTTGAGGCTTCAGTGGGGCTTTGATGAGGCTTTGGTGGGGCTTCGATGAGGGTTTGATGAGGCTTCAGTGGGTCTTTGATGAGGCTTTGGTGGGGTTTGATGAGGCTTTGGTGGGGCTTCAGTGGGGCTTTGATGAGGCTTCGGTGGGGCTTTGATGAGGCTTTAGTGGGGCTTTAGCGGGACTTCGATGGTGCTTTGGCGGAGCTTCGGTGGGGCTTTGTTGAGGCTTTGGTGGGGCTTCAGTGGGGCTTCGATGAGACTTTGGTGGGGCTTCAGTGGGGCTTCGATGAGGCTTTGTTGGAGCTTCAGTGGGGCTTCAATGAGGTTTTGGTGAGCTTCGGTGAGGCTTTGTTGGAGCTTCAGTGGGGCTTCAATGAGGTTTTGGTGGGGCTTTTGTGGAGCTTCGGTGTGGCTTTGATGGGGCTTCGGTGGGACTTTGATGAGGCTTTGGTGGAGCTTCAGTGAGGCTTTGATGAGGTTTTGTTGGACCTTCAGTGGGGCTTCAATGAGGCTTTGGTGGAGCTTTGGTGAGGCTTTGATGAGGCTTTGTTGGACCTTCAGTGGGGCTTCAATGAGGCTTTGGTTGAGCTTCGGTGAGGCTTTGATGAGGCTTTGGTGGGGCTTCAGTGAGGCTTACATGGGCTTCGGTGGAACTTCAGTGGGGCTTCGATGAGCTTTGGTGGAGCTTCGGTGAGGCTTCGATATGGCTTTGTTGGAGCTTCAGTGGGGCTTCAAGTGAGCTTTACCATAGACTTCTATGGAGGCTTTGAAGACGCTTTGAAGCACCACTAATGAAGCTACACGGGGTATAATTCTTGAAGCAAAGCAAACACAAGGTGTAATCTGTAAGCTGAAAACTAACCATTTTATTTAGTAACAGAGTTCAGAGAGCTTTAACAAAGCCTGTCCGAAGCTGTGTTGAAGCCGAAGTAAGTGTAAATGAGCCCTAGTTGTAAATAGTGAAACAGATGAGTATTGGGTAAATGAAGTTTAGTTTTTATTACAAAATTTTCTGACAGAATTCAGGAGAAATTTTTTTTTTTTTCAAAATGTTTGGTCTTTGTTTCAATTTTTTTTAAAAATAATAACCCAGTGGTGATTAAATTCCACCAAAATAAAGCTCTATTTGTGTGAAAAAAAATGTATTTTACTATATAACCTCGGGTTACTGTTAAAAATAAGTGTAAAATGCAAAACTCCGGTGGGTGTAACAAGATGTCCGCTTCCCCCGTTCTCACTTTATCCTTACTATGGAGGAGTGCTGGGTGTAGCAAGATGGCGGCGACGGACCATCACTTTCTGTTACACGTTCCGACGGGTCGCCAAATCTGATGAAACACTGGCAGCGAGATTAAAAAAAACTGTGGAGGACACATGTTTCCTGTGGAGCTCCAGTCTGCAGCTTAATACCTGGTAAGATGTGACAGGAGACATGTGGCCTCCACTTCCACCAGTCGTGTCTTATAAATGTTTGTTGCATTAAAGTTATTTAAAAAATAAATAAATAGAAAAAAAGTGGAGTGGAGGACAGATGTTTCCTGTCAAAGATGGAGCTCCAGTCTGCAGCCAAGCGAACGCTTTCGTGAATGGGGCGACCAATCACAAACTCCCCCCCCCCCCACCGGCCACTGCGGCCATCTAGCCAATCGCCGCTCGTTGGAGGCGTGGCTTCCTTACGCCTTTTCCGGTTTATATCCCTTTTCCAATAAGCAATCGGCTTCCGTGAGCGGGCAGCCAATCATCGTTTATTATTGTTGCCTGGGGGGGGGGGGCGTGGGCTTTGCTACAATCCTCTCTCCTGTTAGCAGTAAGGCGGGGCTACGGAGTGACAGGCGAGAGGTTGAGGGCGTGTCCGTGGGGCGTACCATCCTCCAAGGAATGACGGGGGGAGCGCTTGGTGAATATCATAGAATAAAGCGCGTCGGTCTAAAAAATAATAGCAGGGACACCCCTCCGAGGAGGACTTGCCGGATTCCAGCGCTGTATCCTGTCTGGAGCTGGGCCTGGGCTGGGGTGAGCGTGGATGGTTGGTGAGTAGTGCTGGGGGGAAGGGGGATCTGTCAGCTGAGACTTGTAGTCCCACAACAGTCAGATGGCATCTCCTGTGTCCTTCAGTCTGTGGTGCACCACAAGTCCCAGCAGGATTACCAATACCTACCACACACAGGCCTGTCACTGAGGAGATACACCAGCAATGGCCTCCCCCTCATATTATCCCCTCCTACCCTCTCTGTGTAATCATATTTCTGGGATTTCTCTGCTGGGGTCTCCTGCCGCCTCTTTCAGCCCCTTCCTGTCTCCAACGACAACATCTTTGCTTCCCAACAATGGCAGACCGCGCGTGCGCTGGAGGGGTCCACCAAGAGGGGGCGCATGTGAGGGGGGGTGACAACACAGGAGCGTGACCAGGACGTGGTTGTCACCATAACAGGAAGTGCCAGAAGGAGAATTCTTTGTGGCGGGATCACCAGGGATGATTGTTGCACTGAACTCCAGGTATCTGTAGAGCTTGGCATGGCATAAGTATCTATCGAGCTGTACTGACCTGTGCTGAGCTGTACTGACCTGTGCTGAGCTGTACTGACCTGTGCTGAGCTGTACTTACCTGTGCTGAGCTGTACTTACCTGTGCTGAGCTGTACTTACCTGTGCTGAGCTGTACTGAGCTGTACTGAGCTGTACTTACCTGTACTGAGCTGTATCTACCTGTATCAAGCTTTACTGACCTGTACCGACCTGTACTGAGCTGTACTTACCTGTACTGAGCTGTATCTACCTGTATCGAGCTGTACTGACCTGTACTTAGCTGTACCGAGCTGTACCGAGCTGTACTGACCTGTACTGACCTTTACTGAGCTGTATCTACCTGTATCGAGCTTTACTGACCTGTACCGACCTATACCAGGCTGTACTGAGCTGTACTGAGCTGTACTTAGCTGTATCGAGCTTTACTGACCTGTACCGACCTGTACTGACCTGTACTGAGCTGTACTTACCTATACTGAGCTGTATCTACCTGTATCGAGCTGTACTGACCTGTACTTAGCTGTACTGACCTGTACTTAGCTGTACTGACCTGTACTTAGCTGTACTGACCTGTACTTAGCTGTACTGATCTGTACTTAGCTGTACTGATCTGTACTTAGCTGTACTGATCTGTACTTGGCTGTACTGACCTGTACTTAGCTGTACTGACCTGTACCGAGCTGTACTGACCTTTACTGAGCTGTATCTACCTGTATCGAGCTTTACTGACCTGTACCGACCTATACCAGGCTGTACTGAGCTGTACTGAGCTGTATCGAGCTTTACTGACCTGTACCGACCTATACCAGGCTGTGCTTAGCTGTACTGACCTGTGCTTAGCTGTACTGACCTGTGCTTAGCTGTACTGACCTGTGCTTAGCTGTACTGACCTGTACTTAGCTGTACCGAGCTGTATCTACCTGTATCGAGCTTTACTGACCTGTACCGACCTATACCAGGCTGTACTGAGCTGTACTGACCTGTACTTAGCTGTACTGACCTGTACCGAGCTGTACTTAGCTGTACTGACCTGTACTTAGCTGTACTGACCTGTGCCAGCCAGGGGAGGTGGAAGATTGCTGTAGTAGTAGTAGTAGCAGCAGCAGCGATCGACGCCATTTTCTGGCTCTGCGCGGGGGAGGGGGTGTCACTCCCTCTGCACCGACATTCATAGGACAGTTCTCATTGAATGCAATGTGTTCTCTGATTGGATAAAGTGGCAATCAGGGTGTCATCACCCCTCCTCTTCACCGCTGCCATTCATAGAACCCCCCCCCCCCTCAATGCAAGTTGTTTTCTGATTGGACGAGGTGTTGAGCATGATGTTATCACCCCCTCCTCTACACCACCATTCATAGAACGCCTTTTTTCCCCCTCAATTACTGCAAGGTGTTCTCTGATTGGATCAAGTGGCAAGCGTGACGTCCCCACCATTCATAGAATATCTTCTTTCCTTCAATTAGTGCAAGGTATTCGCTGATTGGACAAGGTGGCAGTCATGATGTCATTGCCCCTCCTCTTCACCGCTGCCATTCATAGAATGCCTCCCCCCCATTCAATGAATACAAGGTGTTTTCCGATTGGACAAGGTGGCAATCATGTTGTCACTGTCACCATTTATTTATTTGTTTATTTTTTTTCAATGACTGTAAGGTGTTCTCTGATTGGATGACGTGCAGGAAAGGGGCAGTGATGTCACAATCTCCACTTTGTCCAATCAGAAATCATTGTGTGTTCACTGAAAAAAATATAAGGTGTTCTCTGATTGGGCAAGTTGGCAATCGTTGTGATGTCACCACCGCCACCATTCATCATTTGTTTTTTTTTGTTTTTTTTTCACGGTGATTGGACTTTTTTTTATGAATTTATTTTGAAGAAATTGATTTGGACTTTATTTGCAAATTTTCATATCACTTTTTACTATTGGATGTTATATGTGAATTTACAATGTTATGTTGTAAAATTAAGTTTTATATACGTTTTAGAGCCACACCTTTCTTCTTCCTTCTTTTTTTTTTTTTTATACAACATACAGTATCTCACAAAAGTAAGTACACCCCTCACATTTTTGTAAATCTTTTCTTCTATCTTTTCATGTGACAACACTGAAGAAATGACACTTGTCTACAATGTAAAGTAGTGAGTGTACAGCTTGTATAACAGTGTAAATTTGCTGTCCCCTCAAAATAACTCAACACACAGCCATTAATGTCTAAACCGCTGGCAACAAAAGTCAGTACACCCCTAAGTGAAAATGTCCAAATTGGGCCAAATTAGCCATTTTCCCTCCCCGGTGTCATGCGACTCATTAGTGTTACAAGGTCTCAGGTGTGAATGGGGAGCAGGTGTGTTAAATTTGGTGTTATCGCTCTCACTCTCTCATACTGGTCACTGGAAGTTCAACATGGCACCTCATGGCAAAGAACTCTCTGAGGATCTGAAAAAAAGAATTGTTGCTCTACATAAAGATGGCCTAGGCTATAAGAAGATTGCCAAGACCCTGAAACTGAGCTGCAGCACGGTGGCCGAGACCATACAGCGGTATAACAGGACAGGTTCCTCTCAGAACAGGCCTCGCCATGGTCCACCAAAGAAGATGAGGTCACGTGCTCAGCGTCATATCCAGAGGTTGTCTTTGGGAAATAGACGTATGGGTGCTGCCAGCATTGCTGCAGAGGTTGTAGGGGTGGGGGGTCAGCCTGTCAGTGCTCAGACCATACGCCGCACGCTGCATCAAATTGGTCTGCATGGCTGTCGTCCCAGAAGGAAGCCTCTTCTAAAGATGATACACAAGAAAGTCCGCAAACAGGTTGCTGAAGACAAGCAGACTAAGGACATGGATTACTGGAACCATGTCCTGTGGTCTGATGAGACCAAGATAAACTTATTTGGTTCAGATGGTGACAAGCGTGTGTGGGGGCAACCAGGTGAGGAGGACAAAGACAAGTGTGTCTTGTCTACAGTCAAGCATGGTGGTGGGAGTGTCATGGTCTGGGGCTGCATGAGTGCTGCCGGCACTGGGGAGCTACAGATCATTGAGGGTACCATGAATGCCAACATGTACTGTGACATACTGAAGCAGAGCATGATCCCCTCCCTTCAGAGACTGGGCCGCAGGGCAGTATTCCAACATGATAACCACCCCAAACACACCTCCAAGACCACCACTGCCTTGCTAAAGAAGCTGAGGGTAAAGGTGGTGGACTGGCCAAGCATGTCTCCAGACCTAAACCCTATTGATCATCTGTGGGACATCCTCAAACAGAAGGTGGAGGAGCGCAAGGTCTCTAACATCCACCAGCTCTGTGATGTCATCATGGAGGAGGGGAAGAGGACTCCAGTGACAACCTGTGAAGCTCTGGTGACCTCCATGCCCAAGAGGGTTAAGGCAGTGCTGCAAAATAATGATGGCCACACAAAATATTGACACTTTGGGCCCAATTTGGACATTTTCACTTAGGGGTGTACTGACTTGTTGCCAGCGGTTTAGACATTAATGGCTGTGTGTTGAGTTATTTTGAGGGGACAGCAAATTTACACTGTTATACAAGCTGTACACTCACTACTTTACATTGTAGCAAAGTGTCATTTCTTCAGTGTTGTCACATGAAAAGATCGAAGAAAAGATTTACAAAAATGTGAGGGGTGTACTTACTTTTGTGAGAAACTTTACACCCCCCCCCCCCCCCCCCATTAAATGCAATGTGTTTTCTGATTGGACGAGGTGGAGATTGTGACATGACTGACTTTCCTCTCCACCATTCATAGAACACCTTTATTTTATTTTATTTTTTCAATGAATACAAGGTGATCTCTGATTGGTAGAGGTGCAGGAGAGGGGAAGTGACGTCGCGATCTCCACCTTGTCCAATCGGAAATCATTGCGTATTCAATGATTTGTGTTATATCTTTGAGGTGTTATGTGAATGGCACCAGGCGGCGAATGACCTCATCCCCCTCCCCCGTGGACCCGGAAGATTGTGGTGATCCCTGTAGTAGCGCCCGACTGTCACAGCATCCCCCGCTATCGGGTACTTACATTGAGCCAGCTGGGCAAAACTAGATAATTCCTGGAGTTCCGCTTTTAAAGTAGAACTAAAGGCAAAACTTTTTATTTTTTATCTAATTAAAATATTTAAATAAAAAAATATTTTATAATAAAACATAAAAAAATGCAAACTTTATATATTTTGTTTAATTTTTATATTATATTATTATTATAACATTTAAATTTTAAAAATGTAACCCATTGAACACTTTTAAGTAGAACTAAAGTCCAACACTTATTTTATTAATAAAAAAAAAAAAATTAAAATGCTAAATTATATATATATTTTTTCATTTTATATATTATTATAACAATTACATTAAAAAAAAATGTAACTCATTTAACACTATTAAGTCAACTTTTTTATTAAAACATAAAAAAAAGTAATCTTATTTTTTTATACATATTATTAAAATATAAAAAAAATACAAACTTTATATATGTTTTTATTTTTATATTATTATAACATTAAAATTTTAAAAAATGTAACCTATTGAACACTTTTTTTTCATTTTGGCCGTCCCTTTTTTTTTTTTTTTCTGTCCTCTGTATTCCCATTGGGGAGATTTCCCTTCACTTCCTGTCCCATAGCCACAACAGCAAGTGGAAATCCCTGCAAAAAGGAAAAAAATGCACTAAAATTGATTTTAGTGCACCCAAACATAATATATTTCCCCATGTTTTGGTAAAATATAACATTTTATTCTGATTTGACTTTTTTTTAATCTTCTTATTTATTTTTTTCATTTAGCTTTATTGCTATCACTATCATGCCTCCCATGTGATCTCATTGGCAGGTGACAGGTCTATTTACTACTAGAGCGCCCCCCCCCCCCCCCATGTCTCCTCTGCCCTCTGGTGGAGGACTGTGTTGGAACGGCGGTTTACTCTGCATTTCGATCGCTCTGACCCTGGAAGTGCTCGGAGCTTCCAGGTTCACAGTCAGAAGAGCAGATTGTGCAAAGGATGTTTCCCGAGCCGCTGTCACCCGCAATCCTAAACACATTTATTGTGGGCCCCCCAAATGAGTGGGAGAGCCCGGGGATGGGAGGGGGGGGGGGGGACTTCACAATTCCGTGACAGTAATCGGGAGGCCCGGGTAACTTTCATGCCCTGAGCCCCTGTGTGTTGCGGAAATTTTCCAGTCAGGACAGTAGAGGGCGCCCTGTGCCTCCCAGGCTGCTCTGACACTACAAGTCATGCTGGGAGGGACGGCTGCCTTCCTCATAATTAATAAAACTCTTGTATCTTCTTAACCGTTACTTTGTTTTCTGACATATAGGCTCTGGAAAGTCTGTCTTCTCTTCCTAGGCTGCTACTGCTGGGCACCACCATCTTGGCGTGTGATGACATTGGCCCCAGCAGACTGACCTGGCTGTCAGGGTCATCTTAATGCATGGGCACACCTGGGCAGTGATGTACATTGGGCTGACTCTTGTGCTGGCAGGAGGTGTACTGCTCCGATCCGCTGACAGCCCCCCCCCCCCCCATCCGTCTCATGTGATGGAAGCGTCTGAGAGGGATAGGGGAGAAGGGCCGGCGGGGATTGGAGTAGTACAAATCCCACCCACACAGGCAGTAAAATGCTCCGCCTTGGGGGATTCTTCATGAACCACACTTTGCCCTCCTGACCCCCTGTACTGTGCCCTCCTGACCCCCTGTACTGTGCCCTCCTGCCCCCTGTACTGTGCCCTCCTGACCCCCTGTACTGTGCCCTCCTGACCCCCTGTACTGTGCCCTCCTGCCCCCTGTACTGTGCCCTCCTGCCCCCTGTACTGTGCCCTCCTGCCCCCTGTACTGTGCCCTACTGCCCCCTGTACTGTGCCCTACTGCCCCCTGTACTGTGCCCTACTGCCCCCTGTACTGTGCCCTACTGCCCCCTGTACTGTGCCCTACTGCCCCCTGTACTGTGCCCTACTGCCCCCTGTACTGTGCCCTCCTGACCCCCTGTACTGTGCCCTCCTGACCCCCTGTACTGTGCCCTCCTGACCCCCTGTACTGTGCCCTCCTGACCCCCTGTACTGTGCCCTCCTGACCCCCTGTACTGTGCCCTCCTGACCCCCTGTACTGTGCCCTCCTGACCCCCTGTACTGTGCCCTCCTGACCCCCTGTACTGTGCCCTCCTGACCCCCTGTACTGTGCCCTCCTGACCCCCTGTACTGTGCCCTCCTGACCCCCTGTACTGTGCCCTCCTGACCCCCTGTACTATCCTCTTCTGATCCACCTACAATGTGACCTACTGACCCTGTACTGTGTCCTCCTGACCCCCCTCCACACTGTGTCCTCCTGACCCCCCTCCACACTGTGTCCTCCTGACCCCCCTCCACACTGTGTCCTCCTGACCCCCCTCCACACTGTGTCCTCCTGACCCCCCTCCACACTGTGTCCTCCTGACCCCCCTCCACACTGTGTCCTCCTGACCCCCCTCCACACTGTGTCCTCCTGACCCCCCTCCACACTGTGTCCTCCTGACCCCCCTCCACACTGTGTCCTCCTGACCCCCCTCCACACTGTGTCCTCCTGACCCCCCCTCCACACTGTGCCCTCCTGTCCCCCCACTGATGTGAGCTGATGGGCACTGATAGGTGGCACTGATAGGCACCACTGATTATGAGACACTGATGGGTGGCACTGTGGGCACTGGTAGGTGGCACTGGTGAGTACTGATAGGTGGCACTGGCAGCTGACACTGGTGGGCACAGAAAATGCAGCCGCGGCCTTCTGTGTGAGGGATAGATGTCCCTCTGACAGAAGTCGGTGATCGGCTTTTATCTTTTGAGGAAAAAAAAAATACCAATTACCGAGCTTCTGTTTACATCACGTGGCCAGCGTCAATGACTAACAGCCGATCACGTGGGAAGGGGACGGGATCGACCCCTTACTAGGAGCTGTGATCAGCTGAATCTCCTGGTACTCCTCCGTGAGGAGCGGTTGCACCAATTCAGCCCAGCGGCTTCTGGGCCACCTTTTAAACAATGCCATGTTTTCAAATTCAGTCAGGCAGTCCTCAATGTGATCGTCTGGTAGAATCGGCTGTAAAAAGTCGCCAGCACAGATTCTACCTTCGTTGCCACTGAGAACAGCGCCAACCTTTTCTACTATCTCAGAGGGTTCCCGTCGACACCTGCTCTCCACAGTAGGCTCAACCACTAGCACTTGATCCCCAGGTTTAGACTCTTGCAGACCGGTTGGCAACCCCCCTCTGGGTCCTCGCTAATGGTTTATGCCCATTTTTAAGCACTTTGCGATTTTTGGCTACCCTGTAGCATAGAGTATTATGAGAGCACATATCTTCCGCAGGGGCTCACCACTCAATGATGTGACCTGTTCCCAGGCGGATGGGGATCAAAGGGGGAGTCCTTCCTCTGAGCACCAAAGAAATCACTTCGGGAACCCCCAAGATATGACAAGTCGGGCCCAGAGGGAGAACTCTCTGCCTCCAATCCTACAAACACCTCCAGAGGATCTAGGGCAGCTCCTGCAGGTTCACACATCTTACAGATTTCTTTACTGTTTACCTCCTGCAACACAGTATTTAACACTTCACATGGGGGGTTTCTCCTTTTTTAGGGGAGGCCCCTGAACCTTTGAACTTTTGTTCACACAAGTCCTAATATAGAGGGGCAGTCTCGCCCAATTAGCAAATCATGGGTAACCCCGGGATCAGCCCGACTCTCAGCGTAGCAGTTCCTGCGGTTGTGGACAGGGTTACATGGGCCATTGGATAGTCCTTGACAACCCCATGTACAGAGACCACTCCAATCTTTTTCCTGGTTATCAGATTTCCCTAAAACCTGTTCGATCGGATCAGGGTAACCCCACCGCCCGAGTCAAGAAGTGCTACAACCTCCTGCCCATTAACCCGCACCACACTCTCAAGTGGGCTTAGATTGTTCATGGGACCACTGCAAACATAGAGCCACGTCGAGCCATGTCACATTCCATTGGCTCCTCCCGCCTTGGACACTGGGCCGCCATATGACCCAGTTGTTGGCAGGACCAACAACGAACCTCACGGGGTTCCCGTTCTCCTTGCCGACTCTCAGGAGGGTTTGTCGTTTGGGGTGCTCCTAGCGGGAGTGTCAGGCACCCGAGCAGACACCATGCGTTCAACCCGTGCCATCTTGCGCTGGAACGTACTTCCTTAGAACGGGCCATCTCTCCGGTAATAGACAGGTTGGTGACCACCGCTCCAGGTAACTGGGTTTAAATTTCCCGTCCTCCGCTGGGTGAATGGTTGTGAGAGCTCCAGGTGCTGGCGATTGCTATTCCAATGGTATAGGTGCAATGAAAAATCTGGACTGCCGCACTCCGGATTGGAATAATAAAGGTAAAATCTTCTTTATTGAAAAAATGACATGGTATAAAATGCGTACATTGCTCTGTTGAAGTGATACAGCATAACCGCTGACGCGTTTCATGCTCCCATAGAGCGCTTACTCATAGCTGGTTTGTACAGCAATGAAAGTCACTTATATACACATTATACGTCTCACACATGACCCCATACTGATTGTATAATTATGAACAGCTGATCGTTAGATTGTATGGCCTCTTAACATACAATCTTAATTGGGTTAACACACACCCAATTAACTCTATGTTAAGAGGCCATACAATCTAACGATCAGCTGTTCAGAGTTATACAATCAGTATGGGGTCATGTGTGAGACGTATAATGTGTATATAAGTGACTTTCATTGTTGTACAAACCAGCTATGAGTAAGCGCTCTATGGGAGCGTGAAACGCGTCAGCGGTTATGCTGTATCACTTCAACAGAGCAATGTACGCATTTTATACCATGTCATTTTTTCAATAAAGAAGATTTTACCTGTATTATTCCAATCCGGAGTGCGGCAGTCCAGATTTTTCATTGCATCTCCGATAATAGAGGTACTCTCCTGGACACTTTCTGCACAACTGTAGCGCTCAACAGCAGCAGCCATCTCATCCAGGGACTGAGGCTCGGGCTGAGCCACCCACCGGTGCAGCTCCTTAGGAAGACCCTACAAAAAGCGATCCAGTGCAACTCGCTCTACAATCCGAGTGGAGGTCTTCTCCTCTGGTTTCAGTCAATCCTGGGACAAGTGCATTAGACGATACAGTTGCCCACGGGCAGGCTTAGCTCTGTCAAAGGGCCAGACATGAACACGGTTTGCCCTTAAAGCCTCAGTCACTCCCAGCCTGGCTAAAATCTTTGCCTTAAGCAGTTTATAGTCCTGTGCAGATTCAGAGGCCAATTCACAATAGGCCTGTTGAGGATCAGCAGTCAGGAAAGGAGCCAGCACATCCGCCCAGTCTTTCTCAGGGAGACCTTCCCTTGTTGCAATCCTTTCAAACGTTGCCATATAACCTTCGACATTAGATGTGGCTGTCATCTTTTGCATAGTCAGCTCCACTGCCTTCCGGGGGGGGCACTCTTTACAGCAGGATCACCTCTCATCATTTCAGCCTGCTGGGTCACCGCCTTTTGCAGTCCTGCTAGCTGTTCAACCAGTAAGCGGGTTTGTTTCCTGTTGCACAGCGACTGCCTGGGTATTAGCCATTGCTAATTGTTTAATTAGCTACTCCATGGCTTGTCCTGAAGACTTCACAGCCTGTGCAGCTTTCACCCAGGACATGGGATTGGCCTTTACTCCTCAAGCTGCCCGCATTCTCCACCAATTTGTAAGAGATCAGGGGGTGACAAGCCGCATTCTCCACCAATTTGTAAGAGAGAGGGTGGCAAGCCGCATTCTCCATCAATTTGTAAGAGATCAGGGGGTGACCAGCCGCATTCTCCACCAATTTGTAAGAGATCAGGGGGTGACAAGCCGCATTCTCCACCAATTTGTAAGAGATCAGGGGGTGACAAGCCGCATTCTCCACCAATTTGTAAGAGATCAGGGGGTGACAAGCCGCATTCTCCACCAATTTGTAAGAGATCAGAGGGTGACAAGCCGCATTCTCCACCAATTTGTTAGAGATCAGAGGGTGACAAGCCGCATTCTCCACCAATTTGATAGAGATCAGAGGGTGACAAGCCGCATTCTCCACCAATTTGTAAGAGAGAGGGTGGCAAGCCGCATTCTCCATCAATTTGTAAGAGATCAGGGGGTGACCAGCCGCATTCTCCACCAATTTGTAAGAGATCAGGGGGTGACAAGCCGCATTCTCCACCAATTTGTAAGAGATCAGAGGGTGACAAGCCGCATTCTCCACCAATTTGATAGAGATCAGAGGGTGACAAGCCGCATTCTCCACCAATTTGTAAGGGGGTGACAAGCTGGCTCGGACAGTTCAGTCAACTTAAAAGGCTTTATTCAGCAAAAAGCAACAGAAAATGGACAAGCTTTGTCTTTTTATAGGCAGTTCAAACAACACAAAAACTCTTCTTAGCAGTACAAGACAGTCCTTTTAACCACTTAAGGACCAGGCCTCTTTTTTTAGATGGGCACTGTTGGTTGTTACAAGTTGGTTACAAGTTAAAAACATTTTTTTTGGCTAGAAAATTACTTAGAACCCCCAAACGTTATAATTTTTTTTTATAACACCCTAGAGAATAAAATGGCGGTCGTTGCAATACTTTTTGCCACAACGTATTTGCGCAGCGGTCTTAAACACTTTTTTAAAAAAAGAAAATACACTTTTTTGAATTAAAAAAAATTAGACGACAGTAAAGTTAGCCCAATTTTTTTTTTATATTGTAAAAGCTAATGTTATGACGAGTAAATTGATACCCAACATGTCACTCTTCAAAATTGCACCCGCTCGTGCAATGGCGACAAACGTTTACCCTTAAAAATCTCCATAGGCGATGTTTAAAAAATTGTACAGGTTGCATATTTTGAGTTACAGAGGAGGTCTAGGGCTAGAATTATTGCTCTCGCTCTACCGATCGCGGCGATAACTCACGTGTGTGGTCTGAACACCGTTTTCATATGCGGGCACTACTCACGTATGCGTTCGCTTCTGCACGCGAGCTCGGCGGGACGGGGCGCGTTTAAAAAATTTTTTTTTCTTATTTTACCTTTTATTTTTACACTTTAAAAAATAAACATTGTGCCACTTTTATTCCTATTACAAGGAATGTAAACATCCCTTGTAATAGAAAAAAAGCATGACAGGTCCTCTTAAATATGAGATCTGGGGGTCAGAAAGACTTCAGATCTCATATTTACACTAAAATGCAATTTAAAAAAAAATTATTAAAAAAAAAATGTCCCTTTTAAGAGCTATGTATGTTAAAGTAAAGTGCAGCGCTAAAATACGAGTACAATTCTATTGAATAAAATGTATAAAAATAAGTAAATGTCCATAAGTGAAAATACGGGGACCAATGTAGGTCCTTATAGTGATGAACCAAAAAGTAGTCCAGTAAAATGAAAAAAACAATCTAGGTGTATCGAAAAAATACTTCAGACTGTAAGTGTCACATAATTTAGTGAAAATTGATAGAAGATCCACCGCCAAAGTCACCAATCGCTTACTGGAACGATTGAACTCAGATAGGTGTACACCTAATGAGTCAATCAGGCTTTTGTGTTTATACCAGGGATGGTTCAGGCTCACAGCAAAGGCTCAATCTCCAGGGGGTCTTCAGACCAGTGGATATCAGCAGATAGGTCAATATATAGGGCAGGCAGCCCAACCACTAGATATGGGAAGAAAAAGGAGGGCGCATAGCGTAATTCCGTCTGGAATGAATGAAATTTAATCAGAAAATATAAAGGTTACACTCGCATTTCCAAAGATAAAAACAGCGCTTGTAAGACAGTAACAGCGGAATCAGCTAGACTGTCCGACGCGTTTCGCCTCAACAGGCATAATCTGGGCTCTTTATGAGCGTTTTGACGTTCCTTCCGCCCTGCAATGTCATGGAGACGGGTGGGGGCCATCCTCCCCTCACTCGTCTCCATGTCTAGCCAGCAGAGGGGCCGGATCGCCCCCGCCGCTGCCGACGGCTCCGGTAAGTGCGGAGGGCAGCTGAGCATGGCGGGGGGGGGGGTGTCCTCCCCCGCTGCCCCTGAATTAACCCTGCCGCTGGCTGACTCTCCACACTATCAACATCTCGCATTGAGCTTGTGTATTTTCTCCGATGACTCCAGAAAGATTGGGGGGCATCCTTTAGGTCTCCATAGTCAGGTGATCGCAAGTCTTGCGGCCATCAAGTTATTAGTCACCGCTGTCCGAAAATTGTGTAGGGGAATATATTTCAATCAATTCCTAATAGGGGCCGTCGCTGATGTAAGAGGAATTTTTAGATTTCCTGTCAGTGTAGAAAATTTAAGGGGCGTTTTTGATGCTAGCGTGAACGTGGCCTAACTCCCCCTCTGAACAATGTTTATAAACTCTGTGTGAGACGGTCCAGTCTTTGTCAGCGGCTTCTACAGATGTTGTATTTACAGAGCAGCTCTTGTGTGCCATGCTAGTCAGGAATTGCAGGCAGAAGTGGGGGAATGGATATACTACACATGCCCTGTGTTCCTTAATTGGGGGGGGCATACTACATACGTCCCGTGCTCACAACTGGTTAGGAGTAAGGAGATCCCGTATTTTTAACCCCTAGATTTCTGTGAATGACTTTTTTTATTTTCCGTGTTTTGTTTATACACCATGACGGCTGTGTATTTTGTATGGCAGAGGCTCTGTTGGCGTTCATTTTACAAATGTTGTTGATGTGGCTTCAGCCAAGCTGGCAGACAAAGGCCTGTCTGTGTGTTCTGTAACTCATGTCAGTGGAAGATTCCAGAACGCAGGCGAGCCAGCGAGTGCCGCAAAGCGATTAGATACGTCTGCTCCGTGTATCCAATCTGTGGCCTCCTCCCGATTATCGGCCTCTTCACAGATCTCGTGAGCCCGTTGATCCGCGGAAGGAGATCATTTCCCTGATTTTACACTCCTCATCACACAGGCCGTCCAATCTTCTACTACAGAAATCTTCTATTTCTCTATCTATTGTATATTCTTTTATTTTGTTTCATAGCTATTTTATATTTTTATTTTATCTATTTATTATTTAGCTTTCTAATTTTGTTTCATATCTATCTTTATATTTTATCTATTTATTATTTAGCTTTTTAATTTTCTTTCATATCTATTTTCATATTTTATCTTTTTATTAGATAGATTTTTTTTCTTTTCTTTCATATCTATCTTCTATTTTTATTTTATCTATTATATATATTTTTAATTTTGTTTCATATCTATATTATATTCTTTTGTTTAATATCAATATTTCCATCTTTTGTCTATTTAACTATCTATTACTGTATTTATTGGCATATACCACGCACCTTTTCACCCTGAAAATCGGGTGCAAATAGCGTGTGCGTGTTATACGCCAATACTTCAATTTTAGCTGCCTCGGAGGGAACAGGGGGGGGGGGGGCGTGGCGGGACGAGCGCTGTCAGATTACATACAGTGAAAATCTCCCGTTTACTTGGTGGCCTCTGTAATGGGAAGTCCCGTCTCCTGGGCCACCATTGGACCACTGTTCTGTCTATCATAGGAGATTCTCACTGTATGTCATCTGTCGGCGCTCGTCCCGCCCCCCTCCCTGTCCCCTGTAGGCTGCAGATGGGCATCGATCAGGCTGCACTGATGGCAATGGTGAATCTGCTGCATTGAAAGCAGGGGCGAGGCTGCTGCACTGATGGCACTTGATCAGGCTGCATTAATGGCAATGGTGAGGCTGCAGATTGGCACTGCTTCAACGTTCCTTATTTAAAATTTACATTTTTTTTTCCGGAAAATGAATGTGCGTGTTATATGCAGATAAATGCAGTAAATTTATATAGATAGATAGAGAGATATATAGAGATAGAGATCTATCTATATCTATCTCTATATATCTATCCCTATCTATATATCTATCTCTCTATATATATATATATATATATATATATATATATATATATATATATATATATATATATATATATATATATATATATATATATATACAGTGGCTTGCGAAAGTATTTGGCCCCCTTGAACTTTTCAACCTTTTGCCACATTTCGGGCTTCAAACATAAAGATATAAAATTTTTATTTTTTGTGAAGAATCACCAACAAGTGGGACACAATTGTGAAGTGGAACGAAATCTTTTGGATTTTTGAAACTTTTTTTAACTAATAAAAAAATGAAAAGTGGGGCGTGCAAAATTATTCGGCCCCCTTGCGTTAATACTTTGTAGAGCCACCTTTTGCTGCGATTACAGCTGCAAGTCGCTTGGGGTATGTCTCTATCAGTTTTGCACATCGAGAGACTGAAATTCTTGCCCATTCTTCCTTGCAAAACAGCTCGAGCTCAGTGAGGTTGGATGGAGAGCGTTTGTGAACAGCAGTTTTCAGCTCTTTCCACAGATTCTCGATTGGATTCAGGTCTAGACTTTGACTTGGCCATTCTAACACCTGGATACGTTTATTTGTGAACCATTCCTTTGTAGATTTTGCTGTATGTTTGGGATCAGTGTCTTGTTGGAAGATAAATCTCCGTCCCAGTTTCAGGTCTTTTGCAGACTCCAACAGGTTTTCATCCAGAATGGTCCTGTATTTGGCTGCATCCATCTTCCCCTCAATTTTAACCATCTTCCCTGTCCCTGCTGAAGAAAAGCAGGCCCAAACCATGATGCTGCCACCACCATGTTTCACGGTGGGGATGGTGTGTTGAGTGTGATGAGCTGTGTTGCTTTTACGCCCAACATATCGTTTTGCATTGTGGCCAAAAAGTTGGATTTTGGTTTCATCGGACCAGAGCTCCTTCTTCCACATGTTTGGTGTGTCTCCCAGGTGGCTTGTGGCAAACTTTAGACGAGACTTTTTATGGATATCTTTGAGAAATGGCTTTCTTCTTGCCACTCTTCCATAAAGGGCAGATTTGTGCAGTGTACGACTGATTGTTGTCCTATGGACAGACTCTCCCACCTCAGCTGTAGTTCTCTGCAGTTCGTCCAGAGTGATCATGGGCCTCTTGGCTGCATCTCTGATCAGTCTTCTCCTTGTCTGAGCTGAAAGTTTAGAGGGACAGCCAAGTCTTGGTAGATTTGCAGTGGTCTGATACTCCTTCCATTTCAAAATGATCGCTTGCACAGTGCTCCTTGGGATGTTTAAAGCTTGGGAAATCTTTTTGTATCCAAATCCGGCTTTAAACTTCTCCACAACAGTATTACGGACCTGCCTGGTGTGTTCCTTGGTCTTCATGATGCTCTCTGCGCTTTCAACAGAACCCTGAGACTATCACAGAGCAAGTGCATTTATACAGAGACTTGATTACACACAGGTGGATTCTATTTATCACCATCAGTCATTTAGGACAACATTGGATCATTCAGAGATCCTCGCTGAACTTCTGGAGTGAGTTTTCTGCACTGAAAGTAAAGGGGCCGAATAATTTTGCACGCACCACTTTTCAGTTTTTTAATTGCTAAAAAAGTTTAAAATATCCAATAGATTTCCTTCCACTTCACAATTGTGTCCCACTTGTTGGTGATTCTTCACAAAAAATTAAAATTTTATATCTTTATGTTTGAAGCCTGAAATGTGGCAAAAGGTTGAAAAGTTCAAGGGGGCCGAATACTTTCGCAAGCCACTGTATGTGTATATATATATATATATATATATATATATATATATATATATATATATATATCTATTCTTCTCTATCTATATATCTATTCTTCTCTATCTATATATCTATTCTTCTCTATCTATATATCTATTCTTCTCTATCTATATATCTATTCTTCTCTATTCTATCTATATATCCATCTCTATTCTTCTCTATTTATATATCTATCTCTATTCTTCTCTATCTATATATCTATCTCTATTCTTCTCTATCTATATATAGATATATAGATATTTATCTTATTTATTATCTTATCTTATCTGTTATCTTATCTATCTATTTTGTTTGTTATTTTTGTTTTATTTAGTTTCCTAATAGAAAAAAACAACCAGTGCAATAATTAATGACCCTTTTTTTAAAAGCTGCTGAACACTCGGGGTCAATCATTCAAATCCCATGCAGTAAAAATGTAAAATAGACAATGCAGCGCTGATAAGTCCATATATCAAAAGTACACCAATGTGTGATATCTTCAATGGTGCCAAAATATGGTAAACATGGAGGTGACTTCGCGGGTAAACTTCCACCAATGGGGAAAAAAAATGGCCGCTCATCTCCCAGAGTGGACCCTTGATTACAGAGGGTCACACACACTTTCCCTTCTAGGGTATATCAATGTATCAGCGGTCAGCCGAAGAAGACTTCAGATCCTGATGGATACCTCTTGATAAGCGGAACCGATATCCAAAATACCGGGTGAGGGAAGCCAAACTCCAGAGCCGCATTGAACATGTAAATAAATAAAAAAAAAATAAAATTAAAAAAAAAAAAAAAAAAAATATATATATATATATATATATATATATATATATATATATATATATATATATATATATATATATATATATATATATACACAATTTCTTCACGAATACATTTAATTTAAATATATATAATATTTTTTTTTTAATTTTCAGTCTTCTTCCTTTTTTTTTTCCTTATGTTTTATAATGTTTTATATTGCAAAAAAAAAAAAACTTCTAGTAAACCCTGATCAAATACCACCAAAAGAAAGCTCTATTTTGTGTTTAACAATTTATATAAATTTAATTTTGGGTACCAGTTGAAGTAGTTTTTCCTCGGCTGCATACTTTTTACCCAGCAACAACCCGTCCTTTATTGTGGTGTGTTTTGCCCTTTTAATTGGGTTACCAACTTCATTTACTGAGATGATCTGATTTAATTATAATTCAATTTAGTTTGGTCTAATTGAATACATTTTGCAGAAACTCCTTATGACAGTAAATTGATGGTTTCATCCTTATGACTCACTTCTGATGTATAAATTCAATATAACCCGGGGGGGCAGGGGGGGTAGGGGGGGTCAGGGATCGTTAATATAAAATAATATTAGTGCATAGATCTTCTGCTGTGTTATTTGTATAAAGATAAGAGAACAGAAGACCTGTCATGTGTGCATCATAGACAAAACAAGCCTGTAGGTGGCACCCTTGAGTGCGACCTCCGTGATTGGCAACTGCAGCTGGTAGACGGTGTCTTGCCGAGAAAGTTCCCCCGGCTGATAAGGACCCCCCCTGTACTGCGCAGGCGCAGTACGAATGACTAAGGAGTCGCCGAAAATAGCCGAAGCTGAAAACCTTCAGTCAGCTGTACACAGCGCATGCGCCCTGGGTCCAGGTTCAAGCCCCACCATCCAAGTGGACCTAGAGGGAGAATAAAAAAGTGCAGAGCGAGGCCCTGCCCGAAGCATGGCGAGCGGCCCTCTTACAGGCGCCGTGTACAGCTGATTTACAACTATTCGGCTATTTCCGCCGGCTCGTACTGCGCAAGCGCTGCACCTGCGCAGTATAGGGGGGTCCTTATCCGCAGAGGGGAACTTTCTCGGCAGAACAATGGCACTGAGGAGGGACTGGTGGGCACAGATTGGCAGCACTGATAGATGGCACTGATAGGAGGCACTGGTGGTTATAGTTTGGCAGCACTGGTAGACTGCACTGATAGGGGGCACTGAGGAGGAGGCACTGGTGGGCACAAATTGGCAGCACTTGTGGGCACAGATTGGCAGCACTGATAGACTACACTGATAGGAGGCACTGGTGGTCATAGATTGGCAGCACTGGTAGACTACACTGATAGGGGGCACTGAGGAGGAGGTACTGGTGGGCACACACTGGCAGCACTGCTGGGCACTGGTAGACTGCACTGATAGGGGGCACTGAGGAGGTACTGGTGGACACAGATTGGCAGCACTGGTAGACTGCACTGATGGGGGACACTGAGGAGGAGGTACTGGTGGGCACTGTTAGGACTGCACTGATAGTCAGGACACTGATGATCAGTGCCCTGATTATCAGTGTTGATGTTCTTTTTACACAAGCCGATTATTGGCTCTCCTCTTCTCCTCCATGCTGTCAGCGCGAGGAAAAGAGGGCCGATAACCGTCTTCTGTTCGGCAAGTGGTTAAGCAATATTTGGACAGTATTGTACGGCAGGAAATAATATATTGCTCTCAGAATGATGAGGGGGGAAAAAAAGGCAATTAATAAGGGAAGACAGACAGACCATTATACCCCTTAGAAGCGTTATGCCCCGTACACACGATCGGACTTTCCGACAACAAAAAGGTGGATTTTTGTTCGAAGGTTGTTGGCTCCGACTTGTCTTGCATACACACGGTCACACAAATGTTGGCCAACAATTACGAACGTAGTGACGTACCTGATATCACCATTATGAACGCTAGTTTTACAAGACCGAGCCGAGCATGCGTGGACTTTTGTCCGACGGACTTGTATACATGCGATTTTTGTTGTCGGTAAATTTGAGAACCTGCTAGCCAACATTTGTTGGCGGAAAGTCCGCCAACAGATGTTCGATGGAGCGTACACACGGTCGGATTTTCCGCCAACAAGCTCCCATCCAACATTTGTTGGCGGAAAATCCGATCGTGTGTACGGGGCATAAGTCTTTCCTTTTAGAGAGAGTGCAAATTAAGCCAAGGTGTCAGTGAGTACAGTTTCCTACACCATCAAAAGGCACTTGGAAACTGGAGGAAACTCTTGAAAGGAGGAGGTCTGGCAGACCCAAAGCCACAATCGGGATCAGATTTATATCCAATTATTTAGTTGTTCTATGTTGTTATCTTTTATTTTCAGAGCACATTGAGACTTTAAATGCAGTTCTAAATGCAGAAGTTCATTTATTTTTTTATTTTAAAGTTATTGTAAAGCTATTTTTTTTTTAATTTTTATTTATTTTAATAGCAAACATATCATACTTGCCTCCACTGTGCAGTTCGTTTTCTGGGGTCCCCAGGCGGTGCTGGCAGCTCCTCCCCCGCATCGTATAACCCCCTAGAGAAGCGCTCTCCCGCTGGGGGGGTTACCTTGTGGGTGCGCTTCCTAGTCCAGCATTTGCGTCCATAGACGCAGAATGCTGGACTCGGACCTTGCCCCCCGACTCCCGCGTCATTGGATTTGATTGACAGCAGCGGGAGCCAATGGCTGCGCTGCTATCAATCTATCCAATCAAGAGCCGAGACAACCGGCAGAGGGGAAGAGCGTGTCTCCGGCGTGGGAATTACGGGGCTCAGGCGAGTAAAACGGAGGGGGGGGGGGGTTGTGGTTGGGGGGCCGGTCAATGACAGCAGTTTTTTCACCTTAATGCAAAAAAACACAAGGGTTTACAACCCCTTTAATGTATTCTATGCATTGAAGTGGATGTAAACCCAATGTCACCCTTTCTAAACTCCTGCCATAGGGGTTATCTATAAGGATATACACGCCTCCTGCATGTATCTTTACCTGTCAAATGTCTCCCCTCTGTCTGTTATGAGACCCGAAAAACTGCAGATTATGTGGGCGGGGTCTGTTGTCTGGAGCTCGGTGGGAGGAGTCGTGATGTCAGTAGACTCCCCGCCCACCTCGACATTCCCCTTGTCAATATGCATTTTCTCCTATGTATTTCTTACACTGAACTTCTGCTATGATCTCTAACATCCAATGAAAAGACAGGAAAGTAACCACATGACTTCAGCATGCCAAATCATGGTGAGGTGTGCAACAGCCAATCCTTGCAGAGCTGCTGAAGAAAGGAGTGGGGAAAGGTATTAAAAAATCATGCCTGTGTCTTAGGCTGTCACTCACAGCAAGGGGGAGGATTTGACAAAGTTTTTCTCAGTTTGTCAAGAATTGTCTCACTGAACAATAAAAGAGGATTGCTCAGAGCTGGATTAACTCTTTGTGGCAAGACTGGGCTCAAATGATAGGAAATCCTATACTCTACATTATGATATATATATAAAAAAAAAAAATTCGGGTTTACATCCACTTTAAGATAAAAAGCCTTTACTGTGCGGCCAGCCCCCCCCTAATACTTTCCTGAACCCTATTTCTATCCAGCGATGTTGCACGAGAGACTCGGCTGTCCAGCATTTTCCCTCCTGGTTGGCTGAGACGCACATTGGCTTCTGCTGCTGTCAATCAAAGTCAATGTGCCAATGAGGAGAGACCAAGGGCCAGGGGCGGGCCACGGTTTTGTGTCTGAATGGACACACAGAGCGGCGGCTCGGCTCGGGTGCCCTCATTGCAAGCTGCTTGCTGTGGGGGGGCAGGAGGGAGGGGCCAGGAGCACCGGCAAGGGGAACCCGAGAAGAGTAGGATCCGGGCTGCTCTGTGCAAATCCACTGCACAGGGCAGGTAAGTATAACATGCTTGTTATTTAAAAAAAAAAAAACAAGACTTTATTATCACTTTAAACTGCGTAAATTTCAATGAAAACTGGAAAAATTGGGAAGTGTATGTAAAGATAATTCAAGTCCAAAAATTGAGAATTTAAATGTTTTTTTGTTTTTTTTTGTTTTCTCCGTCTTTCTGGCAGATTATGTGTAAGCCATGGCACAAGTAGAGAAGAAAGTGGGGCTGCTGCGCAAGTCCTCGGCCTCCAAGAAGCCGTTGAAGGAGAAGGTGGTGTTGATGTACGATGAGATCTTTACGGTAAGTCTCGGTGGCTGGAGATCCGTGGCCATGGACTTGTAGTAAGCAAGCTGGCTACTCTTTAATATCCATAAAATGATATCATTATTTTTTGGCTACGTCAGCGGTCCCAAACTTCCTAATCACCAGGGACCGGCCTCCCAGAAGACAACCCCCACCATGGACCCGATGGGGGGAGGGGGTTGGCTTTATTTTTTCTTTTTTCTTTATTTTTTCTCTTTGGCTGACCACATGAGCTCAATTTATTATTATGGGAACCTATTATTATTATTATTATTGAAAAAATTATATATTTTAAAATCTTTATTTTATATCTGTTTGGCTGATCACAAGAGCTCTATGTAATATTATTAATAATGTTAAATTGGGCTCATGTAATCGGCCAAACAGATTCTAATAAAGATTTAAAAAAAAATATATACCGTATATACTCGAGTATAAGCCGACCCGAATATATACCGAGGCACCTAATTTTACCACAAAAAACTGGGAAAACGTATTGACTCGAGTATAAGCCTAGGGTGAGAAATGTGCAGCTACTGTAAGTGGTAAAAGAGGGTCACCAATGCCCATTTGCAACCTCACTGTGCCCATTTGCAGCCATAGGTCCCCCGAACTTCAAACTCGGTAGTTAAGAGTTCCTAGATGCCCCCTAGCTGAAGCCAAATTTTGAAGTCTCTGGACCCAAAGGGTCCCGAAATGACATTGCTGCAGATGGACACAGTTGACCGAATTTGGGGCTCTGTATCTCAGGGCCACTTAGTGCTAGGAACCCCAAATTTGGTGTGCAAACCCAGTCAGACTAGCACTACAACATATTCAAAGATGGGGTGCCTAGCACCAAGTGGCCCTAAGATGCGGGGCCCCAAATTCGGTTCGGAAAATGTCAAGCACTTTTCTGCAGCAGAGAATGACATTTTCCGAGCCAAATTTGGGGCCCCGTATCTTGGGGCCACTTGGTGCTAGGAACCTCAGATTTGGTGTGCAAACCCAGTCGGACTAGCACTATAACATATCCAAAGATGGAGTTCCTAGCACCAAGTGGCCCTGAGATACGGGGCCCCAAATTTGGTTCGGAAAATATCAAGCACTTTTCTGCAGCAGAGAATGACATTTTCCGAACCGATTTTGGGGCCCCGTATCTCGGGGCCACTTGGTGCTAGGCACCCCAGGTTTGGATATGTTGTAGTGCTAGTTCCACTAGGTTTTCACGCCAAATTTGGGGTTCTTAGCACCAAGTGGCCCTGAGATACAGGGGCCCCAAATTCTTTTCGATAAAGTCCTTCTCTGCTGCAGAAAAGTGCTTGACTCGAGTATAAGCTGAGGGGGCATTTTCAGCATAAAAAAATGTGCTGAGAAACTCGGCTTATACTAGAGTATATACGGTAATTTTTCCATAATATATTTTTCTAATCATAATTGAGCTCATGTATTCAGCCCAGCCTCACAGAAGACAACCCCGCCATGGACCCAATGGGGGGGGGGGGGTTGGCTTTTTTTTATTAATCTTTATTTGTATCTCTTTGGCTGACCACATGAGCTCAATTTATTATTATTATTATTATTAGAACGTCTTTTTAGCCAGTAAAGACGCAAGGGGCAATCTAAATTTTTTATTTATATTTATTTAATTAAAAAATTTTTTTTTTTTAAATTGCATTAGATGCAGTTTGTTACCAACATTTCACTTATATTTAACCAGGCCAATGTCCTTCTGACATGACCGGTTCACTTTAGTGTCATATATCTACCACCAGCAACCACCGACCGATGCATCCCCTTCCCTCCATAGGTAATGTGTTTTTTTTTTTTTTTTTCTTAAATTTAGCGCCGCCTGTCTGCAGAACAATGCCATCTGTTTTCCCGTAGATATCGCCCTCGTCGTTCGGCCTAATGTCGGCTCCTGCACTTCATGTCATTATTCATGTAACGCGGGACGATTTTTAAAAAGATTTTTTTTTTTTTTTTTTAGAATTTTGAAAGGTTGCCATAGCGACTAAGCCGCCTTAGCTCCTTTTGTTGCCATGGCATTTTTTTTTTTAAATTAATAAAAGAGAAGGATGGTAATATAAGGACTGATGAAGCGTGCCGGAATAATGAGGGGATCGCTCGGTCTTCCCAAAGTGGGATTGTTCTACAAACAGACAGAACAACGAGTAACCCATCCGCTGAACCGTCCTGTCACCGCGGTTACAGGCCTTGTAAGAATGCGGGGCTTGTTTATCTCCTGTGAATTGCCATCGCCGGGCTATTTAATTAATTAATTAATAGGTGGTCTCTATCGCGGGAAATAAATGGCTTCTTGTGATTAGTTGCAGCGTCTTGCTCACAAGGAAGTTATTTATTAAAGGGGATTTCCACCTTCATCCCCATGCACACGGCTATATACAATTCGGCACCCTGGTGCCCAACCTGCAGCCTGGGGGGCCGCATATGGCCCTGTGGCACTTTATGTGCGGCCCTTGGGACCCCTGCAGAAATGAATGTGTGTTTCCCTATTTCCCTGTTATGTGTCAAACAACTCTTATAGCATGTTTGCAGTCTCTGACCATCTCTTGTATCGTGTCTGCAGTCTCTGACCATCTCTTGTATCGTGTCTGCAGTCTCTGACCATCTCTTGTATCGTGTCTGCAGTCTCTGACCATCTCTTGTATCGTGTCTGCAGTCTCTGACCAACTCTTGTATCGTGTCTGCAGTCTCTGACCATCTCTTGTGTCATGTCCTCAGTCTCTGATCATCTCTAGTATTATTTCCTCAGTCTCTGACCAATTCTAATATGTCCACAGTCTCTGACCATCTCTAGGGTCGTGTCCACAGTCTCTGACCATCTCTAGGGTCCGATCCACAGTCTCTGACCAGCTCTAGGGTCCGATCCACAGTCTCTGACCAGCTCTAGGGTCCGATCCACAGTCTCCGACCAGCTATAGGGTCCGATCCACAGTCTCCTACCAGCTCTAGGGTCCGATCCACAGTCTCTGACCAGCTCTAGGGTCCGATCCACAGTCTCTGACCAGCTCTAGGGTCCGATCCACAGTCTCTGACCAGCTCTAGGGTCCGATCCACAGTCTCTGACCAGCTCTAGGGTCCGATCCACAGTCTCTGACCAGCTCTAGGGTCCGATCCACAGTCTCTGACCAGCTCTAGGGTCCGATCCACAGTCTCTGACCAGCTCTAGGGTCCGATCCACAGTCTCTGACCAGCTCTAGGGTCCGATCCACAGTCTCTGACCATCTCTAGGGTCCGATCCACAGTCTCTGACCATCTCTAGGGTCCGATCCACAGTCTCTGACCATCTCTAGGGTCCGATCCACAGTCTCTGACCATCTCTAGGGTCCGATCCACAGTCTCTGACCATCTCTAGGGTCCGATCCACAGTCTCTGACCATCTCTAGGGTCCGATCCACAGTCTCTGACCATCTCTAGGGTCCGATCCACAGTCTCTGACCATCTCTAGGGTCCGATCCACAGTCTCTGACCATCTCTAGGGTCCGATCCACAGTCTCTGACCATCTCTAGGGTCCGATCCACAGTCTCTGACCATCTCTAGGGTCCGATCCACAGTCTCTGACCATCTCTAGGGTCCGATCCACAGTCTCTGACCATCTCTAGGGTCCGATCCACAGTCTCTGACCATCTCTAGGGTCCGATCCACAGTCTCTGACCATCTCTAGGGTCCGATCCACAGTCTCTGACCATCTCTAGGGTCCGATCCACAGTCTCTGACCATCTCTAGGGTCCGATCCACAGTCTCTGACCATCTCTAGGGTCCGATCCACAGTCTCTGACCATCTCTAGGGTCCGATCCACAGTCTCTGACCATCTCTAGGGTCCGATCCACAGTCTCTGACCATCTCTAGGGTCCGATCCACAGTCTCTGACCATCTCTAGGGTCCGATCCACAGTCTCTGACCATCTCTAGGGTCCGATCCACAGTCTCTGACCATCTCTAGGGTCCGATCCACAGTCTCTGACCATCTCTAGGGTCCGATCCACAGTCTCTGACCATCTCTAGGGTCCGATCCACAGTCTCTGACCATCTCTAGGGTCCGATCCACAGTCTCTGACCATCTCTAGGGTCCGATCCACAGTCTCTGACCATCTCTAGGGTCCGATCCACAGTCTCTGACCATCTCTAGGGTCCGATCCACAGTCTCTGACCATCTCTAGGGTCCGATCCACAGTCTCTGACCATCTCTAGGGTCCGATCCACAGTCTCTGACCATCTCTAGGGTCCGATCCACAGTCTCTGACCATCTCTAGGGTCCGATCCACAGTCTCTGACCATCTCTAGGGTCCGATCCACAGTCTCTGACCATCTCTAGGGTCCGATCCACAGTCTCTGACCATCTCTAGGGTCCGATCCACAGTCTCTGACCATCTCTAGGGTCCGATCCACAGTCTCTGACCATCTCTAGGGTCCGATCCACAGTCTCTGACCATCTCTAGGGTCCGATCCACAGTCTCTGACCATCTCTAGGGTCCGATCCACAGTCTCTGACCATCTCTAGGGTCCGATCCACAGTCTCTGACCATCTCTAGGGTCCGATCCACAGTCTCTGACCATCTTTAATGTCATTACCACAGTCTCTGACCATCTTTAATGTCATTACCACAGTCTCTGACCATCTTTAATGTCATTACCACAGTCTCTGACCATCTCTAGGGTGGTGTCCACAGTCTCTGACCATCTCTAGGGTGGTGTCCACAGTCTCTGACCATCTCTAGGGTGGTGTCCACAGTCTCTGACCATCTCTAGGGTGGTGTCCACAGTCTCTGACCATCTCTAGGGTGGTGTCCACAGTCTCTGACCATCTCTAGGGTGGTGTCCACAGTCTCTGACCATCTCTAGGGTGGTGTCCACAGTCTCTGACCATCTCTAGGGTGGTGTCCACAGTCTCTGACCATCTCTAGGGTGGTGTCCACAGTCTCTGACCATCTCTAGGGTGGTGTCCACAGTCTCTGACCATCTCTAGGGTGGTGTCCACAGTCTCTGACCATCTCTAGGGTGGTGTCCACAGTCTCTGACCATCTCTAGGGTGGTGTCCACAGTCTCTGACCATCTCTAGGGTGGTGTCCACAGTCTCTGACCATCTCTAGGGTGGTGTCCACAGTCTCTGACCATCTCTAGGGTGGTGTCCACAGTCTCTGACCATCTCTAGGGTGGTGTCCACAGTCTCTGACCATCTCTAGGGTGGTGTCCACAGTCTCTGACCATCTCTAGGGTGGTGTCCACAGTCTCTGACCATCTCTAGGGTGGTGTCCACAGTCTCTGACCATCTCTAGGGTGGTGTCCACAGTCTCTGACCATCTCTAGGGTGGTGTCCACAGTCTCTGACCATCTCTAGGGTGGTGTCCACAGTCTCTGACCATCTCTAGGGTGGTGTCCACAGTCTCTGACCATCTCTAGGGTGGTGTCCACAGTCTCTGACCATCTCTAGGGTGGTGTCCACAGTCTCTGACCATCTCTAGGGTGGTGTCCACAGTCTCTGACCATCTCTAGGGTGGTGTCCACAGTCTCTGACCATCTCTAGGGTGGTGTCCACAGTCTCTGACCATCTCTAGGGTGGTGTCCACAGTCTCTGACCATCTCTAGGGTGGTGTCCACAGTCTCTGACCATCTCTAGGGTGGTGTCCACAGTCTCTGACCATCTCTAGGGTGGTGTCCACAGTCTCTGACCATCTCTAGGGTGGTGTCCACAGTCTCTGACCATCTCTAGGGTGGTGTCCACAGTCTCTGACCATCTCTAGGGTGGTGTCCACAGTCTCTGACCATCTCTAGGGTGGTGTCCACAGTCTCTGACCATCTCTAGGGTGGTGTCCACAGTCTCTGACCATCTCTAGGGTGGTGTCCACAGTCTCTGACCATCTCTAGGGTGGTGTCCACAGTCTCTGACCATCTCTAGGGTGGTGTCCACAGTCTCTGACCATCTCTAGGGTGGTGTCCACAGTCTCTGACCATCTCTAGGGTGGTGTCCACAGTCTCTGACCATCTCTAGGGTGGTGTCCGCAGTCTCTGACCATCTCTAGGGTGGTGTCCGCAGTCTCTGACCATCTCTAGTGTCGTGTCCGCAGTCTCTGACCATCTCTAGTGTCGTGTCCGCAGTCTCTGACCATCTCTAGTGTCGTGTCCGCAGTCTCTGACCATCTCTAATTTCGTGTCCGCAGTCTCTGACCATCTCTAATTTCATGACCGCATTCTCTGACCATATCTGCGGTCTCTTACGATCTCCTGCAGCAAGTCCCCAGTTCTGCCCATCTCCTGTATCATGTCTACAGTTTCTGACCATCTGGGTCTGCTGCCCATTTCTTATATCATGCCCACAGTCTCTGACCATCTCTAGTGTCGTGTCCACAGTCTCTAACCATGTCTGGTATCATGCCCATAGTCTTTGACTATATCCTGTTGTGTGTCTGCTGTCCCTGACCGGCACTTTGGCGATGTAGAGCGTGCGCTAAAACGTTACTTGGCTCAGGCTATAGCAGCTTCACGATCTCTGTAGGCAACGAGGATCCCACGCTCTACTCTACTAACGATTGCAAGAAATCGGCAACAGCATCCTCCTCAGGTGTAGTTTCTTCCAGCACAGACCTTCCTTGTTGTTATGTCATTATGCAGCCCTGCTGCCAGCTTATACTGCTGGCCTTTTATTTAGAAAATTTAGGTAGACAAACCACATGGGATGTATGTTTTTCCACTACTTCCTTTTACATTAGTTTTCTATGGGTGAAACATTTCCCTATTCAACCTCTAGACAATACTATTGTAATAAACAGGGCATTGGTTATATCATGTCAAAGGGTCAAGCTATTGTTGACCATGGTTACCTGTATGCATCAAATAAAAGAAAAATAAGTGTGCGTGTGTTGCCTTTTAATGCAATCAGAAAGTTGAAATAAAACCAAAAATCATAAACATGAATAATAAGAGCAAAGCATGAATACATATGTGCCAAAAAGGTCCAACAATTCTATAAAAAGAACGCATTGCCTAAACGGAATACAATGGAACCTTCTTACTGCCAACTGACATTTTCCCAACACACAATAGTAGTATCTATGTTACCATTGTATTATTAGAGCACAGCTTCTGCAAACATTTCCAGTGGCATTTGAGACATGATGTTACAAATATTATACGTGTAGTAAGCCTGGGTTCACACTATTGCGATGCGGGAACCGGTGCAATTCCAAGCGCCGGGTTCCCGCATCGCATCTCCCTCGCAAGGCAGTTCACAATGCCCTCTGCAAACCACTGCGGGTGTCAATGCAAAGTTAATGACACCCCCAGATTGGTTCGCAGATTGCAGTGCAAACTGTGAATTCAGACAGGAATCGGATCGCATGGGTGTGAACACCCATGCAATCCGATTCTAGTGCGGGGGAAAAAAAAAAGGCTCCTTCAGCATTTTCGTGCGAATGCAATGCGAGCTCAGCCATATAAACTATATGGCTAAATTTGCATTGCACAGACATCGCATGTGGTCTGCACAGCAATGCGGCGTGAATCGCATGCAGTGTCTGTGTTAGTCAATAGTGTGAACCCAGGCTGAGTCTGAGAAAAAGCCCAAGGTTGGGGGGAAGAGGCCCTTGTTCCCATCAACATCATCAAAGCACCCCCCCCCCCCCACACGTTGAGGACATGTGGCCTGGTATGGTTAACGATAACGGGGGGGGGGGCTCCTGACCTGTTAGACTGCACGCTCGGATAAGGGTTCGCTATGGATTTTTAGGGGGGACCCAGCGCCTATTTTTAAAAAAAAACAAAACATTTTTCTCTAGTCATCTTCCAGGGCGGCACACCTGAGAGATGAGAGGCTCCTCCCTCAGGCCTGCTGTCGTGGAAGTTATCCTAGAAAAACAGTTACTGGTAAGTAACTGTCAATTTTTGTTGTGGGGTTCCCCTTAAAATCCATACCAGACCTGAAAGGCCTGGACTGGGGGGGGGGGACCCTACACTGTTCTTCTTTTTTTTTTTTTTTTTCATAATTTTTAATTGTTGGCATGTGTGTTGTTTTATTGCTTTTTTTTTATGTTTTTTGTTTATTTTTTGCATTCAGTGGGAAACCCGCTGACAGCTGATGAGTCATCCGTTGTTAAGGATGCGGCGGCCGGCTTACCCAGCCCGCTCCTTAGCAACCAGCTCAATGCGGTAAATTACTGCATGAAAAAAATGCAATAAATACCGCATTCATTTAACGTAAATTTCTTAGTGAATTGCACTCTCAAAACTGATTTACCGCAGGCAGATTTTACCGCATTTTATTGGCTGTTATTTAACTCTTAGTGAATTGATCCCAAAATGGCTTTTGTAGCAATTGTATATGATATATTGTTTTTTTTTTTGTTTTTTAATTGAAGTTGATTTGTCTGTAAACAACTTGTAAGCTTGTGACTTTAATAGACTTATTTTCTTCTTCTGTAGAAAGATGATCCCACCAAATTCAACCCGAGATTCTGGGATGAATTGTTTCTTATGAAGGTAACCGCTTGTTTTTTTTCCTCCTTGTTTCCATTAGCTTCTCCTCGCCCCCCCCTTTTTTTGTCTCCCTCTGCAGTGCTGCCGGCTTTCTCCCTCTGTCAGCGCTGCAGAGGGATTGGTTATAGTGTCTGTGTCCCCTTTCACCCTCTTCCTGGTCCCCTCCCCCGCAGAGCTGCTGGCTTCCCTCCTCTCCCACTGGTAGCTGCTGAGTGCACTGGGAGATTGTTTCAGAATAGAGGGGGGCGGTATATATGTCAAGTTTACTGGCCCCTTCTTTTCTTAATGAACAGAGTGATTGGTACCAATCGCCTATGTGTCCATTCATCACTGAAGTTTACTGTGCTTAAGTTTGTGAATGAACAGGAAGCCTCAGAGCGCTTCTTATTCATTCATCCATCCAAGTCTTCACAAGATTCTTGTCAGAAACCATGAAATCCGACCCAGACAGAAGTACAGTTAAATCGCACTTGTTTAATAATAAAAGTAAAAAAAACAAACGTAGTCAAAACATAGCCAAAGTTCAGAAACGGAACGGATAGTCAGCCAAGCCAGAAGTCATGGATCAATGTAGAGGAACAGCAAGCAGGATCTGGAGCCAGAAGGAATGTCAGCAAAGCAAGTCTTGAACAGGAACACAGGAGATAGTCTCTTGTGATGTTGACCAAGGCGAAGGCAGAGATCCTCTGAACTGGACGGCTTAAGTAGGCAGGACTGACGAGCAGGATATTATCAACGGCTGAGTAACTGTGGAGAGAGATGGGAGCTGGCAATTAGCCAACAGCTGAGCAGCCAGCTCAGAGAAGAAAGGGCTGAGCACAGCCCTGACCATTCTTGGATATTTCCATTTGTGACAGATTTTTGAGTAGTTGGGAGTATTTTGGGGCCTGCAAGATGAAAATAATTTTTAAAAATATCTTGTAGATAAATGTTAGGCTTGCAGAAAGAACATGGGGGGTTTTTGATCCAATGTTTACAATTGAGTGTCTGCATGAACCTGGCTTTAGTTTGTCTCAGATATTGTTTTTATGCAAAAGTCATACCTCCTGGGGCCAAGTATGGGTAATATGGCAACTTGCTGACTTGACAAGATCAACGGGCAGCGTCAATTCACCAAGAAGACTCAGACGTAGAATACAATGTCAGTTATTTACAAGGGATGTTTTCTGGGTATTTGTTGAGTGACGATAAGACATTTCTTGCTAAAAAGCCTCCATATTGCACAAGGGTAAGGGCTCATTTACACTTGCTTCAAAATGTGCCATTGGACATGTTGTTTTTTTTTTTTTTTTTTTTTTTTTTACGGCGCTTTGAACGCCAATCAAAGCTCCTGTCACTAAATAAAATCTTACAGTCCCGTTCACACATTGTGTTTGCTTTGCTTTAAAAAATGATCCCCCATGTTACTTTCTTAGTGCTTCAAAGCATCTCCAAAGCCTCCGTAGAAGTCTGTGACGAAGCTCGCTTACAGCACCTGCAGCTTCTGAGAGGCGTTTATGCAGCATTAGCTTTGCTTTGTTTTGGAGGTATGAGAGATCCCAGGATGCACCGGGAAACCAACAAGCAAACTGGAAAGACGTCCTCAGCAGTCACTACCGGTTCATGTGTATATATTCTGGGAGTATCTGGTGCAGACATCACATCTGGTGTGCAGAGTGGAGCAACAGAAAGGTCAGCGGGCTCCAGACTGGAGCGGAGCAACTAGCAGATGGCACACAGTGAAAGTGAGTGGGGACCGGAGAGAGAGGACTGAGTGGCAGAGGATCAGCAGAGCTGGAGGACCGGAATAGGATAAACTAGCAATGTCACACATGTGGTGAGCAGTGTGGGAGCAATATTGCGGAAGGTGAGCGGGGACCAAAGAGAGCGGAGGATCAGCAAACCGGAGGATCAGCAGAGCTGGGGGTTATTTCTGGGTGGGGGATCAGCAGAGCTGGGGGTTACTACTGGGTGGGGGATCAGCAGAGCTGGGGGTTACTACTGGATGGGGGATCAGCAGAGCTGGGGTTTACTACTGGGTGGGGGATCAGCAGAGCTGAGGGCTACTACTGTGTTAGGGATCAGCAGAGCTGGGGGCTATTACTGTGTTAAGGATCGGCAGAGCTGGGGGCTACTACTGTGTTAGGGATCAGCAGAGCTGGGGGCTACTACTGAGTTAGGGATCAGCAGAGCTGGGGGCTACTACTGAGTTAGGGATCAGCAGAGCTGGGGGCTACTACTGAGTTAGGGATCAGCAGAGCTGGGGGCTACTACTGAGTTAGGGATCAGCAGAGCTGGGGGCTACTACTGAGTTAGGGATCAGCAGAGCTGGGGGCTACTACTGAGTTAGGGATCAGCAGAGCTGGGGGTACTACTGAGTTGGGGATCAGCAGAGCTGGGGGTTACTACTGAGTGGGGGGATCATCAGAGCTGGGGATTACTACTGAGTGGGCTGGGGGGTTGTACTGAGTTGGGGGGGGGGGGATCAGCAGAGCTGGGGGTACTACTGAGCAGGCCATCTGCTGAATGTGGCTACTACTGAACTGGGAACTTGCTGAACAGGGGTACTAATGAACTGGGGATCTGCTTAATGGGGCTATTAAGGAGCTGGAGTTCTACTGGGCCCCTTTAAAACAAATAGAAAATTAAAACACACAGGGATTTGCCAAGCTTCAATAACACTTAAAAAAAAAAAAAAAAAAAAAAAGCGTCACCGAAGCATCAAAAACACACCAAAAAAGCATGTTGATATGGTAGATGCTTTAGTGTGTGGTAAAGTTGAAGGAAGTGTAAGTGAGCCCTAAAGCAGAAAATATAATGAACATAGGAGTGTCTAACGAGGGGCTTGTCACGGTCAGGGGTCAGGCTCTGAGACCAGTCGCTACAGCAGTAGAGAGGCTCCCACTGACAAGCAGGTCACCCTGGCAGATGATGTGGGCTCACTCAAGGTGCGGGTTCTAAGCACTAACCGGGATTCACCAGAGCTCCTGATGTTGGGGATGGGTTTTGCTGTGTGTTAATACCAGGTCATGGTCCTCAGGATCTCCCCACCAGGAGGTGAGCAAGCCGGGGTCCAGTAGCAGATATAGTGGGTAGGGATCAAACGGAAGTATAGTCGGTAAACAAGCCAAAGGTCGGTAACAAGTGGTAGCAGGTTGGGATCAAGCTGAGGCGTAGTCAGTAAACAAGCCAAAGGTTGTTAACAAGTGGTAGCAGGTTGGGATCAAGCAGAGGCGTAGTCAGTAAACAAGCCAAAGGTGGGTAACAAGTGGTAGCAGGTTGGCATCAAGCAAAGGCGTAGTCAGTAGACAAGCCAAAGGTTGGTAACAAGTGATTGCAGGTTGGGTTCAAGCAGAAGCATAGTTGAGGAACAAGCCAATGTTCAGTAACAAGTGGTGATGAAGATATTGATGGCAGCAGGAGTGACGAGTGAGATATTGGCTGGAGAGAGCACAATAATCTGGCAAACAAGAAGTGCAAAGGCGGAGCTTAAATCGGAATCTCATGGGAGGCGCAAAGGTTTCAGAGTCCAAGAAAAAACAGACACAAGACAGGATCTTTCAGGGAACATTCCAGCGTCCCAGGTGGCTCAGCAAGAAGAGATATATCGCCAGTGACAGCAGAGGTCGCAGGTTCAGACCCGGGTCCTGACAGGGCTGGTCTAACAGCAAAACAGGGTAGATTAGAATGTACCAAATGCAATAAATGAATTAAACCGTGGCAGCAGAACTGGTGAGCTGCCTGCTGCGATCAAAGGAAATGTCCCAGATTTT
>JBBDGP010003880.1:47500-132261 GCA_037952835.1 Lithobates septentrionalis
GTGTGTGTGTATATGTATGTATAATATCTATTTTTTTTGTACTGTCACCAGTCAGTGTCCCTGGTCACCGCCACGCCAGTTATTTGATGACGCTGTACTGCACTGGTGACATTATGTAAAATTAAAATTAAAACTATTGTGAAATTTTTTTTTTCTTAGTTTTTTTCATTTTCCAAAAAATTATGACAAAATTACAACTTCAAAAAACCCGCCATGCCTCTTACTAAATACCTCAGTCTGTCTACTTTCCAAAAAGGGGTAATTTGGGGGATATTTGTACTGTTCTGGCATTTTCGGGCCTCAATAAATGAAGATCGGCCATCAGTACATGAGGATTGATTGATTTTCAGATACGGTATATATCTCATAGTATGTGGACTCTATAACTTTCCTACAGACTAAATAATATACACTGATTTGGGGTATTTTCATGTAGCAGAATAGATTTTGGGCTACACTTTTATGAAGGACAATAATTGTTTTTGCAAAACTTTATAATAGAAACAACACCCCCCCCCCCCCCCCCAAAAAAAAAATGCTCAGTCTTTTTTTTTGTTTTTTTTTATTTAACAAAAAATAAAAAAGCCGGTGGTGATTACCAGCAAAAGAAAGCTCTATTTTTTTGGACAAAATGATAAAAATGTCATATGTGTACAGTGTTATATGACCGCGCAATTGTCATTCAAAATGCGACAGCGCTGAAAGCTGAAAATTGGCCTGGACAGAAAAGGGGGGGGGGGTAAAAGTTTTTCTTTACACATGAATTAAGAAGTGAGTTTATGCACGGGCACTTTATTGGGTATATTAATATTCCCTGTGATTAGGTGGGTGGTATTATTATTTGATATACTGTATTTATCAGCGTATAACACTTTTTTTTCCCCCTGAAAATAGAGGGTAAACAGTGCATGCATGTTATGTACCGATATTTTTAAAAATCTTTTACGAACGGGGGGAGGGCAGGAGTTGGTTCGCCCCGGGTGCCATACATTGGGGGGGGGGCGGGACCGACCGCCAGCCCCGCCTCTCCTGGCTCTGGGACAGCACTACCAGCATACTTTAAAGTTAAGAAAAAAATCACTGCCAGCCCCTTCTCCTACACTCCTCCTCCTGTCACTGTCATTGTCATTGTTAACCGAAGCTTCTAAATACCTCATTAACGTGACCGTCCATGAAACCTCAGAGGAGAGCTGTCACGTGACCGTCCATGAAACCTCAGAGGAGAGCTGTCACGTGACCGTCCATGAAACCTCAGAGGAGAGCTGTCACGTGACCGTCCATGAAACCTCAGAGGAGAGCTGTCACGTGACCGTCCATGAAACCTCAGAGGAGAGCGGTCACGTGACCGTCCATGAAACCTCAGAGGAGAGTGGTCACATGACCGGGTAAAAGAAAAAATAGATGACTCGCGCTAAGTGGATAAAAATATGTGTGGCCACATTCGTCACACAAAAAGCACTAAATGCATAGTGTCAGTAAATATGTAAACCATCTAAGTGGTGATATATCACAATCAGTGCAAATGAAACACAAAAATAGTCAGTAAAAACATAAATCATTGGTGCAATAATATATCGCAATCAGTGCAAACAATTGAAAAAGTAAAGTCCAAACAAAATGTATTAAAAAACCATGTGGAAAAATCAAAAATAGTCCATAAAAGGAACCCAAGACAAGGTGAGTTGGCAATCACAGGACTTTCAACCGCATGGAACCTCAAGTGTGTAGAACCACCACCAAAAGTAAGAGCCTGGCCGCTTACCAGAACCCCATGACCCCCCGTTACAGAGGGTCTAAAAGGGCTTTTGAGATCCTAGTAGTCCGGACTTCCCAGGAACGGAGATGGAGCAGAGATGGGAGTGGAAACTGGAAAGGGCATCAGGTGCTGGAGTGGGAATGAATGGATCCACAAGAAGGGGGCTCAACCCTCAGCATAGTAGTGTCATCATAGGAGAGAAGAAAGGGAGGGCTCCCATAGTATAAAATCAGATGGTAATTTATTGTAGAAAAAAACATAAACACTCACATGTAGGTAAGACAATCAACATCATCAATTGGAAAAACGAACTGTGGCACCGGCCGGATAACCACAGATAGCTCGTCCTTGGAATCCCCCACACCGGACTTCCGCATTAGCTTCGAGCGCATAAATTGCTAGTGCGCACTAGCAATTTATGCGATTTATGCAATTTATGCGCTCGAAGCTAATGCGGAAGTCCGGTGTGGGGGATTCCAAGGACGAGCTATCTGTGGTTATCCGGCCGGTGCCACAGTTCGTTTTTCCAATTGATGATGTTGATTGTCTTACCTACATGTGAGTGTTTATGTTTTTTTCTACAATAAATTACCATCTGATTTTATACTATGGGAGCCCTCCCTTTCTTCTCTCCTATGATGACACCACTATGCTGAGGGTTGAGCCCCCTTCTTGTGGATCCATTCATTCCCACTCCAGCACCTGATGCCCTTTCCAGTTTCCACTCCCATCTCTGCTCCATCTCCGTTCCTGGGAAGTCCGGACTACTAGGATCTCAAAAGCCCTTTTAGACCCTCTGTAACGGGGGGTCATGGGGTTCTGGTAAGCGGCCAGGCTCTTACTTTTGGTGGTGGTTCTACACACTTGAGGTTCCATGCGGTTGAAAGTCCTGTGATTGCCAACTCACCTTGTCTTGGGTTCCTTTTATGGACTATTTTTGATTTTTCCACATGGTTTTTTAATACATTTTGTTTGGACTTTACTTTTTCAATTGTTTGCACTGATTGCGATATATTATTGCACCAATGATTTATGTTTTTACTGACTATTTTTGTGTTTCATTTGCACTGATTGTGATATATCACCACTTAGATGGTTTACATATTTACTGACACTATGCATTTAGTGCTTTTTGTGTGACGAATGTGGCCACACATATTTTTATCCACTTAGCGCGAGTCATCTATTTTTTCTTTTGTCCATTTATGTGTTTGTGTCACATTTAGACATCGCTGCTTTTCTTTATATAATTTAGACATTTTGAAGCGCAATTATTTTTCATTTTTTTCTGTCACATGACCGGGTAGCATGAAAAAACTGAGTTAATGAGGTATTTAGAAGCTTCAATTTACAATGCCAATGATACAGAAGGAGTAGTGTATGAGAAGGGGCTTTTTTTTCTTAACTTTAGAGTATGCTGGCAGTGCCGTCCCAGGAGACTGGGGGTCTCCTGGGAGTGCAGGGGAGGGCTGTATAATAAAAGGGTCTGTGTATTGTGCAGGTGGAGGGGGCTGCGTAATGTAAAGGGGGCTGTGTAATGTGCAGGGGGGCTGTGTATTGTGTCTGGTGGACTTTGTAATGTGCAGGGGCGGTGGGGGGATCTGTGTGATGTGCAGGGGGGGATCTGTGTAATGTGCAGGGGGGGATCTGTGTAATGTACAGGGGGGGGGGGATCTGTGTAATGTGCAGGGGGGATCTGTGTAATGTGCAAGGGGGGGCTGTGTAATGTGCAAGGGGGGGGGCTGTGTAATGTGCAAGGGGGGGGCTGTGTAATGTGCAAGGGGGGATCTGTGTAATGTGCAAGGGGGGAAAGGGGGATCTGTGTAATGTGCAAGGGGGGGGGGGGAATCTGTGTAATGTGCGGGGGGGGGGGGGGATTCGTGTAATGTGCAGGGGGGGATCTGTGTAATGTGCAAGGGGGGAGGGGGGGCTGTGTAATGTGCAGGAGGCTGTGGAATTTTTTTTTTTTACCTGAAACTTCACTCTCATAATTAGTGTGCGTGTTATACGCCTGATAAATATGGTATATTCATACATTTTTATATACTTCTTTTTTTTTTTTTTTTTTGTACGTATCGGCACTGATATATTTATCGTTTTGTTGCTATTTTTATATGATTTTGATTCACTAGTGCTGCACTTATTTTATTCTTATGGGGGGTTAAAGTTCCCGGTATTGAATTGGTTAAGCTGGGATTCCCCCTTTATCCCACAATGCAATGCAGGCACCTCGGTAAGAGGTGTCCATATCACATCGTGGAATTAGGTTGATACGCCTGATTTTTAACTTGGTCCAGAATTGGGATTTGCACACGGCAAACAACCCAACCCTTGGCGGTTTCTTGGGCATGTTAGAGCGCATTAGCAGTAAGCTGCTGGTATGCACTATTACCTTTTTTTTCGGGCATGTGCTGTTTTTCAGTTTCTGCAAGTTGGTACAGGAACATCGGCACAAAAATGGAATGCAAATTTCCACGACCAAAGTATAAAATATATTATGTGGCAGTCATGCTTACAGTAATTATTATCCTATTCAAAAACCTAAAGCAAACTAACATACCCTGACTGACTCTTAACTGAGCTTCTAACCACCACTCTAATTATATATGCCTGCGGGGGTTTCCTTCCCACACTCCAAAGATGTGCTGGGAGGTGAATTGGATCCTGTCTAAATAGTCCCCAGTATGTATGAATGTGAGTTTGGGGCCTTAGATTGTAAGCTCCTTGAAGACAGGGACTTATGTGAATGTACAATATATACAGTGGGGGGAAAATACTGATTTGCCCCCCTGCAGATTGTGTAAGTTTGCCCACTTACAAAGAAATGAAGAGTCTATTTTTTTTTTACCATAGGTGTATTTTATATGATAGAGACAGAAGATCAACCAAAAATCCAGAAAAAAAAACACACGATACAAATGTTATATATTGAGTTGCAGTTCAGTGAGTAAAATAAGTATTTGAACCCTTTGCAAAACATGACTTGGTAGTTGATTGAGAAACCCTTGTTGGCAAGCACAGAGGTCAGACGTTTCTTGTAGTTGGCGACCAGGTTTGCACACATCTCAGAAGGGTTTTGGTCCACTCTTCTTTACAGATCTTCTCTAAATCCTTAAGTTTTCTTGGCTGTCGCTTGGCAACTCGAAGTTTCAGATCCCTCCATTAATTTTCTATAGGATTAAGGTCTGGAGACTGGCTAGGCAACTCCATCACCTTAATGTGCTTCTTCTTGAGACACTCCTTTGTTACTTTGGCGGTATGTTTTGGGTCATTGTCATGCTGGAAGACCCATCCATGACCCATCTTCAGTGTTCTGGCTGAGGGAAGAAGGTTCTCATCCAAGATTTTACAGTACATGGCCCCGTCCATTGGCCCCTCATTGAGGCAAATTCAGCCTGTACCTTTTTTAGCAGAGAAACAGCCCCAAAGCATCATGTTTCCACCTCCGTGCCTGACTGTAGGGATGGTGTTCTTAGGGTCATAGTCAGCATTTTTCTTCCTCCAAACACGGCGAGTCGAGTTAATTCCAAAGAGCTAAAATTTGATCTCATCTGACCACAGCACTTTCTCCCAATCCTTCTCTGAATCATTTAGATGTTCATTGACAAACTTCAGACGGACCTGTACATGTGTCTCCCTGAGGAGGAGGACCTTGTGGGCACTGCAAGATTTCGATCCATGGCAGCATATTGTGTTACCAATGGTTTGTTTGGTGACTGTGGTCCCAACTGCCTTGAGATCATTCACAAGTTCCTCCCGTGAATTTCTGGGCTGATCCCTCACTTTTCTCGTGATTATCCTTACCCCATGAGGAGAAATCTTGCCTGAAGCTCCAGACAGAGGGCAATTGATGGTTATTTTGTATTTCTTCCATTTGCAAAAAATTCACTCCAACACTTGTCTCCTTCTCACCAAGCTTCTTGCTGATGGTCTTGTAGCCCATTCCAGCCTTCTTCTCACCAAGCTTCTTGCTGATGGTCTTGTAGCCCATTCCAGCCTTCTTCTCACCAAACTTCTTGCTGATGGTCTTGTAGCCCATTCCAGCGGTCTTCTCACCAAACTTCTTGCTGATGGTCTTGTAGCCCATTCCAGCCTTCTTCTCAACAAACTTCTTGCTGATGGTCTTGTAGCCCATTCCAGCCTTCTTCTCACCAAGCTTCTTGCTGATGGTCTTGTAGCCCATTCCAGCCTTCTTCTCACCAAGCTTCTTGCTGATGGTCTTGTAGCCCATTCCAGCGGTCTTCTCACCAAACTTCTTGCTGATGGTCTTGTAGCCCATTCCAGCCTTCTTCTGACAAAACTTCTTGCTGATGGTCTTGTAGCCCATTCCAGCCTTATGCAGGTCTACAATCTTGTCCCTCTTGTCCTTTGCCATCTCTTTGGTCTTGCTCATGATGGTGAGGTTTGAATGGAAGAAAGATTCTGTGGACAGGTGTCTTTTATACACCTAATGAGTTGTCGTTAGGAGAACCTTCTTACATTGACAGGACTAGTCTGTCTACCACATGAGCACCTACTGTAGCCAGTCTGTGGAAGGCAGAATTATTGTTGGTTGGTAGGAGATCAAATACTTATTTTACTCACTGAACTGCAACTCCATTTATAACATTTGTAATGTATAAGGTGTTTTTTCTGGATTTTTGGTTGATATTCTGTCTCTATCATATAAAATACACCTATGATAAAAACTATAGACCCTTCATTTCTTTGTAAGTGGGCAAACGTACAAAATCTGCAGGGGATCAAATAATTATTTTCCACACTGTATATACTGTAAACCTTCCTTACACAGGTTAGTCAGCATAGATGTTAGGAGAAGAGAGGGAGGGGGACAGTTTTAAAGCTGAAGTATGCTGTAGCTAAAAGAAAAATCAGCAATAGAGTTATTACTTACAGTCAGTACAATGTGTCCCTTGTGCTGATTTCTCTGCTTTTTAATAGAAATTGAATGTAGTTTCTCCTATGTTTTTTTTGCATGTGCACCCATTTATGATGGTCCTTTTTTTTTGCTTTCAGGTGACGGATAACATCAGCCAGAACACCATTCTAGAATATGTAATGATCAATAGCATTTTTGAAGCGATCCTGCAGGTACGTATGTGTAATCTCTTACAGGCTGCATATCTTTTTAGTGCAGAAACCTATTACCCAGACATTCCTAAAGCTGAACTGCAGACAGACGGCTATATTCATGGATGTGAGGTGATGGCCACTGAGGTCTGACCTAGAGGGTTGGTAGAAGAGGTTAGCCCCCTTGGGAGGGGGTGCTGAAAAAGGACAGGATCTGCAGGCTATGCTGCTGAAGTAGTTCACAGCTCAGTGGAAGGTTGCTCTTTTGGCCTTCTAGCCTTGGGGGGCTAAAGGACCTTCTCCTGGCACCGATTTACCCGATCGTGTAAAGGGATTCCAAGATGGCCCATCTTGTCACAGATGTCCCCAGAGGACCAATCTTGGGAATGATGTAGCGATAATCCGTGCCACATATTTTTAACTGCTTGCCGCCCCCCGTAACATCATATAACTTTGCGGACTTTGAGCGATGATATCTGAATGATGGGTGCAGCTGCAGGCATCATCCAGATATCGACTTTTAGAGCCGGCGATTCCCTTCACCATATGAACGATCATAGTGGCTGTTCAGCCGCTTGATCGTTCTTCTAGGCGGCAAGAGGAGACGCCCCCGTCGCCCCCCGGTGCTTCTCCAAGCTCGCCCCTTCCTTCAGCGAACCGGAGAACGGATCCGCCGGCCCAGGATGCTGACCATAGAGATTTCCGGCGGACCAGATGGTCCCCGGAGTCTCTATGATCATTTGGAGGCCGGGTGCGATGTCATGACGTCACGCCCACCCCCTGCATTCGCAAAAATGGCACTGCCTCAGCTGGTAAGCCGAGATCCCTTTTTTTATTTATTTATTTTTTTATTTCAGGCTTCCCAGCCTAGAGGTGAGAAGTGGGGACTTATTGACCTCAGATCTCTAAACTGTAAAGAGAACTGTAAAGAGGACCTGTCATACTTATTCCTATTACAAGGGGTAAAAGTGCTCAGTAAGCAAGTGACACTGACGCTCTCTAGGCTGTTGGAAAGGTCCCAGGCGAAGTGCACTGACCTCAGATCTCTAAACTGTAAAGAGAACTGTAAAGAGGACCTGTCATGCTTATTTCTAATACAAGGGGTTAAAAGTGCTCAGTAAGCAAGTGACACTTACGCTCTCTAGGCTGTTGGAAAGGTCCCAGGAGAAGTGCACTCCACCCTGGACAGAAGCAGCTGGAGCTACAGAGGAAGTATCGGCTTATGCCGCTCCTGCTTCCTCTGCTGCCGGCGCTGGCTCCATGCACTCTGATGCTCTGGGTTTGCTGGTCTGCAACCCATTGATCTCGACCTGGGCTTGCCGACCCACCATCCCAGAGCATGGCCATGCGCTTCCCTGGTTTGAGGTCACGGGCCATATAAGAGCAACCCCGCTGTATCAGAAGTACGCCGGGGGGGGGGTATCACTGCCTAGGCTGTGCTGGGCACCCCTGTTCTGCCACCTCATTGCTGTTTGCTCTTGGTCTAGATCATGTCCAATCCCCCGAGTCGCAGGGAGCATGGCTACGATGCTGTTGTTTTGCTCGCGCTTCTTGTCAACTACAGAAAATATGAGGTGAGTGTTTGTTTTTTAAATTTTAAGTAAAAGCTTGATTGTCTTTTGAAAGCTATCGATGTAATTGAAGAGTTTCTTTAGGCCACCTTCACACAGATGCAGTGGTGTATTTTGGTTTTGTGCTGCTCTAGGCAAGACTAAAATTTGGGGCCCTCCCCCATCCTGTGCCGGGTAGCTGGGAAACCCAGGTCAGTGAGGGATGCAGTGTTCTATGTAGTGGGGGCAGGGTGTATAGTGAGGGGTGCAGGGTTCTGTAGAGTAGATCAGTATGGGATGAGGGGTGCAGGGTTCTGTAGAGTAGATTAGTATGGGGTGAGGGGTGCAGGGTTCTGTAGAGTAGACCAGTATGGGGTGAGGGGTGTAGGGTTCTGTAGAATAGACAAGCATGGGGTGAGGGGTGCAGGGTTCTGTAGGGTAGACCAGTATGAGGTGAGGGGTGCAGGGTTCTGTAGGGTAGACCAGTATGGGGTAAGGGGTGCAGGGTTCTGTAGGGTAGACCAGTATGGGGTGAAGGGTGCAGGGTTCTGTAGAGTAGATCAGTATGAGGTGAGGGGTGCAGGGTTCTGTAGAGTAGATCAGTATGGGTTGAGGGGTGCAGGGTTCTGTAGAGTAGATCAGTATGGGGTGAAGGGTGCAGGGCTCTGTAGAGTAGATCAGTATTGGGGTGAGGAGTGCAGGGTTCTGTAAAGTAGATCAGTATGGGGTGAGGGGTGCAGGGTTCTGTAGAGTAGATCAGTATGGGGTGAGGGGTGTAGGGTTCTGTAGAGTAGGTCAGTATAGGGTGAGGGGTGCAGGGTTCTGTAGAGTAGATCAGTATGGGGTGAGGGGTGTAGGGTTCTGTAGAGTAGGTCAGTATTGGGGTGAAGGGTGCAGGGCTCTGTAGAGTAGATCAGTATTGGGGTGAGGAGTGCAGGGTTCTGTAGAGTAGATCAGTATGGGGGTGAGGGGTGCAGAGTTCTGTAGAGTAGATCAGTATTGGGGTGAGGAGTGCAGGGTTCTGTAGAGTAGAGCAGTATGAGGTGAGGGGTGCAGGGTTCTGTAGAGTAGATCAGAAGGGTGTAGGGTTCTTTAGAGTAGATCAGTATGGGGTGAGGGGTGCAGGGTTCTGTAGAGTAGATCAGTATGGGGTGAAGGGTGCAGGGCTCTGTAGAGTAGATCAGTATGGGGTGAGGGGTGCAGGGTTCTGTAGGGTAGATCAGTATGGGGTGAGGGGTGTAGGGTTCTGTAGAGTAGGTCAGTATGGGGTGAGGGGTGCAGGGTTCTGTAGAGTAGATCAGTATTGGGGTGAGGAGTGCAGGGTTCTGTAGAGTAGATCAGTATGGGGTGAGGGGTGCAGGGTTCTGTAGAGTCGATCAGTATGGGATGAGGGGTGCAGGGTTCTGTAGAGTAGATCAGTATGGGGTGAGGGGTGTAGGGTTCTGTAGAGTAGATCAGTATTGGGGTGAGGAGTGCAGGGTTCTGTAGAGTAGATCAGTATGGGGTGAGGGGTGCAGGGTTCTGTAGAGTAGATCAGTATGGGGTGAGGGGTGCAGGGTTCTGTAGAGTAGATCAGTATTGGGGTGAGGGGTGCAGGGTTCTGTAGAGTAGACCAGTATGGGGTGAAGGGTGCAGGGCTCTGTAGAGTAGATCAGTATAGGGGTGAGGAGTGCAGGGTTCTGTAGAGTAGATCAGTATGGGGTGAGGGGTGCAGGGTTCTGTAGAGTCGATCAGTATGGGGTGAGGGGTGCAGGGTTCTGTAGATCAGATCAGTATTGGGGTGAGGAGTGCAGGGTTCTGTAGAGTAGATCAGTATGGGGTGAGGGGTGCAGGGTTCTGTAGAGTCGATCAGTATGGGATGAGGGGTGCAGGGTTCTGTAGAGTAGATCAGTATGGGGTGAGGGGTGTAGGGTTCTGTAGCGTAGATCAGTATTGGGGTGAGGAGTGCAGGGTTCTGTAGAGTAGATCAGTATTGGGGTGAGGAGTGTAGGGTTCTGTAGAGTAGACCAGTATGGGGTGAAGGGTGCAGGGCTCTGTAGAGTAGATCAGTATAGGGGTGAGGAGTGCAGGGTTCTGTAGAGTAGATCAGTATGGGGTGAGGGGTGCAGGGTTCTGTAGAGTCGATCAGTATGGGGTGAGGGGTGCAGGGTTCTGTAGAGTAGATCAGTATGGGGTGAGGGGTGCAGGGTTCTGTAGAGTAGATCAGTATGGGGTGAGGGGTGCAGGGTTCTGTAGAGTCGATCAGTATTGGGGTGAGGGGTGCAGGGTTCTGTAGAATAGATCAGTATGGGGTGAGGGGTGCAGGGTTCTGTAGAGTAGATCAGTATTGGGGTGAGGAGTGCAGGGTTCTGTAGAGTAGATCAGTATGGGGTGAAGGGTGCAGGGTTCTGTAGAGTAGATCAGTATTGGGGTGAGGGGTGCAGGGTTCTGTAGAGTAGACCAGTATGGGGTGAAGGGTGCAGGGCTCTGTAGAGTAGATCAGTATAGGGGTGAGGAGTGCAGGGTTCTGTAGAGTAGATCAGTATGGGGTGAGGGGTGCAGGGTTCTGTAGAGTCGATCAGTATGGGGTGAGGGGTGCAGGGTTCTGTAGAATAGATCAGTATGGGGTGAGGGGTGCAGGGTTCTGTAGAGTAGATCAGTATTGGGGTGAGGAGTGCAGGGTTCTGTAGAGTAGATCAGTATGGGGTGAAGGGTGCAGGGTTCTGTAGAGTAGATCAGTATGGGGTGAGGAGTGCAGGGTTCTGTAGAGTAGATCAGTATTGGGGTGAGGAGTCTAGGGTTCTGTAGAGTAGATCAGTATGGGGTGAGGGGTGCAGGGTTCTGTAGAGTAGATCAGTATAGGGTGAGGGGTGCAGGGTTCTGTAGAGTAGGTCAGTATAGGGTGAGGGGTGCAGGGTTCTGTAGAGTAGGTCAGTATGGGGCGAGGGGTGCAGGGTTCTGTAGAGTAGATCAGTATTGGGGTGAGGAGTGTAGGGTTCTGTAGAGTAGATCAGTATGGGGTGAGGGGTGCAGGGTTCTGTAGAGTAGATCAGTATAGGGTGATGGGTGCAGGGTTCTGTAGAGTAGGTCAGTATAGGGTGAGGGGTGCAGGGTTCTGTAGAGTAGGTCAGTATGGGGTGAGGGGTGCAGGGTTCTGTAGAGTAGATCAGTATAGGGTGAGGGGTGCAGGGTTCTGTAGAGTAGGTCAGTATAGGGTGAGGGGTGCAGGGTTCTGTAGAGTAGGTCAGTATGGGGCGAGGGGTGCAGGGTTCTGTAGAGTAGATCAGTTTTTCTAGCAAAAAAAAAACAGTTTTTAACTTGTAAAACAACAAATCTCAGAAAGAGGCTCGGTCCTTAAGTGGTTAAGGTGAAAAACACCGAAGGTTTACAACCCCTTTTAACTCTCCCACCTGGAGATTTTAAAGTTTGGTAGTTTGTGACCATTCCACGGGCTTGCGCAATTTTGTCATGTTGGGTATCTATTTACTCGGAGTAACATCATCTTTTATATCTTACCTAAAAATTGGGTTCTATAGTGTGTGTTTTTTATTTATTTATTTATTTTTTTTCATTACAATTCATTCAAGTGTATTTTTTCCCAAAAAATTGTGTTTGTAAAACCGCTGCGCAAATACCGCGTGCCATAAAAAAATTGCAACGATTGCCATTTTATTTTCTAGGGTCTGCTAAAAAAAAATATGTGTGTGTGTGTGTGTATTAGTGGTGCGCATCTTCACTGGCCTCACGATTCGATTCGATTACGATTATCCTGTTCATGATTCGTTTCGATTCCGCGATGCATCACGATTACTGCGCACGGTTTTCATCCACAAAATTCAAGCAGTCAGAAGAACTGAATTTTTAAAATTGTATCTATTCTTAAAAAAAAAAAAGACAACACTCCCTGCATGTAGCAAAGTGTATACACAGCAGACAACTTAAAGGGGAGCTCCAGACTGCCTCCAAATGACTACAGGAGATGGTCAGAGACTGCAGACATGTCACAGGAGATGGTCAGAGACTGCAGACATGTTACAGGAGATGGTCGGAGACTGCAGACATGTTACAGGAGATGGTCAGAGACTGCAGAAATGTTACAGGAGATGGTCAGAGACTGCAGACATGTTACAGGAGATGGTCAGAGACTGCAGACATGTTACAGGAGATGGTCAGAGACTGCAGACATGTTACAGGAGATGGTCAGAGACTGCAGACATGTTACAGGAGATGGTCAGAGACTGCAGACATGTTACAGGAGATGGTCAGAGACTGCAGACATGTTACAGGAGATGGTCAGAGACTGCAGACATGTTACAGGAGATGGTCAGAGACTGCAGACATGTTACAGGAGATGGTCAGAGACTGCAGACATGTTACAGGAGATGGTCAGAGACTGCAGACATGTTACAGGAGATGGTCAGAGACTGCAGACATGTTACAGGAGATGGTCAGAGACTGCAGACATGATACAAGAGCGGGTCAGAGACTGCAGACATGATACAAGAGCGGGTCAGAGACTGCAGACATGATACAAGAGCGGGTCAGAGACTGCAGACATGATACAAGAGCGGGTCAGAGACTGCAGACATGATACAAGAGAGGGTCAGAGACTGCAGACATGATACAAGAGAGGGTCAGAGACTGCGGACAATGTCCCCATAACGTCCCCCAAATGACAATGTATGCCATTTAATGAATTATGGCTTATGCATGTCTTATTGTATTAGTGATTGATTCATATCACAACTTCATTGATACTTTTTTTGTATGATTTATGGTTTTCTTCATCCCTGCCCCACACATGCAATGCATGGCTGCATGTGTGGGGTCAATTATCAGCAAAACCATAAAACATACAAAAAAATGGTATCAATGAAATTGTGATATGAATCAATCACTAACACAATAAGACATGCATAAACCATAATTCATGAAAAATTTGTACATAATGGTGCATCAGATATGTGTCTGGCTTAAGTATCTGATGATGTTGATGACAGTGTGCACTGGTTTCTCCCTGCAGCCTGTGAGAAAGACAAGCGTGGCCATCCAGTATTCTTCTGGCTCGCTCGGGTCTCCCACTGCCCGCAGCAGCCTGTTATGAGGGGGACAAGTGCGGGCCGCTGGCTTAGGTGACCCGCAGCAGCCTATGTGACAGTCGAGGAGGACTCTCTGGAGACCGGGAGTCAGGGACACTCGCTCCAGTGCTCCACATGTCTCTCCTGTAGTAGCCAGCTACACAGCGACGCGGCTGGGGCTGACGTCAGCGGGAGGCAGGAAATGAGGGCGCGGCTAACGTCCTCGGCTCAGTTCGGCTCAGTGTGGAGAGGCGGGGCACAGCGCCTTTCGGCTGCTTTCAGCTCCGTTCGGAGAGGCAGGGCACAGCGCGGCATGCAGGTGGCGTCACCCCGAAATCGATTATGTTGGTCGCAGCATCGATGCCGAATCGCAGGCGGCCGAATCGTGATGTATCGATGCTGCGATTTAATTCAACACCCCTAGTGTGTATATGTATATAAAATAAAATAATGTTTGGGGGTTCTAAGTAATTTTCTATCAAAAAATACAGTTTTTTGCCTACCAGCGACAGTCACGTTGCTCTTTGTATGAACTCCTCTGTCTGCTCTTCTGTACAGTGCCGTGTCGGGTACCATTTTTTTCTCATGTACGGTTTTATTTGGTACTAAACCCTCTCCAGCAGCTGTTATTTCATGTCTAATAATCGGATTTCATGTCTTCCTGTCGCGCAGTCTGTCAATCCGTACATTGTGAAGTTGTCTATCGTGGATGACGAGGGAACGCTGAATGTAAGTAATGGCCTATTCTTTGCCTGTTGCTTCTCTCTGCGGCGTCCTCTATTTCCTGGTTATTAAAACTACATCTTTTTTTTTTTTTTTCTCTAGGGGATGGGCCTGGTCATCGCCCAGGCATTGTTTGAATACAACACGTAGGTACCTCTGAATACAAGGGGGAGGGGAATTTATCCAAACCGGAGCACATAGAATGTGGAACATCTGACCAATCGGCTTGTTTATGTAACCACTTAAGGACCGCCCCCGCGTACATTTAAGGACCGCCCCCACGTACATTTAAGGACCGCCCCCACGTACATTTAAGGACCGCCCCGCGTACATTTAAGGACCGCCCCCACGTACATTTACTGCGGCAGGGCAGCCCTTAAAGTGGTTGTAAACCCTCGAGGTTGGCATTCTATGCATTAAGGTGAAAAACCTCCTGTGATGCAGCACCCTCTCCCCCCCAGAGCTCCCCTTTTACTTACCTGAACCCGGTCTTTCCAGCGACGGGGACGAGCACCCCAGCTCCAGCTGCTGTCTCAGGTCCTGATTGGATAGATTGATAGTCACTGGCTCTCGCTGCTGTCAATCAGATCCAATGACGGGGGGGGGGGGGGCGAGCCCTGCTGTCTGTGTCAATGGACGCAGCAGCAGGACACGGGGGGAGCGGCTCTCCAACGGGGCACTCCACAAGAGGAGGAGCCAGGAGTGCCGCTGAGGGACCCCAGAAGAGGAGGATCGGGGGCCACTCTGTGCAAAACCAACTGACGTGTTTATTTATTAATTATTTTTTTTAAATTAACCTTTACATATCCTTTAAGCGCAAAATCACGTACCTGTATGTGCCTCTCGTGCACAGCTCTGGGGGGCGCATGCGCTCGCCGCCGGAGCTGCCCCCCCGGTGTGATTGGGCACAGCGGGAGCCAATCGGCGATCGCTCACTGGAGAGAAAAAAAGGACAGTCTGCCTATGTAAACAAGGCAGACTCTCCTTCTCTCAGACAGGAAGAGATACATCTGGGATTCCTGCTAATCAGGAACACCGATATCTTTCTTCCGCCAGTCAGTCCATCCCCCGCACAGTAAGAAAACACTCCCTAGGGAACACATTTAACCCTTTGATTGCCCCTGATGTTAACCCCTTCCCTGCCAGTGTCATTAGTACACTGACAGTGCTTTTTTTTTTTTTTAGAACTGATCACTGTTTTGGTGTCACTGGTCCCCAAAAAGTGTCACTAAGGGGTTGATTTGCTAAAGGCAAATAGGCTGGGCACTTTGCAAAGTTGCAGTTGTTCCAGAGCTTAGTAAATGAGGTAATGCCTCATTTTGCAAAGAATATCCAATCACAAGCAAGTGTTGTAATATGTTGTAATGTTCACCGATTTATGTGGGACATTGTTGTGTGTATGTACACATGCAGTCAATATTGACCAGGCCAGAATTCAATTGACTGGTTGATTTGTCCAACTGAATTTTAACATATCAAGGGGACAGCTGAAGAATCCGGGTCACGGCACCAGTGTCGTGATCGAATATGATAATTAATATTTAGGTTATTATAATGATGATGTAAGTACTCTTCCGCAGCAACCCAATTCTTCCAGAGAGATGCACTTTATTGACTTCCAACACAGAACAAAGTCCAAAGTCCACAGATGACAAAAAGATCCGACAGAGGAGATATAATTCAGAAACCCATCTCCTAGGTCTGTGTCTTCCCAGCCATACACAGATAAGCCTAACCTCCAAAAACTATAGACGAGCTTCTCTCTTCCCCCAAACCTATAGACTGAATGCTGTGTTATATACACTAAATGTTGAATGGCTGAGCAATTTGATTGGCCTTTCAATTTAGGACTTTGAGTCTTTCAAACAGACAACAACCCCCAGCTGTGAACAGCCGTGAACCACCCCAATTTGCACTCCCGCATATCAACATCAACAAGTCCCCTTTAGATATGTGTATACCACCTGAACACCCTTTTGAATACCTTTTGGAATACCTACATTCCTGCATATCAACAAGCCCTCCTGATAAATTAGCCCCACAGGAGGGAGCCTCCGCTAGGCCAACCCAAAACACTTCCTGATCCCATTGTTACCCCCTCAGGTCTAATTACCATCAATTAATATTTCTACTATGGTCCTTTAAACAATGTACCCTTTGAAATGTTCAATTAGGTTTCCAGACCATACCTCACCTCACACACCTAGGTAGACTTGCATAAAATCAACACATCAAAGAGTCTTCAGCTGTCCCCTTGATATGTTAAAATTCAGTTGGACAAATCAACCAGTCAATTGAATTCTGGCCTGGTCAATATTGACTGCATGTGTACATACACACAACAATGTCCCACATAAATCGGTGAACATTACAACATATTACAACATATACCCCCACTTGGGTCGGTTCTATCTACTAGAACTGACCCATAAATCAAACAACAAAAAAATATCATTTCGATTTAAGGTACTGGATGCTTTACAATGGCTCATATAAAATATGAAGTTAAAACTGGTTACATCTCTCTTCCCCAGCCTCTAAAATATCCCCATGAAACAGTTATTAGATAATATAACTTTTAGACCATGACTAGAAAAGGATTTGGTAAACATCAGTGGTCCATATAGCTGTTAGGCCTTATTATATCACATCAAGATCTTGAAAATTGCGCAAAGACGAGCTGATGTCACAGTCCATTCTTCGGTCTGACTTCATCACATCTCTCACCATCTCACTGAAAGTAAACTTGGTATGCTCTGGGAACTCCAATCCACAAGTCCAGGATTCTCTCATCTCCAGGCTCAAGCTTTTCATTTTTAAAGATGCTTTTACGCAAACACTCTACTTTCCTCTTTATAGTAAGAAGAACTATCAATGTACCAGCACTCACTTTCAAGGTCAAAAGGTTAACTGTACTGCAAACTATTTCCTTGCACTTGACATTCATGAGTCCATCTTGCAAGCATTTTACAATTCACATCTGCTTCTTTCCATTTCCTATTTGAACAATGATGACTGGGATGTGTACCTGTCAAGTATCAGAATTTGTTGATTGCCAGCCACAATTTGCTTTTGTAATTTGCTGTAGGCCGACCCCTCATTGTCTTCAATAGAGCAGTTACTTGGATCATTCAGTCCATAATTTCACTTGAATGGTATACCAACATATACATATACCCCCACACGACGGTTCAGATAGAATCAGCTTGACATCAGTGTTTATCAGATCTTCTATCCAGACAAAGCGGCAGTGGAAATTCTTGCCAGTATCTTCACCATGAAAGGTAGAAAGGTCTTTTTCATCCATATATGTCATAGCCTTTAGCATATTATAAACAACTGAATCAACAAAGTTTCAAATCATGACTAGAGTGATGAATTTCACTCACCCCTCTTATAAATTTAGGAAAACCACCCAACATACTATAATTTATGCTATGCCAAGCCATTGTGCAGCATCTCACCTTAGATGTCAAATATATTGATCAATACGCATTATGTAATATGTACAGATGTTATGAAAATCATTTTAGGTTACAATGCCTCTCTTTGGTTTTAAGATAAAGTTCAAGAAATAAAACAAACAAAAATAAAAAAATGAAAAGCAAAATATATCAGGAAAAGGGAGAAAAATTAAAAATTAGGGCGTTGAAGAAAAAAGAAAAAAAGGTCCATTGCTTGATGAATTTCGAGAGAGTCCATGAATGCTTTATAATTCCATGTATAGTGATATATTGTCTATTCAGCATTTCTCCCATAATTCTCCACCACTATTCAATTTCAGACTTCTGCTATTCACATGCAAGCATCTTCAGACGTCCCTGAAAAACAAAACTCTCCAACAAAAACTAATTAGCAAGGTCCTTAAACATTGTTTGAAGTTAAAACAAAACCCTATTTACACGTTTACAGTTTGGAGCTAATTCACCCCCACTGCTAGAGAAGTGTCATCTGCATTCAAAAACAGATCTGGAGAATGTACATCTTGTACATTCATGACACCCTGTACCCCCTTCAACTGCTGTAATAATTTATCACGTTCCCCTCTCATCTTATCATGCTCAATTTTCAGCTGGTCATATTTCTGTTTTAACTGAGAAAACGGTATCCAAGTCTTGGACTTTTTCTTATTATTATTTTGGTCCGCTCTGTTTTTCATATTAATATCACCTATGTTTGACCCGGAGTGTCCTCTCTGGGTGTTATCATAGGATATTATCTTCTGATCTTTACGCTCAGTATTTGTCCTAAACAATGTGGCTAAATCAATTTTGACAGCCTGCTCATTTGTCTGAAATTTTGCTATCAAAAACATTTTTCTCTAAAAATTCCTTCATCTTACATTTTTCTGGAATTTCATAAGGACCGCCATGGCGCTTAATACATTTTAATACCCATCTGTTAACTTTATCAGAACTGACACTAGCTTCACACTGAGTAAGCATTTTGACTATATTACTAATAATTAAAAAAAAGGAAATATTTTACTCACCGCATTAGTTACTCCTTCAGATTCCAGTTCAGGTCTTCTGGTACACGACACAGTCCTTTTTTGTTGTTTCCAATCTCCAGAGAATAATTCTGGGGTTCCCAACTTGTTAAATTTTGTAGATCAGACTCTCTTATGTCACAACCAGACATTAGAGTCACAGCACAGCTCTTGGTTCTTCATCAGACTTCTGTCCACCTCACAGGATTGTTGTCACCACCGACTTCTGTTACTAAGTCCGAAAATGCTCTTCTGATCCGAGTCACGGCACCAGTGTAGTGATCGGGTATATCAATATGTATTGGGTGTATAGATAATTAATATTTAGGTATTATTATAATGATGATGATGTAAGTACTCTTCCGCAGCAACCCAATTCTTCCAGAGAGATGCACTTTATTGACTTCCAACACAGAACAAAGTCCAAAGTCCACAGATGACAAAAAGATCCGACAGAGGAGATATAATTCAGAACCCCATGTCTTAGGTCCGAGTGTGCATACACAGACAAGCCTCACTCATACACAGACAAGCCTCACCTCATACACAGACAAGCCTCACTTAGAACTAACTGCCAGCTTGAATGTCCTCTGTGAAATACTAGTCCACTAAGAGGGAGTTTCTGCTAGGTCAACCCATAATACTCTTTGATCTTATTGTTACCCCCTCAAGTCTAATTACCATCAATAAATACTTCTTCTATGGTCCTTTAGACAATGTACCCTTTGAAATGTTCAATTAGGTTTCCAGACCATACCTCACCTCACACACCTAGGTAGACTTGCATAAAATCAACACATCAAAGAGTCTTCAGCTGTCCCCTTGATATGTTAAAATTCAGTTGGACAAATCAACCAGTCAATTGAATTCTGGCCTGGTCAATATTGACTGCATGTGTACATACACACAACAATGTCCCACATAAATCGGTGAACATTACAACATATTACAACAGCAAGTAGAATTAAAAAAAAAAAAAAACTGCTTTTTTGCTTGAATGAAAACGATTTCTTTATTGTTATACTAAATCCATGCCGCAAGGCTAAAACCCACTGAGTGGTTTTATCCTTGCGGCATGGATTTATTATAACAATATAGAAATCGTTTTCATTGGAGTGCGGCCATCCGGACCTTTTTGTTCAATTTTTGCATATGGTTGCATATTGAGCCGCATCCCGGCCTAGAGAGGGGAGAGATCATTAGGAAGTAGAGACCTGGAGCGGGTTCTTCTTTTTGTTTCAGCATTTTTGCTTGCACGTGATTGGACGAGGGAAGTCCTGCAGAACTTCTGCTCATTTACCAAACTCTGGAGCAACTGCTCTTGCAGAGTGCAACTACACTTTTAAAAGTGCACAGTCTTATTTGCCTTTAGTAAATCAACCCCTAAGTGTCAGATTTGTCTGCCACAATGTCGCGGTCTTGCTAAAAATTCACTGATTGCCGCCATTACTAGTAAAAACATTTAAAAAAAAAAAAGTCCCTAAATCTATCCCATAGTTTTGTAGATGCTATAACTTTTGTGCAAACCAATCAATATACGCTTTTTGAGATTTTTGTTTTTCCAAAAATATGTAGCAGAATACATATTGGCTTAAATAAAAAAAAAAAAATATATAGATATAAAAAATATATATATATAGATATAGATATACAAAAAAAAAATGTGTGTGTGTGTATATATATATATGTGTGTGTGTGTGTGTAAATATAATAGATAGATCTCTATCTATCTATCTATATATATATATATATATATATATATATATATATATATATATATATATATATATATATATATATATATATATATATATATATATATATATATATATTATAATTTTTTTTTTTTATTTGTCGTTCTTTTTTTGTTTATAGCGAAAAATATAAAATCCGCAGAGGTGATCAAATACCACCAAAAGAAAGCTCTGTTTGTGGGGGGGGGGGGGAAAGGACATCAATCTGGTTTGGGTACAGCGTGGCACGACCGCTCAATTGTCAGTTAAAGCAAGGTAGTGCCGTATCTCAAAAAATGGCCTGGTCAGGAAGGAGGGGTAAATCCTTCCGGGGCTTAAAGTGGTTAAAGGAAAAATCTCTTTTGGCCATATTTCTCCTGTGGGTGACCTGTGTCCCCAGATTCAGCTGACAGCGGGCTAAAGCGGACTTCACAGAAGACTGCTCCAGGCTCTGCAGGGATCCCGACAATAATGCCAGGATCTGCCGAGACATCTGACCTGTGCCGCTGAGAGCCCCGAGCCAGGCCACTCCCAATACTGTCCGGCGCACTAGTAAGCGCTGGAGGGGGGAGGAGCGCAGAGCAGTGACTGACAGTGGTCCTCTATCTGAGTGCTGGCTTGATCACTAAAATGCACTCCACTTCCCGGTTTGTGCAAACACGTCACCTGGCTCCGTCCCAACACGTTGTGTCATCAGTCTCATGACTTCGCCAGGGGATCTTCCCCTGCACTATGGGTCAGCTGCAGGATCGGATCCATTCTGCAACCATCTAGGTGAGTATGTAAGTTTGACAAGTGAAGAGTTTAGAGTTAAATACAATCCCGCAGCTTCTCCCTACTGATCAGGGGGGTGACATGTAAAAGAAACAAAATAGCGGGGTGCATGGATTAAAAAACTTTGTGTCAGATTTATTGATAAACAATAGTATCACTTACATTGAGGTTAGCTGTGATGAGTTTACCGTGCAACGTGTCAGCATGGCTAGATACTAAGGCTAGATAAAAGGGGCGGAGCCCTCGAAACATGTTGCCGCCCATATTTTCTTGTATTTTGGGCTTTTTGAGTTTACCTGTGTGGTCGTGCATCGGGAGCGGCCATAGACACCGCCAGGTCCTGCGCTCTGCTGATCTTACCAGGTGGAACGTATAATATTGGTAAGATTGGCAAACCAAGGACGAGAGCGCAGGACCCTGTTGGCATCTTTCAAGTCTACAGACCGCCGTTACAGTTTGTAAGACAGTCATGCCAGGCCCTAGTTGTACTGGGCCGATAAACACCAGTAAACAATAAAATTACTCTTGTGGAAAAGAATGGTGGAGCGGCACCCTAGTTGTATTGGGTTGAACCTTTCTACAATGTACACTCACTGGCCACATTATTAGGTCCTCCTTGCTAGTACCGGGTTGGACACCCTTTGGCCTTCATTCTTGGTGGAATAGATACAACAAGGTGTTGGAAACGTTCCTCAGAGATTTTGGTCCATAGTGACATGATAACATCACACAGTTGCTGCAGATTTGTTGGCTTCCCATCCATGGGATGGGAAGCTGTTCCACCATATCCCAAACGTGCTCTATTGGATGAGATGTGGTGAGTGTGGTGCTCTATTGGATGCGATCTGGTGAGTGTGGTGCTCTATTGGATGCGATCTGGTGAGTGTGGTGCTCTATTGGATGCGATCTGGTGAGTGTGGTGCTCTATTGGATGCGATCTGGTGAGTGTGGTACTCTATTGGATGAGATGTGGTGAGTGTGGAGGCCATTGGAGGACAGGGACCTCATTGTCCAGCGGTGAGATGATTGGAGCTTTGTGACATGGTGCATTATCCTGCTGGAAGGAGCCATCAGAAGATGGGGACACTGTAGTCATAAAGGGATGGACATGGTCAGCAACAATACTTAGGTAGGCTGTGGTGTTTAAACCAATTGGTAGTAAGGGGCCCAAAGTGTGCCAAGAAAAAATCCCCCCCCACCATTACACCACCACCACCAGCCTGAACCGGTGATACAAGGCAGGATGGATACATGCACCAAATTCTGACCCGACCATCTGAATGTCGCAGATGATATCCAGACTCATCAGACCAGGCAACGTTTTTCCAATCTTCTATTGTCCAATTTTGATGATCCTGTGCCAATTGTAGCCTCAGTTTCCTGTTCGTATTGGACAGGAGTGGCACCCGGTGTGGTCTTCTGCTGCTGTAGCCCATCTGCTTCAAGTTTGGATGTGTTGCGCATTCAGAGATGGTATTCTGCATACCTTGGATGTGATGAGTGGTTATTTGAGTTACTGTTGCCTTTCTATCATCTGGAAACAGTCTGCCCATTCTCCTCTGACCTCAACAAGGCATTTTCCTCCACACAGCTGCCGCTCACTGGATATTTTCTCTTTTTTTCCCACCATTCTCTGTAAAGTGATGGCTGTGTGTGAAAATCACAGAAATACTCAGACTGGCACCAACAACCATGCCACGTTCAAAGTCGCTTAAATCCACTTTCTCACCCCATTCTGATGCTCAGTTTGACCTTCAGCAAGTCGTCTTCACCACGTCTAGATGCCTCAATGCATTAAGTTGGCGCCATGTGATTGGCTGATTAGCGATTTTGTGTTACCAAGCAGTTGAACAAGGTGTGCCTAATAAAGTGGCCGGTGAGTGTATTGCTTTTGCCTATCTTGGACTTGGTGGGTTTACTGCCCGCCACACATTGCTATACACTTCTATTTTCCACTGGTCCGTATAGATGTTCAGGAGGGGGGAGGGACCATTTTTAAGACTAGTCAGGCTTTATCTCAGGGGGGTAGGCAACCTTGGTCCTCCAGCTGTGGTGAAACTACAAATCCCATCATGCCTCTGCCTCTAGGAGTCATGCCTGGTATTTTCAGGGTCTTGCAATGCCTCATGGGACTTGTAGTTTCACCACAGCTGGAGGGCCGAGGTTGCCTATCCCTGCTTTAGCTGGAAACTCTACTTAAATGTTAAAATAGATTACATACTGGGCTTTGGTCAGTTTTATGTTTGTGAAATCAGATGCCACCAAACCGATCGTCCTTTATGTAATAGTTGAGGATTTCTTTTTAGAAGACCCCTTGTTGGTCCCCTGGATACAGGCAAAGAGTATCCGCCCCCTCGCCTTTACCCCTATAAACATGCATACTCAGGCAATACAGCTATACCTGTTCAATGTAAAAATCATTTGGCATATAAGCTACGGCTAGCATTGAACCCTTTTTTTGGGGGTTTATCTTCCAGGCAGTACAGAGACAAAGAAGAAGAAAACCAGACGGGCTTTTTCTCTGCCCTGTCCAGCATGGTAAGCGGATTTTATTGATGACATTCGTACAGATATTCTCTATTGCAGCAGCACATCCAGGAGCCGTGTGTTCCGGCCCAGTAATTCTAAAACGTAATAAGACCAGGGCCCGGGAAATTCTCCCACAACCTTCCAGTTAAAAAAAAAAGGAATAAAGTTTATACTCGCAGAAAATGACAGGAATACAAAATATGAAACTCCTGAAGGCCCTGGATGAGGCTGGGTGTCACTGCCGGGGGTGGGGTGGGGTTAGGTGATTACGGCAGAGTTGGTGGCCTTGTAAGGGATGAGGTTGATGGAAGGAGCGGCAACTGTGGGGGATGTCTTCCTTAGAGGGGGCCTGTGTAGGAGGCTGGAGATTTTGCAGAGGGCACTGCAGGGGCTGGGGTGCTCTGTGGGGACTCTGTTGGTGTTATAAGCTCTGCAGTAATTTTGGGGGCACTGCAGGGTATATGGTGCACTGTGGGAAGCTGTGCAGCAAACTGGTGGGAGATGAAGGCTCTTGGGGGGGCCTAGGAGCACTGTGGTAGGTGATGAGCAGCACTGTGGTGGGAGATATGGGCTCTTTGGGGGCCTGGAGGCACTGTGGTGGGTGATAAAGGCTCTTAAGGATCCTGGGGGCACTGTGGTGGGTCATGAGGTCTCTCAGGGAGCCTGGGGGCACTGTGGTGGGTGATAAGGGCTATTAAGGATCCTGGGGGCACTGTGGTGGGTGATAAGGTCTCTCCGGGAGCCTGGGGGCACTGTGGTAGGAAATGATCAGCACTGTGGTGGGAGATGAGGGCACTTAGGGGTCCTGGGAGCACTGTGGTGGGTGATGAGGGCTCCCAGGGGGCCTGGGGGCACTGTGGTGTGTGATGGGGGTCCTAGAGGGCCTGGGGGCAGCGTTGGAGGCTTGGCAGCTCTGTGGTGGGTGATAAGTGCTCTTAGGGATCCTGGGGGAACTGTGGTGGGAGATGAGGGCTCTCTGGGGGCCTGGAGGCACTGTGGGAGGTTGGGCAGCACTGTGGTAGAAGATGAGGGCTCTCGGGGGGGGCCTGGAGGCACTGTGGCATGTTTGGCAGTTCTGTGGAGGGAGATGAGGGCTCTCAGGGGGCCTGGACGCACTGTAGAAAGTTGGGCAGTACTTTCGTGGGAAATTAGGGCTCTCAGGGGGCCTGGAGGCACTGTGGCAGGTTGGGCGGCACTGTGGTGGGAAATAGGGGCTCTCAGGGGGCCTGGAGGCCCTGTGGCATGTTTGGCAGCTCTGTGGAGGGAGATCAGGGCTCTCAGGGGGCCTGGGGGCACTGTGGGAAATGAGGGCTCTCAGGTGGACTGGAGGCACTGTGGGAGTTTGGGCGGTACTGTGGTGGAAGATGAGGGCTCTCAGAGGGCCTGGAGGCACTGTGGCAGGTTGGGTGGCACTTTGGTGGGAAATGAGGGTTCTCAGGGGGCCTGGAGGCACTGTGGGAGGTTGGGGGGCAATGTGGTGGGAAATTAAGGCTCTCAGAGGGCCTGGAGGGCACACTGGGAGGCTGAGCAGCACTGTGGTGGGAGATGAGGACTCTCAGTGGGCCTGGAGGCACTGTGAGGTTGGACGGCACTGTGGTGGGAAATTAGGGCTCTCAGGGGGCTTGGAGGCACTGTGGGAGGTTGGGTGGCACTGTGGTGGGAGATGAAGGTTTCTTTTTGTGTGGGGGGGGGGCCTGGAGGCACTGTGTGAGGTTGAGCAGCACTGTGGTGGGAGATGAGGGGTCTCAGTGGGCCTGGAGGCACTGTGGGAGGTTGGACGGCACTGTGGTGGGAAATTAGGGCTCTCAGGGGGCTTAGAGGCACTGTGGGAGGCACTGTGGAGGGAGATGAAGGTTTTTTTTTTGGGGGGGGGGCTGGAGGCACTGTGGGAGGTTGAGCAGCACTGTGGTGGGTAATGGAGGCTCTCAGGGGGCCTGGAGTCACTGTGGGAGGTTGGGCAGCACTGTGGTGGGAAATTAGGGCTCTCAGGGGGCTTGGAGGCACTGTGGGAGGTTGGGTGGCACTGTGGTGGGAGATGAAGGTTTTTTTTGGGGGGGGGGCTGGAGGCACTGTGGGAGGTTGAGCAGCACTGCGGTGGGTAATGGGGGCTCTCAGGGGGCCTGGAGTCACTGCGGGAGGTTGGTTGGCACTGTGAGGGAAAATAAGGGTTCTTATGGGTGGGTGGAGGCACTGTAGGAAGTTGGGTGGCACAGTGGTGGGAGATGAGGGCTCTCAGTAGGCCTGGAGGCACTGTGGGAGGCTGAGGAGTACTGTGGTGGGAGATGAGGGCTCTCAGTGGGACTGGAGGCACTGTGGGAGGCTGAGGAGTACTGTGGCCAACTATGGGATGCTGAGTGGCACTATGGGAACTGGGAGGCACTGTGGCAGGTTAGGGGATCTGTAGCTGGCTTGAGGCCCAACTGGATAGCGCTTTCCTTGTATCTCTTATGGGTTATGAAATTTTATGAATAACTGCACTACTTCTTCCTGCCACAGGTGGGCAATATGTTCATAGCAGACGCCGATGAGAAGATCTCTGTGCAGTAAGTACATTTCTATAATGACTGTTTATTTTCACAAAATTAAAGTGATAATTAAAAAATCAAACAAACAAACGTTTTGCATATGGCTTCCTATCCGGAGAGCAACTTTGCAATCACACTAAAAAAGCAATGAGTTGCGTCTTTCTAAATGCAGCGTCTACCAGCTGCAGGGAAATGACTGTACAGGTGCTAATGAATTTTAATACCCGTTAATGGGAGATTTGATTTGGTACATAGAGCAATAAAGCTGGCCAAACACTCTTTATTTATTTATTTATTTTTATTTATTTTTTATTTATTTATTGTCCTTGCATGTAATTGGGTATTCTTTGCAAAGTGAAGCTTTACTGCATTTACTAAGCTCTGGAGCATCTGCACTTGCAGAGGGCAACCTTTAGTAAATCAACTCCAGAGGGTTTACAAACTATGGTATACAAACTGGAATTTTTTTTTTATATATACTAGTAATGGCGCTGATCAGTGACTTAACAGGCAAATGCAATTTTTATCATTTTTTTTTTTTGGTGGTATTTGATCACCACCACTGTTTTTTTTTTTTTTTTTTTTTTTTTTTTGCCATATACAAAAAAAAAAAAAAAAAAAAAAAGGCCAAGATAGAAAGTAGAAAATATCATCAAACATATCCAATAAAATCAAATGTCTTCATAAATTTAGGCCAAAATGTATTTTGCTACATGTCTTTGACAAAAAAAATCCCAATCAGTGTATATTATTTAGTTTAGTCTGTAGGAAAGTTATAGAATCCACAAACTATGGGATATAGAACTAAAAATTGATTAATCCTGATGTACTGACGTCCGATCTCATTTCTTGACGCCCAAAAACACCAGGAAGGTACAAATACCCCCCAAATTACCCCTTTTTGGAAGGTAGACAATCCAAGGTATTTAGTAAGAGGCATGGAGAAGTTGTCAATTTTTTGTCACTATTTTTGAAAATGAAGAAATGTAATACCGTAAATATTTTTTTGCTTTTTTTCCACACACTGTCACCAGCACTGTACTGTCATCATATGACTGATGTGAAGGTGACCGGGGACACTGGAAAAAAAAATCACATTATTTTTTATTCAATTTTTTTTACTTTTTTTTTTTTCATTTTAAACTTTTTTCATTTTCTACTATTATTTTTTTTATTTTTTACATACTTTCATTAAAGTAGTTCAGTGCAACCATAGTAACACTGTACTACTCTGAGGGGTGATCAGTGATTTTTTTTAAATTTTTTTTTATTTTTTTAACACTTTGCTGTTACAATGAAAATTATTGTAACAGTAAAGTTTTCAACTGTCATTATTGGGTTACATTCGTGACATCTGTGATCACTAGTGACTTGTGTGGGTTGAGGTATTTGCAAGAACCCTGTCAGTAGGGAGTCCAGGGTCGGGGTCCCGTAGGGAGTCCAGGGTCAGGGTCCCGCAGGAAGGTCGGGGTCCCGTAGGGAGGTTAGGGTCCCATACGGAGTCCAGGGTCGAGGTCCCGTAGGGTGGTCGGGGTCCCGTAGGGAGGTCGGGGTCCTGTAGGGAGTCCTGGGTCGGGGTCCCGCAGGGAGGTCAGGGTCCCGCAGGGAGGTCGGGGTCCCGTACACGGAGTCCAGGGTCGGGGTCCCGTAGGGAAGTCTGGGTCCTGTACGGAGTCCAGGGTCGGGGTCCCGTAGGGAGGTCGGGGTCCCGTAGGGAGTCCAGGGTCGGGGTCCCGCAGGGAGGTTGGGGTCCCGTAGGGAGGTCAGAGTCCTGTACGGAGTCCAGGGTCGGGGTCCCGTAGGGTGGTCGGGGTCCCGTAGGGTGGTCGGGGTCCCGCAGGAAGGTCGGGGTCCCGTAGGGAGGTCGGGGTCCTGTACGGAGTCCAGGGTCGGAGTCCCGTAGGGAATCCAGGGTCGAGGTCCCACAGGGAGGTCGGGGTCCCGTAGGGTATCCAGCAAGTTCAAGCGCAGATATGATATAGGAACCCCTCCAGTCTTGTTTATACGGTTTGGGGGTTTTTTTATGCCTTTTTTTTATGGTTGTTTTACGTTTTATTACAGAACGAATGAAGCAATTTTACTGGCACTTTACGAAGCCGTTCATCTGAACCGGAACTTTATCACTGTGCTGGCACAGGTGCGTCCATCCTGCACTCTCTGCTGTCGAGATGTCGATATATATATATATATATTTGGGCTGTTCTTAATTAAAATTTTCGTGTTTGACTTAATCGTTTTTTTTTTTTTTTTTTAATCGGTTAATCGACTAATTTTGATTAATTATAACGCACATACAGATCCAACTACTGCTGATTTAGCACCGTTGTTATGGCAACGGCCGAAGCCGGACATAGCGGGGCATGGCTAGGACGTCACACGTCATAATCTCAGCCTCACTGTAGTCAGTGCCTGTGCCTGGATTACACAGTCTGCGGGCATCTGTGGGCAAAGTGTGAAAACTTTGGCCGTGCTGTGAGAAAAGTCCCGCCCTCCTCCTAGATCGGCTCGTGTGATAGGCAGAACACTGCGTCTATCACACGGGCCGATCTAGGCGGAGGGCGGGACTTTTCTCACAGCGCGGCCAAAGTTTTCACACTCGGCTCGGAGACACACAGCGGGAGATGCCCGCAGACTGTGTATGACATATAGTGGAGGAGGAGGAGGAGGAGGGAGCGGAGCGCTGCAGCCACAGCTTGGCCCAAAGCTGCCCCAGGGCAGGCAGCCTACCGATCAAAAATATTAACGATTAATCGAGGAATTCATCTTTAATTTCCACAGCCCTAATATATATATATATATATATATATATATATATATATATATATATATATATATATATATATATATATATATATATATATATACACACATCAACATGCAGCTCCTGCCTTTCCATATCTGTTCTTTATAAATGTTAGTGATTATATAGGCAAACGTTCAGCAAAACAAATATCTCAAACACAGACGTTGAGTCCTTTTAGGTGGGGTAGGTTTCCCTCATTAAGGGAGATTTCGGGGATCGCCTAAAGGCGGACAGGGTAGGGGGCTGACCGGGACATACCGGGGTAGGGAATCCCAGAGGATGGGAGAGGCTCTGGAGAAGTCCTGGAGGGGAGCATGGGAGGAGGGAAACAAGGTAGCTAGAGAGACGGGGCAACATCATCCAATGCCCAGGGACAAGATGCCAAATTGCGCCCACCCCACCTCCTTCATTATGTGCAAGATTATGCAGAGGAGGAGAAAGAGAGAGAGCACAGCCCGTGCCTCCTCCCAGAACTTTCCTCCTCTCCTTGCCGCTTCCAGTGCTGACTTACAGTAGAAGGAACTTGTAGTGTCCCCCATCCCCACAATACACTCTGCGCCCAGGGCAGCCCCCCCCCCGCCCACCCCTTGTCCCGGCTCTGTTCCCTTTTATTTTGTAAGGCGCTGCGCTATATAAATCCTGTATTATTATAATAATGTTTTCTAAACTGTCTGGAAATGATGGATAAAACCCCCTCACTCTTCATGATCTTCTCTTTTTGTATTTAGAGTCATCCTGAGATGGGGTTGGTTACAGTACCTACCACACCGATACCTACCACACCAACCACTCCTCTGGGTACGACCCCTCCTTCTTCAGATGGTAAGTTTTCAGCTTATTTATTCATTCATTTTGTATATTAAATATCCGCTCCAGGTTAAGCCCCACACAATCTCTCGGATGCTTGGAGACCCTCGGAAACACTCGGGAACAGAGTATCTCCGAGTGTTTCCGAACGGCTCCGAGTGTCACTGGCGCCCCCCCTTACCTCTGGCCAAATGCCGTACTGCACACCGCAAAAGGCTTGAATCCTGCTTGTTTTGCGAGACAACACTCGCAAACCGAGTCCGGATTTAAAAAAAAAAAATAATAGCTCGTATTGCGAAACGCTTGTTAACCACGTTACTCGCAATCCGAGGTTCCACTGTATATATAATGTGTGTGTGTGTGTGTGTGTGTGTATTTATGTGTGTATATATATATATATATATATATATATATATATATATATATATATATATATATAGATATATAGATAGATAGAGATATATATATAGATAGATAGAGATATATATATATATATATATATATATATATATATATATATATATATATACATAGCCACACACTATTTTAACAAAAGTATTGGGACACCTGCCTTTACACACACATGAACTTTAATGGCATCCCAGTCTTAGTCCGTAGGGTTTAATATTGAGTTGCCCCGCCCTTTGCAGCTATAACAGCTTCAACTCTTCTGGGAAGGCCGTCCACAAGGTTTAGGAGGGTTTCTATGGCAATGTTTGACCATTCTTCCAGAAGAGCATTTGTGAGGTCAGGCACTGATATTGGACGAAAAGGCCTGGCTCACAGTATCCGCTCTAATTCATCCCAAAGGTGTTCTATCGGGTTGAGGTCAGGACTCTGTGCAGGCCGGTCAAGTTCCTCCACCCCAAACTCGCTCATCCATGTCTTTTATGGACCTTTCTTTGTGCACTGGTGCTCAGTCATGTTGGAACAGGAAGGGGCCGTCCCCAAACTGTTCCCACAAAGTTGGGAGCATGAAATCGTCCAAAATGTCTTGGTATGCTGACGCCTTAAGAGTTCCCTTCACTGGAACTAAGGGGCCAAGACCAACCCCTGAAAAAAAAAAACCCACACCATAATCCCCCCTCCACCATATGATTTGGACTAGTGCACAAAGCAAGGTCCATAAAGACATGGATGAGCGAGTTTGTGGTGGAGGAACTTGAGCTATTAGTAAGCACTTGTCAAAAGTGTGAAACGCGTCAGCTGATTCCTGTACGTTCCTGCTGTAGCGTCTGGTGCATTCCATGTTCCAGTTTTTATCAATAAAGGCACTTGTATCTTATCCGTAAGTTTAGTAAGGGTGGCGTTTTTCTTTAATTTCACTTGTTGCCTCGAATCTTTGTACAGTTTATCTATTTCCTTTCCTCCGGTACTGAAGAAGATACCAGTTTACAGCTTTTCAGTTATTCCCCTTGATTTATGAATATGATAAAATACGATTATTGGTGCCTACATCCAGAAATTAGGTTTTTTTATTTTCATTTCTTCCAATTTCATTTAATTCTCCTCATCTGTAGCTGTGCGTGTTTTTTGTTGAGGGATGGAGATATATGTTGGTGTCGGTGCTGTAGTATAAATTTCTCACGTCGTTTTTTATGCCTTCACCAAGCCATGGCTTCTGCCGCCGTATATCAAGTTGTTTATTGGAGAACCAGTTCCAGCGATATCTGGCAGCTTGAGCTTTGGTATTAAAAAAAATAAAAAATCCTTCATTAAAGTAGATGTAAAGCCAAATCACTCAGATCTCATATGAAACGCGTTGATGCCATCTTAGGTATCATTTTCAGTCTTTTTAAACACCCCCCCCCCCCCAAAAAAAAAGAATCATTCAAAGTACTCGGGGTGTGTTTTAGTACGTCCAGTTCTTCTGCCCTGCTTCAACAATCATATACAGTAGGTGATACTAACCCCCCCCCCCCCCAAAAAAAAAACACATATTAAAAATACTCCGGGTATGTGTCAGGGCGTACCTACAGGGGTCACAGGGGTCGCGATGGCCACCCGGCTCCAATCTCCAGGGGGCTCGTGTGCATCTGGATAGGAGGAACCGATCTCTCCATGCAGCCGCTAAATGCCCGCTTCTCCTCCTCCTCCTCCTCCTCCTCCTCCTCTCCCTTCTGCCAGCATTCAGTGGCAGCGGGGGAGAAAAAGACGGATCGGTTCCTCTATATGCCACCCCTGTCCTCTCTCCTGGTCCCCCTGTGTTGTCTCCGGGCCCCTGTGGGCTCTCTTGCAACCCCAACCCCCCCCCTTTCTTTTTCCTACCGGTACCCCCTTTACCTCCTACCGGTTCCCCCTCTCCCGCCGGCTGCTGCGGGGGATCTGTCAGGATGAATGGAGCAGAGAAAGAGCCATTGAATGTGTCAGACCCTTCCTTGTTTTATTGAATATCCTAATATGGGTATCGATCGCTGAGTCTCTTTTTTTTTTTTTTTTTTCTTGTTTTGTCTATTATTTTTTCATTCATAGTGGAGGCATACTAAACTGTGTTTTCTATGCTTCAGCTTATGAATGAACAGGAGCTATTCCTGTTCATTCATTCTGTGCTGCAGAGATGGAGGTGGAGGTGTCCTCAGTCTCCTTTCTCTGTCTCAAAGGTGAAACATCAGAGGTCTGTTTAAACCCGTGATATTTTACCCCCACCCCCCAACGAGGGTCCTAAATTTTATTTATTTATTTATTTAAATAATGAAAAATAAAATTGTAAAAAAAATAAATAAAAAAAAATAAAAATGGTAAAAATAAAATAAAAATAATAATAAAATAAATAAAAAAAACCCCAAACTACTGACACCAGTGGTGGAGCTACCGGATTCGCAAAGGTCACAGGCGTTCTTCCACTGCGGGGGGGGACCCCAAGACGGCAGGAAGGTGGCCCGCTGCGGGACCGTAATAAAGGGTCCCACGATGGTAGTCGAGGGCCCTGGGATTAGTGGGAGGGGGGCTTTCGTGGCTTTTTTGCACCGGGGGCCCTTAAGGTTCTAGTTACGCCTCTGGCGTGTGCCGTACATCCAGTCCTTCTGCCCTGCTTCAACCATCATATCTATATACGGTAGGTGCTACTACTCATCTCCCGTGGCTAGAACACCGGTGTATAGGCTGAGGCAGCTGAAGCCTCACACACCTCCAATCCAGAAAGAGATCCAACACCGCGGTATATATCCTCTGCAAAAATGGGCCACAAATGTCAACGCGTTTCAGTCAAAAATGGCCTTAATCGTGATTGTTGGCTGAAACGCATTGACATTTGTGGCCATTACCTTGCATGTGTACTGATGAAGCCCATTTTTGCAGAGGATATACCGTGGTGCCAGCTCTCTTTTGCCCTACTGCCGCGGCCCCCTCCCTCCACCCACTTGCTAGCATTTCCCAGCTGTAAGGCTCCATTCATATTTACAACTAGCGTTCCTGCTCGCTATTTTGTTGAGCGATTTTGCATTTGATCTGAATGGGCTTCCCTCACGTGTTGTTATATTTAGGCTTAGGCTGCTATTCGCATACCATGGGCATTAGCTGTATGACATCACACCTACATATTTTTGTACTTTACTGGTACAAGGAGGACCGACACACATATATATATATATACAGTTTATTACAAAATAAAATCACAATTAAAAGCAATCTAGGAAAGTAGTCCTATTTGTGTCAAACCCGTGATAAACAGACATCTCTGCCTAACAAAAATCCAAAGGGTCGACGCATTTTTCATCACTTGCTTCTTCAGGACCTTTTATTCTTATATTTTATATATCACTTATGTTGATATTTGGCAGGTAAATTGCAGTATTATGTCCAATATGTTTATTTCCTGTTATCGTCAGCTCCATCTAGTGGCCACAATGAAGTATTTTCCTGATCAAAATATTTCAGGAAAATACTTCTTTATGGCCACCAGATGGAGCCGAGGTTTGTAGGAAATTAACATACCGGGCACAATGTAATCAATATATTCCAGGAAAATACTGCTTTACGACTACTAAATGGAGCTGATGATCGTGGGAGATGCACATAATTAGGTACAATTCAGTGAATGCTTATAAATAGACCCCTATTCAGGGTTTTCTAATTTGCACTTTTTTTTTTTGCTGGCACTTACGTGTCAAAGTATCTGGGATTTAGGAGATGAAATGTGGTAGAACAACAACCTGTAAAATGAGAGTTGGTCTTCGATTTGTGAAATGTGACTGATGTTGGTGTGTTCTCTGCAGTGATCAGCCCCACCGAGCTCCCCCTCGATGCCGATGTACAAACCAGCAACCTGCTCATCACTTTCTTAAAGTACAGCTCCATCGTCATGCAAGATACGAAAGGTGAAGATGGGGAATTTACCATCCATGCAAGATTGTCACTTGTGTGATAACACCGAACAAACCATCCGACCACCTACACCATCCATCCTACCACCTACACCATCCATCCGACCACCTACACTATCCGACCACCTACACTATATCCATCCGACCACCTACACCATCCATCCAACCACCTACACCTTCCGTCCTACCACCTACACCTTCCATCCTACCACCTACACCATCCATCCTACCACCTACACCATCCATCCTACCACCTACACCATCCATCCAACCACCTACACCATCCATCCAACCACCTACACCATCCATCCAACCACCTACACCATCCATCCAACCACCTACACCATCCATCCAACCACCTACACCATCCATCCAACCACCTACACCATCCGTCCACCTACACCATCCATCCGACCACCTACACCATCCATCCAACCACCTACACCTTCCGTCCAACCACCTACACCTTCCGTCCAACCACCTACACCTTCCATCCTACCACCTACACCATCCATCCTACCACCTACACCATCCATCCAACCACCTACACCTTCCGTCCAACCACCTACACCTTCCATCCTACCACCTACACCTTCCATCCTACCACCTACACCATCCATCCTACCACCTACACTTTCCATCCAACCACCTACACCTTCCGTCCAACCACCTACACCTTCCATCCTACCACCTACACCATCCATCCTACCACCTACACCATTCGTCCACCTACACCATCCGTCCGACCACCTACACCTTCCATCCTACCACCTACACCATCCATCCTACCACCTACACCATCCATCCAACCACCTACACCTTCCGTCCAACCACCTACACCTTCCATCCTACCACCTACACCATCCATCCTACCACCTACACCATTCGTCCACCTACACCATCCGTCCGACCACCTACACCTTCCATCCTACCACCTACACCATCCGTCCTACCACCTACACCATCCGTCCAACCACCTACACCATCCATCCAACCACCTACACCATCCATCCAACCACCTACACCATCCATCCAACCACCTACACCATCCATCCAACCACCTACACCATCCATCCGACCACCTACACCATCCATCCAACCACCTACACCTTCCGTCCAACCACCTACACCTTCCATCCTACCACCTACACCATCCATCCTACCACCTACACCATCCATCCTACCACCTACGCCATCCATCCTACCACCTACACCATCCATCCTACCACCTACACCATCCATCCTACCACCTACACCATCCATCCAACCACCTACACCTTCCGTCCAACCACCTACACCTTCCATCCTACCACCTACACCATCCATCCTACCACCTACACCATCCATCCGACCACCTACACCATCCGTCCGACCACCTACACCTTCCATCCTACCACCTACACCTTCCATCCTACCACCTACACCATCCATCCTACCACCTACACCATCCGTCCGACCACCTACACCATCCATCCTACCACCTACACCATCCATCCTACCACCTACACCATCCATCCTACCACCTACACCTTCCATCCTACCACCTGCACCATCCGTCCAACCACCTACCACCATCCATCCTACCACCTACACCATCCATCCTACCACCTACACCATCCATCCGACCACCTACACCATCCAGCCTACCACCTACACCATCCATCCGACCACCTACACCATCCATCCTACCACCTACACCATCCATCCTTCCACCTGCACCATCCGTCCAACCACCTACACCTTCCATCCTACCACCTACACCATCCATCCTACCACCTACACCTTCCTGTCCTACCACCTACACCATCCATCCAACCACCTACACCTTCCATCCTACCACCTACACCATCCATCCTACCACCTACACCATCCATCCTACCACCTACACCATCCATCCTACCACCTACACCTTCCATCCTATACCTACACCTTCCATCCTACCACCTACACCATCCGTCCGCCTACACCATCCATCCCACCCCTACACCATCTGTTCGACCACCTACACAAAGTTTCCAGCCAGGTCGTCTTTTAAGTGGGGTGAACAGGGCATCTGCCCAGTGCCCAGACTTACTCTTCTCTCTCTCTCTCCCCCCTCTCTTTCTCTCCCCTCTTCTCCCCCTCTCTTTCCCCCCCCCCCTCTCTTTCTCTCCCCCTCCCCTCTCTCTTTCTCTCTCTCTCTCTCTCTCTCTCTCTCTCTCTCTCTCTCTCTCTCTCTCTCTCTCTCCCCTCTCGCTCTCCTCCCCCCTCCCTCTCGCTCTCTCCCCCCTCTCTCTCTCTCCCCCTCTCGCTCTCCCCCTCTTTTTCTCCCCTCCCCTCTCTTTCTCTCTCCCCCTCCCCCTCTCTCTTCTCTCTCCCTCCCCCTCTCTTTCTCTCCCTCCCCTCTCTTTCTCTCCTCTCCCCCTCTCTTTCTCTCCCCTCCCCCCTCTTCTCTCCCTTCCCTCTCTCTTTCTCTCCTTCCCCCTCTCTTTCTCTCCCTTCCCCTCTCTTTCTCTCCCTCCCCCTCTCTTTCTCTCTCTCTCTCTCTCTCTCTCTCTCTCTCTTCTCTCTCTCTCTCTCTCTCTCTCTCTGCCTCCCCCTCTCTTTCTCTCCCCCTCCCCCTCTCTTATCCTCCCCCTCCCCCCTCTCTTTCTCTCCCCCGCCCCCTCTCTTTCTCTCCTCTCTCCTCTCTCCCCTCTCTCCTCTCTCTCTCCCTCTCTCCTCTCTCTCTCTCCCTCTCTTTCTCCCCTCCCCTCTCTCTCCCTCTCTCTTTCTCCCCCTCTCTCTTTCTCCCCCTCTCTCTTTCTCCCCCTCTCTCTTTCTCCCCCTCTCTCTTTCTCCCCCTCTCTCTTTCTCCCCCTCTCTCTTTCTCCCCCTCTCTCTTTCTCTCCCCTCTTTCCTCTCCCCTCTCCCCCCCCTCTTTCTCTCCCCTCCCCCCTCTCTTTCCTCCCCCTCCCCCTCTCTTTCTCTCCCCCCCCTCTCCCCCCTCCCCCTCTCTTTCTCTCCCCCGCCCCCTCTCTTTCTCTCCCCCGCCCCCTCTCTTTCTCTCTCCTCTCTCTCCTCTCTCTCCTCTCTCTCCTCTCTCTCTCCCTCTCTCCTCTCTCTCTCCCCTCTCTCCTCTCTCTCTCCCCTCTCTCTTTCTCCCCCTCTCTCTTTCTCCCCCTCTCTCTTTCTCCCCTCTCTCTTTCTCCCCCCCCCCCCTCTCGCTCTCTCTCTCTCTCAGCCCAGTCAAGTGGGGTCGCATATTTGCGTACGCTAGGCGCCAAGGGGTCAACTGGCTCTTGGTTTGTGATATTTTCCACCATGTTGCTTTTATCATTCCTTGCATGCTTCATGCTCTTCTTGCAGATTGTTCCCAGCGGTGTTACTTACTTTTATTCTTTTCATATAGATGAACATCGGCTGAATAGCGGAAAACTTTGCCTCATCATCCTCACTTGTATCGCTGAGGTGGGTCGTGTTTTCTTCACTTCACTCTCAGATCATGTTGGGGTTTTTTTTTGTTTTTGTTTTTTTTTTTTTTTTAATCAAGTCATTTTAATTTAATTTTTCTTAAATTAAATGAAATTTTTATTAAATTTTATTTTAATTTTAAATGATTTTAATCAAGTCATTTTTAGTAAAGATTTAACAAAACATACAAGATGATAAAAAAAAGAAACGCAAATCAAAATGGAATTCAAAACAACAATAATTACATCAACACTTAAAGCAGCAACAACACACTTATTATGTCTTGTAAGGTTTGGTTCACGCCTCTTTGATCTGTTCCTGCAGTGCTTTTTTCGTTTTTGCACATGCGCTTTTGACACAATTTTTGTTGTTTTTTTTTATTCTTTTTGCGTTTTGCATTTGTTATGCTTTTTTTTTTTTTCTTTTCCAGTTAGTTGGGTAGGTGAAAAAAAAAAAAACGCCAATCGCTGCAAATATTTACTGCTTTTCTGCAGCTTCTCCATTGAAGTCTGTTGAACCAAAAAACGCACCATTTTGCTTTAAAAAAAAAAAAAAAGTCCCCGACCCTTTCCAAAAAAAAAACGCATCGATGTGAAACGTGTCCCATAGGAAACCATAATAAATGGACTGTAGTGCGTTTCTGCAAAAAGCACATAGCTGTGAGCCTAAGGAAACAAGATCATGTTTTAGTTATAGTTGCACCCTTTCTTTTTTGGTTAAAATCAGGTGCAGTATCTGATCTTAACCAGTAGAAGGTGCTCCTCCATCATTCTGGCCATTTGGCTGAGATGGCCGGCTATATAGCCTACCCTGCTGGTATGATGGAGGTCCTGGGGGCCCTCCTCATGGGAAAGAGACTGAATTAACCACCCATTGGTTAAGGTAGGGGAGTTGGGAGTATTTATCTGGCGTGGAGGGTTCTGAGGGGCCTTCCATCTCCTGGTTTGACCTTGCATGGTTGTGTGCTGGGAAGACAAAGAGCCCATGGTATCTAGCGCCCCCTGGGAGTGGTGCCCTGGCGTAGCACTATACGGGTTTGGGACCCCAGTGTGTCAATTAACTTGTTGGCTACAGCACCAAATTCTTTTTTTATTATCTAAACTATGCCTCATAGTCTGGGCCTGTTGGCCAAAACCGGGGAAGTTTTTGATACCAGGCCAAGCCCCTCACCAAGTACTCATTGGTTGGCTTTGGCTGATCGTGAGGAGTGGGGTCAACTTGGCCTTTTGGCTTGGTGGACTCGTGTGTGTGGATACAAAAGGTAGTGGAGAATACAAGAATAATATTGAACAACAAAGTGTACCCCCAAAATGCTATGGAGTGATAACAATAAAAAACTAAAAGTCCACATTTAAAGTGTCCAATGATTTGGGGGGGGGGGGTTTCTCTTCAATCTCCAAGGGTATAAAAAAAGTGATCACAGAAGTATAAAATGGCAATGTGGGAAGCAGGAGGTGCTGGGCCAACGCGTTTCGACTAACACGTCTTCAACGGGGGGCGTATGGCCCTGTTGAAGGCTTGTTAGTCGAAACGCGTGTGAATGCATCAATGCAGTGCATGTTATCTCAGCTTGCAGAGCTCGGGTTCATTGAAGGAGTTTACAAAAAATGTAAATATTGCAGAATATACGGCCTCGTGCTACATAACTAATCTCAGTTCATGCTGAATAAACCAAATTATTAATGTATCTTAAATAGAAAACTTTTAGATAGATTTTTACTCCCAAAAGCATTTTAATAAAATAAATTTTGATAAAAATCCAAAAAATCAGATTTAAATCCAAAAAAAAAATAAAAATCAGATTAAAAAAAAAAATAAAAATTTAAATCGTTGATTTTATCCACCCTGGGCTTTAGTGACACTTTAAATATATACTTTTTGGGGGTTTACAGTAATTTCTAGCAAAAAATGCAGTTTTTAACGTGCAAAAAATAAAAAAATTGCCTCAACAAGTGTTTTTTTTTCACATGTCTAACCACTTGAAGACCAGGCCTTTTCTGGAACTCTTTAATTACAAGTTTAAATATATATTTTTTTGTGCTAGAAAATTACTTAGACCCCTTTCACACCGAGGGCATTTTGCAGGCGCTATAGCGTTAAAAATAGCGCCTGCAATCCGCCCTCGAACAGCTGCAGAATTGTCTCCAGTGTGAAAGCCCGAGGGTAAAAGCGCCCCGCTAGCGGCCGAAATGCGCCGCTAATCCGACGGTAAAACGCTGCCAAAAATAGCGGCGTTTTACCGCCGACGCTATGCACGGCTCGGTGTGAAAGGGGTCTTAGAACCCCCAAAAATTATTTATTTTTTTTTTCACAGAGACCCTAGAGCAGGGATCTCAAACTGGCGGCCCTCCAGCTGTTGCAAAATTACAAGTCCCATCATGCCTCTGCCTGTGGGAGTCATGCTTGTAACTGTCAGCCTTGCAATGCCTCATGGGACTTGTAGTTTTGCAACAGCTGGAGGGCCGCCAGTTTGAGACCCCTGCCCTAGAGAATAAAATTTGTGATCGTTGTAATATTTATTGTCACACTGTATTTATGCAGTGGTCTTTCAAACACAATGATTACCCCACTCTTTTTGTATAATGTGAAAGATGATATTACACCGAGTAAATAGATACCTAACATGTCACTCTTTAAAATTGCGCACGCTCCTAGAATGGCGACAAACTACAGTACTTAAAAATCTTCATAGGCAATGCTTTAACATTTTTTTACATGTTACCTGTCTTAGAGTTACAGAGGAGGTCTAGCACTAGAATTATCACTCTCGCTCTAACGTTTGTGGCGATACCCCACATGCGTGGTTTAAACACTGTTTACATATGCGCACGTGATTTACGTATGCGTTTGCTTCTGCGTGCGAGCACAGAAGGGGTGGGGCACTCAAAATAAATAAGAACTTTTATTTTTTTTTCTACACTTTTCCTTTTTTTTTTTTTTTTGATTTTTTTTTTTTTGGATCACTTTAATTCCTATTTAAAGGAATGTAAACATCCCTTGTAATAGAAATAAGCATGACAGGTCCTCTTTATTGAGAGATCTGGGGTCAAAAGACCCCAGATCTCTCATTTTACCTTTTTAACAGCAAAAGCAAGAGAAAAAAAAAATCATTTGTTTACAGCAGCGCTAGAATTATTGCTCTCGCTCGAACGATTACGGCGATACCTCACATGTGTGGTTTGAACCCTGTTTACACCTACGTATGCGTTCGCTTTTTGCGTGCGAGCACAGGGGCATGAAGCGATTTAATTTTTTTTTTTTTTTAATCTATTTTACCTGTTGTTTTTTTTTTTTTTTTTTTTTTTTAACACCATCTCTTTCTTTATTTTTTTGATTACTTTTATTCCTATTACAATAAACATCCCTTGTAATAGAAATAAGCATAAAAGGTCCTCTTCATTATGAAATCTGGGGTCAAAAAGACCCCAGATCTCTCATTTACCTTTTTAAAAGCAAAAAAAAAAAAAAATTTAATCATTTGTTTACAGTAGCGCTAGAATTAATGCTCTTGCTTAAACGATTATGGCGATACCTCACATGTGTGGTTTGAACACCGTTTACACCTACGTATGCATTCGCTTTTTGCATGCGAGCACGGAGGCATGGAGCGCTTTAAATTTTTTTTTTTTTTTATCTATTTTACTTATTATTATTTTTTTTTAATTACTTTTATTCCTATTACAAGGAATATAAACATCCCTTGTAAAGGAAGAGGACCTTTTTTATGCTTATTTCTATTACAGGGATGTTTATATTCCTAGTAATAGTAATAAAAGTAATCAAAAAAATAAATAAAGAGAGTGTAAAAAAAAGTAAAATAGATAAAAAAAAAAATTAAAGCGCTCCATGCCTCTGTGCTCGCACGCAAAAAAGCGAACGCATACGTCTTTTTGACCCCAGATCTCTCAATGAAGAGGACCTTTTATGCTTATTTCTATGAGAGATCTGGGGTCAAAAAGACGTATGCGATCGCTTTTTGCGTGCGAGCACAGAGGCATGGAGCGCTTTAATTTTTTAAATTTTTTTTTATCGATTTTACTTTTTTTTTTTTTTTACACTATGTCTTTATTTTTTCTGATTACTTTATATTCCTTGTAATAGGAATAAAAGTAATAAAAAAAAAAATAAAGACATAGTTTAAAAAAAAGTAAAATGGCTAAAAAAAAAATTTAAAAAAATTAAAGTGCTCCATGCCTCTGTGCTCGCACGCAAAAAGCGAACGTATACGTCTTTTTGACCCCAGATCTCTCATAGAAATAAGCATAAAAGGTCCTCTTCATTAAGAGATCTGGGGTCAAAAAGACGTATGCGTTCGCTTTTTGCGTGCGAGCACAGAGGCATGGAGCGCTTTAATTTTTAAAAAAAAATTTTTTAGCTATTTTACTTTTTTATTTTTTTACACTATCTCTTTATTTTTTTGATTACTTTTGTTCCTATTACAAGGAATATAATCATCCCTTGTAATAGAAATGAGCATAAAAGGTCCCCTTCATTGAGAAATCTGGGGTCAAAAAGACCCCAGGTCTCTCATTTTACCTTTTTGAAAGCAAAAAATATATATATATTTTTTGACTTTAAGTAAAAAAAAATCATTTTGTTTATGACTGAGAACTAAAAAGTGACTTCAGAGGACGCTCCGGTCCTCTAAGGCCATAGAGACGAGTGGGGACCATCTCACCCTCACTCGACTTCCTGCCCAGGCGTCGACCGCATCAGATCACCTCCGGGCTTACCGATGACTGCGGTAAGCCCGGAAACGACCGGGAAGAGTGGGGAGGGGGGCACCTCTCCTGCCGATTCGTAAAGCGGCCGCCTAAGGAGAAAAAAACGATAGCAGGGTTATGGCATCTAGCTGCAGCCATAACCTCGGTATTGAACGTAAAAGATGGCGTGCGTTCCAAGTTAGGCAGTCGGCAAGTGGCTAATAATAACAGTCTGCATACTTTATGAAGCGTTCATTTCCACCTCTCTTCGCTTTCTGGGAAGAACGCTTTGTGTGGCGGAGTTCCCCTTTAACCGCACCACACTTTGTGAATATCTCCGGAGAGGAGAAGGCGCCATGTTTTTTTTTTTTTTTTTTCAGAGGAAACTTCAGGAGTTGGCTGGAGCCGACAGGAGCTAAAAATACATTTTGCTTATGAAAGCAGAAAATGAAATCCGGCGTCTGAGAGCTAATGAGTTGGAGCGAGCCAATGGAACAAGGCGATGCGTCAAAGTTAATTAGTCTTTAAGATTGGACCCAAAAAAAAGCGACGTCTCCTGTAAATTCTGCTAAATAGTGGGTGGTGCGGAGCCAATAAGGCCTTCGCAGACCCGGCATTTTAGAAGCATTTATATCACGCAGTGCATTTTAATGCCGGTGTAATTGGCTGCTCTCTTTAATGTTCGGTTGGTTTTGGAAAGAAGATTAATTTTCTCTGCGTACAGTAAAGAAAAGAAAAAAGCGCTCACGTGGAAATACTCTTTATTTGTGAACTGGAGGCTATTATTATACAGGATGTATATATCGCCGACGTTTTACGCAACTTGAGGGTAGACAGTACAACCACAACCCACGTTAATACAGGAGGAATCGGAGGGCACTGCTCGTTAGAGCTTACAATCTAAGGGGAAGGTTCAAGAGATACAAGAGGTAATAACTGTGGGGGGGGGGGGGGGGGGGGGCTGATGGAGAGAATAAATGTACAGTTGTTAGGTGGGGGCCAGATAGGCTTCTCTGAAGAGATAAGTTTTCAGGATCGTCTGAAAGTGGGACAGAGTAGGAGATGGACGGACAGATTGGGTTAGAGCGTTCCAGAGGATGGGAGAACTTGGGAGAAGTCCTGGAGGCGAGCATGTGATGAGGTGACGAGGGAGCTAGAGAGCAGGAGGTCTTGGGAGGAACAAAGAGAACAATTTGGTTGGTATTTTGAGACTAGGTTGGTGATGTAGTTGGGGACCGAGTTGTGGATGGCTTTGTAAGGTATTGTTAGTATCTTGAATTTAATTTGTTGGGTGAGTGGAAGCCAGTGGAGGGATTGGCAGAGAGGGGTGGAGGACACTGAATGGAGGCCAATGGAGGGATTGGCAGAGAGGGGTGGGGGACACTAAATGGAGGCCAATGGAGGGATTGGCAGAGAGGGATGGAGGCCAATGGAGGGGATTGGCAGAGAGGGATGGAGGGATTGGCAGAGAGAGGTGGAGGATACTGAATGGAGGCCAATGAAGGGCTTGGCAGAGAGGGGTGGAGGACACCTAATGGAGGCCAATGGAGGGATTGGCAGAGAGAGGTGGAGGATATTGATTGAAGGCCAATGGAGGGATTGGCAGAAAGGGGTGGAGGACACCTAATGGAGGCCAATGAGGGATTGGCAGAGAGGGGTGGAGGACACTGAATGGTGGCCAATGGAGGGATTGGCAGAGAGAGGTGGAGGATACTGAATGAAGGCCAATGGAGGGATTGGCAGAGAGGGGGGGAGGACACTGAATGGAGGCAATGGAGGGATTGGCAGAGAGGAGCAGCAGACGCTGAGCGGTTTGTAAGGTGGATGAGTCTGGTAGCAGCATTCATGATGGACTAAAGTGGGGATAGCCTATGTAAAAGTAAGCCGATGAGGAGGGCGTTGCAATAATAGGGGCACAGTTCCACGTCCTCGCCCTGGGAGCTGCCTAGTACTGTGTGTGAGGATACTTGTAGATTGTCCTATGCTTGCAGCCAGTGCTGGGACAAGCCTGTCCAGTGCCCAGGGCGAAGATGGGGAAACTGCCCCCCCCCCCTTTGGGTGAAGAAGGGGGCGGGGCCAGTAGCGGGCACAGCAAAATGCTTGTAATGTTTGTGGCATCAATGAAATCGTACCAATGCTTGTGGTATGGTGAGGATGGTCAGAAAAGTTTAAGATCGCTGCACAAATATTAAGGCAATGGAAAAAAAATGTCCTTGGGTTGATGGTGTCACTGAAAGGGAAAAAAAAAAATGGTAAAAATGTCCTGCATCGGGGGGGTGTCACTGAAAAGAGAAAATGTCTCTTCTGTTCGCTCACTTTGCATTTTGTAAATAGATAGAAATATATATTTCTGAAAGTATTCTTACTTTACGCCATTTGTTCACACTTTTGCACAGTACTGTATATAAAATTATAACTTAAGGACCTGGCCTTTTTTTTCAAACTTGGTGTTTACATGTTAAAATTATTATTTTTTTTTTTGCTAGAAAATTACTTAGAACCCCCAAACATTTATATATATATTACTAGAACCCCCAAGCATATATATATATATATATATATATATATATATATATATATATATATATATATATATATATATATATTCTAAAAATATATATATATATTTTTTTTCAGACACTCCAGAGAATAAAATGGCGGTCAATGCAATACTTTATGTCACATCGTATTTGCGCAGCGGTCTTACAAACGCAATATTTTTGGAAAAAATACACTTTTTTGAATTAAAATAAGACAACAGTAAAGTTAGCCCAGTTTTTTTTTTATATTGTGAAAGATAACGTTACGCCGAGTAAATTGATACCCAACACGTCATGCTTCAAACTTGTTCCCACTCGTGGAAAGGTGACAAACTTTGACCCTTAAAAATCTCCATAGGCGACGTTTAAAAATTGCTACAGGTTACTAGTTTTGAGTTACAGAGGAGGTCTAGTGCTAGAATTATTGCTCTCGCTCTGACGATCGTGGTGATATCTCACATGTGTGGTATAAACACCGTTTTCATGCGGGCACGACTTGCGTATGCGTTCGCTTCTGCGCGCGAGCTCGGCGGGATGAGGGGCTTTCAAAAAAAAAAATTTCTTATTTATTTTACTTTTTATTTTTACACTGTGCTTTTAAAAAAAAAAAAAAATTAGTAACTTTTATTCCTATTACAAGGAATGTAAACATCCCTATAGAATAGAAAAAAAAGCATGACAGGACCTCTTTATTGTGAGATGTGGGTTGAAAAAGACCTCAGATCTCACATTTACACCAAAATGCAATAAAAAAAATAAATGTCTTTTTTTTTATTTTTCCATAAAAAATAATTTTTCCCTTTTTAAGACCATTGGGCAGAAGTGACGTTTGACGTCGTTTCCGTCATCCAATGGTATAGAGCCTTGTGGGGGCCGTCATTCCCTCACTCAGCTTCATGTTACTGAGGGGAGAGGATACGATCGGCTGCGGTAAGCGGCGGAGACGACCAGAGCGCTGCGGGGGGGGGGGTGGAGGGTGTGTATGTCCCTTCCCTGTACCCGATAAAAGTGATCTTGCGGCGAATCCGCTGCGGAGACCACTTTTATCTGAAAGAGGATATAAGAATATACAGAGGTTATAGCAGCTATCTGCTGCCATAATCCCGGTATTCTATGTCAAAATACCGTCGTATAACGAGGGCGCGCGGGTCCGTAGTGGTTAAAAAAAAAAAATAGGTCTTGTGCTTTGCCAGCACCAGAATAAGCGGCACACTGATCGTCACTGTACACTGATCCTGTGTCCTCCTATACACATGCAAAGGGACCTCCGCGTTCGACGCATTTCATCCAAAGCTGGATGTTCATGTTTCATGTACCTATATTTTCTCTGCATCTGATCTGCGATTTTTTTTTTTTTCCTTTTCTCCTATCTGTTCCTTTCAGTAAATACGACCCTTTATGTTGCACACCCGGCTTTTTTTCATGCTTAGAAAGCACATTGTGCTACGATAGGCTGTGCCCTTCCAGCACAATGTCACAGCTAAGGTGTCTGCCCTCACATTCATAAGTCATGGCGACCGCTGCGATCCGACCAAACACGTGACTTCAATCACCGCTTTCTGGATTGATTTTTTTTTTTTTTTTTTTTAGCGAACCGACGGTCAGTCTTTTCAGGCAGGAGCGAGTCTTCTTTACAATGCGTTTTTAAAGTGCGAGCTCTCTAATACACCGGAGGGTCCCAGCAGTTAGAGAGCTTCATGCAATATGTATTTTCTGAGGAGCTTTCACAAAACATTTGTATGTAATATAGCCAGGGAAAAAAGTTTCCCCCCTTTTTTAAATGCTTGAGGCACTTTTTTTTTTTTTTGTTTCATTTTCTTTTCACTTTGCTTGCAAAAGCCAACAGAGTCCAGTTTGAGAGGATGAAAAGTAAGATCTACTAAATAAGATAGATGAATAGATAGATATATTCTCTCTCTCTCTCTCTCTATCTATATATATATATCCATCTCCATCCTCCAATCATCATCTCTATCATCTCTATCTCTATCATCTCTATCTCTATCATATATATATATATATATATATATATATATATATATATATATATATATATATATATATATAATCTCTCTCTCTCTGCGAGATATATATATATATATATATATATATAAGCGACATATAGATAGAGATATATATATAGAGAGAGAGAGCTAGATATTATATCTTTATTAGTATCTCACAAAAGTAAGTACGCCCCTCACATTTCTGTAAATCTTTTCTTCTCTCTTTTCATGTGACAACACAGAAGAAATGACACTTTGCTACAATGTAAAGTAGTGAGTGTACAGCTTGCATAACAGTGTAAATTTGCTGTCCCCTCAAAATAACTCAACACACAGCTATTAATGTCTAAACCGCAGGCAACAAAAGTCAGTACACCCCTAAGTGAAAATGTCCTAATTTGGCCCCAAAGTGTCAATATTTTGTGTGGCCACCATTATTTTCCAGCACTGCCTTAACCCTCTTGGGCATGGAGCTCACCAGAGCTTCACAGGTTGTCACTGGAGTCCTCTTCCCCTCCTCCATGATGACATCACAGAGCTGGTGGATGTTAGAGACCTTGCGCTCCTCCACCTTCCGTTTGAGGATGTCCCACAGATGATCAATAGGGTTTAGGTCTGGAGACATGCTTGGCCAGTCCATCACCTTTACCCTCAGCTTCTTTAGCAAGGCAGTGGTGAAAAATGTAGCGCTTAAAATATGAATCCATAAACATTGAACAATGTACCAAATGGTATGTGTAAATAATAAAAACTTTGTGATAAAAATCAATCTCAAATACAGTGAATATGAGACAAAGCATATATAGTGAGTAGAAACACAAGTCCCAAAGGTGAAACGATCGTATGGTAAACATATATAGAGTCCATCATGAAAAAGTTGTTGCTCAGAAGTGGGGTACAATGGTCTTAGCAGGCATGTAGAGCATCAGGCATAGTGTGTCCTCCACCCGAGATAAGGGGTATGCACTCTTACCAGAAGTAGTGGACTCGAGTGTCGGCGATGAGTCAATCAAGCGGGGATAGCCCGATCAGCAGATTTCCAAAACAAAAAAATGCCTCCATATGGTGTAGGTCAAAAAGGTGGGTTTTATTGAAAAAAAACAACATTCATCCATAAGAATAAAAATGTCCAGTTTGAGAGGATGAAAAGTAAGCGCTACAAAATAACATATATATCTATATATTTCTTGGTCTACCCGACCTTGGCTTGGTATCAAAAGAATTCCGCATTTTCCAATTCCTTATTAAGGGATTCAACAGTACTGACTGGCATATTCCAGGCTTTGTTTATCTTTTTATACCTTTTTTCCATCTTTATAAAGTTCCATTTCTGTTTATTATGATTTTAAAAGGAGACAGAAAAAACTATGTGATAATACATGGCTTCATGTAGTGGCTGTCCTTGAATAAAAGACCGTTTTTTTAGCATGATCAGTCATATTTTCCATATAAATGCCAAAATTTCACTTTTTTTTGCCAGGGTATGCAAACTTTTGAGCTCAACTGTATGTATGTATGTAGGTCCGTGTGTGTGTGTGTGTGTGTATATTTATATATATATATTTATTATTATTATAAATGCCAAAATTTCACTTTTTTTGCCAGGGTATGCAAACTTTTGAGCTCAGCTGTATGTATGTATGTAGGTATGTGTGTGTATATGTGTATGTATGTGTGTGTATATATATATATATATATATATATATATATATATATATATATATATATATATATATATATATATATATATATATATATATAATTATTAATAAAATAAATATTTATTATTATTTTTTTATTTATTTTCTTATATTTATTTCTTTTTTGCACATTGATTAGAAAAGCCAGCAGGGTCCAGTTTGAGAAGACTGCAAATACATAATAACATACAGTAAATATATCTATAATATATATAGTGTTGTGACCTTGTAGCAAAGAAAATACTAAACATCTTTATGTACATAGAAGTTGCAATGTTCTCCTTTATATAACAGAGGAAAGTATTTTATGTTTTTGTACTGGTAGTGCAGCATCTTCCCCTCTGCGCCTCCATTAGCTGTGCTTGCGGTTGGCTCTGTGCGTTCCACCGGCGGTGGGGGGGGTACGGAATGTTCTTGCGGATTGTTGATGATGTGGATTCCAGTAAGTGCAGTTAATGATTCTCACTCTCTCTCTGTCCCCAGGACCAATATGTCAACGCCTTTCTGCACGATGACAACATGAATTTCCGTGTCAACCTCCACAGAATGGTGAGTGCGATCTCCCTATAGATTCTGCACACATCTTCCAGCAGTAAACAGTCGTCAATGGTTTTAGAGTCAGACATCGAACCCCCCCCCCCAACGTATCGGATACAAATGTCTTCTGGCTGTTCCTATACACTGGGAAGTTTTGGGAACGTTTGTATGACAAGTGCTACATTGTAACTGACAATGAGAACACATTGCTTATACTTTTCTACCCGGTTTCCCCGAAAATAAGACCTAGCGTTCTTGTCGGTGATGGCTGCAATATAAGCCCTACCCCCCAAATTAGCATTAAAGTCAAGCATTGACTTTAAAGCATGTAAAGCATTCCTAAAAATAAGCATTAAAGTCCTTGTAGGTCTTATTTTTAGGGTAGGGCTTATTTTTGGGGAAACAGGGTAGGGCTTATTTGGGGGGTAGGGCTTATATTGCAGCCATCACTGACAATCACGCTAGGTCTTATTTTCGGGGAAACAGGGTAACTAATCCGTAAGGATTTTGAATACAAACAAGGACTCTTTTAACCACTTGCAGCCCACCCGGGTGGCCCACACGGGCAAAGCACCGTACCCTTATGTCACTGCCTGCTGGCGGGTTTAGGCCCCCCTCCCCCTCCCCAGCCGACATGCCCAGTCTGGCCAACGATTCACAGGTGACAGCTACTGATAAGTTGTGTCCAATCACAGCCCTGTGTTGACAGTCAACACAGAGCTCTGTAGAGCGAGAACAATCTCCCTGTTTCTTATCTCTGCAAATCAGGGATAAGAAACAAGGAGATCTGTAGTAGAAAGCGGCACATAATACACACAGTACCCATTGTAATTAACCCTTGATTGCCCCTAGATCAGGGGTCTCAAACTGGTGGCCCTTCAGCTGTTGCGAAACTACAAGTCCCATCATGCCTCTGCCTATGGGAGTCATGTTTGTAACTGTCAGCCTTGCAATGCCTCATGGGAATTGTAGTTCTGCAACAGCTGGAGGGCCGGGTGGGGAGCTGAATGACACTCTGCAGAACTCGGTGAGGAGAGCTGATTGGTCGAAGGGACACACCCCCGCCCCTTTTTTTTTACACAGCACACCGTAACAGAGCTACAGAGCTCAGGCTGTCAATCACAGGCTGTGTGCTGGAGCTTCCTCCCCTGTCACCATCTTATCTCTTGGTGTCAGGAAAACTTGTCAGGAGTGACTCATGCAGATAGCAGAGGAAGGGGGCAGCAGGCAGAAATGACACTTAGTGCTCTGGACTGAGGCAAGGACACACTATAGAGGGATATGCTTTGTTCATATTTCATGTTAGAAATTCGCAACCACTTGGATGGATGTTGGTAAAGGGAAATGATGGATTTAACCTCACGTGTTTTAAGATATATTACTGTCCGTGATTTTAACCTTTTTCAGCCAATGAGGCATCGGAAAAAGCCAGCTGACAAGAATGTACCAAGCCGACCGCTGGTGTGCACCGTGCTGGGTGAGTCTTGTATTGTATTTTCTTTTTTATTGTATGTGGTCCTTCCTTTTTTGTCTGAGTGTATGAAAGAATACAGCTCCATTCACACTAGTGCGATTTTGTCACGTGACTTTGAAGTCGCACCCCATTCTTTTCAATGGCACCCGTTTTTAAATCAGTGTGACTTAAAGTCGTAGCGGCCTTAAAAAAAAAAAGTGCCTACACTACTTTCGAAAGTGACTTCGATCCATAGAATGTAGAGTCGGGTCAGAATCCAGCACCAAAAGTCGCTGGAAATTGTGCGACTTTGGAGACGTGCTCCTGTGAATGGATCCTAAATGTATAACCAGAACCCGGATGACTTTGAACAATAGGTAGACACCTGAGAGGTTGAATCACCCCCCCCCCCCCCTTAGCTGCGCCCTTCTCCCAGGGTGGATCTCTCTACTGGGGTTGCTTGGCCTGTAGGTGAGGGTAGTCTCAGGTCTCGGCAAGACAGGAAACTGTGGGAAATCTCAGTAATAGAGACAGAAGTAGCAACAAAAATGCCGTACTCTGCCCCCCCCCCCCCCCCCCCAGATACCCCCAAAGCAATAATCTTCCAGTCCTGCCGGGGTTAATACGAGTGACTTCACAAAAATGCTGACTATGCTCACCCTTTCCTCCTCCATTGTCTACTGCAGTGATGGCGAACCTTGGCACCCCAGATGTTTTGGAACTACATTTCCCATGATGCTCTACTACACTGCAGAGTACATGAGCATCATGGGAAATGTAGTTCCAAAACATCTGGGGTGCCAAGGTTCGCCATCTCTGCACTATGGGTTAGTGCAAAGAAAAGCGCTCCATGAATAAAGGATGGGACGGGAAGTAGAATGAAAGGTCCACCTTCTCCATACATGGAGCGCTATTCAATATGGGAACAGAGAGTGCAGCTTCTTTGAATGAAGCCGGGGGGGGAGGGGGGCATGGGACGGACATAGTCAACACTTTTGACGAGCGCCTGTGATAGGTGGAGCTGCTGGTATTAACCCTCATAGGTTCAGACAATCACTGGAGATACTCGGTGGGCCAGGGGTTGGAGGATTTCAAGGAACATAGCAGCCCGCAGCTAAAGGAACACTTATCATTCATGTCAGGACCATCACAGGTGCTGATTTGGATAAAAAAAGTCACTTAAAGCGGAAGTAAACCCATCAATTTAACGGTTTCAAAAAAGTTTCGGCACATGCTGGAAGTGTAACTGTCACATTTCTGTGGTTCTGCTCTAAACAAACTGTCAAACCATCCAATGGCTGGGGTCATAACTGATCACATGTGCAGCATCATGGCAGTAGAAGATTAAACAGAGGCCAAGATGGCAGCTTCCTTGGCTAAAAAGGATAGGAGGGTTTACTTCCACTTCACACTGATGCACGCTTCGTGTTCCTGTGCGATGGGGCACAATTCCTTCCATGGACACCAACGATGAGGCACAATTCCTTCCATGGACACCAAGGATGGGGCACAATTCCTTCCATGGACACCAACGCTGGGGCACAATTCCTTCCATGGACACCAACGCTGGGGCACAATTCCTTCCATGGACACCAACGCTGGGGCACAATTCCTTCCATGGACACCAACGCTGGGGCACAATTCCTTCCATGGACACCAACGCTGGGGCACAATTCCTTCCATGGACACCAACGCTGGGGCACAATTCCTTCCATGGACACCAACGCTGGGGCACAATTCCTTCCATGGACACCAACGCTGGGGCACAATTCCTTCCATGGACACCAACGCTGGGGCACAATTCCTTCCATGGACACCAACGCTGGGGCACAATTCCTTCCATGGACACCAACGCTGGGGCACAATTCCTTCCATGGACACCAACGCTGGGGCACAATTCCTTCCATGGACACCAACGCTGGGGCACAATTCCTTCCATGGGAACAATTCCTTCCATGGACACCAACGCTGGGGCACAATTCCTTCCATGGGAACAATTCCTTCCATGGACACCAACGCTGGGGCACAATTCCTTCCATGGACACCAACGCTGGGGCACAATTCCTTCCATGGACACCAACGCTGGGGCACAATTCCTTCCATGGACACCAACGCTGGGGCACAATTCCTTCCATGGACACCAACGCTGGGGCACAATTCCTTCCATGGACACCAACGCTGGGGCACAATTCCTTCCATGGACACCAACGCTGGGTCACAATTCCTTCCATGGACACCAACGCTGGGTCACAATTCCTTCCATGGACACCAACGCTGGGGCACAATTCCTTCCATGGACACCAACGCTGGGGCACAGTTCCTTCCATGGGAACAATTCCTTCCATGGACACCAACGCTGGGGCACAATTCCTTCCATGGACACCAACGCTGGGTCACAATTCCTTCCATGGACACCAACGCTGGGTCACAATTCCTTCCATGGACACCAACGCTGGGTCACAATTCCTTCCATGGACACCAACGCTGGGTCACAATTCCTTCCATGGACACCAACGCTGGGTCACAATTCCTTCCATGGACACCAACGCTGGGTCACAATTCCTTCCATGGACACCAACGCTGGGTCACAATTCCTTCCATGGACACCAACGCTGGGTCACAATTCCTTCCATGGACACCAACGCTGGGGCACAATTCCTTCCATGGACACCAATGCTGGGGCACAGTTCCTTCCATGGGAACAATTCCTTCCATGGACACCAAGGATGGGGCACAATTCCTTCCATGGACACCAACGCTGGGGCACAATTCCTTCCATGGACACCAACGCTGGGGCACAATTCCTTCCATGGACACCAACGCTGGGGCACAATTCCTTCCATGGACACCAACGCTGGGGCACAATTCCTTCCATGGACACCAACGCTGGGGCACAATTCCTTCCATGGACACCAACGCTGGGGCACAATTCCTTCCATGGACACCAACGCTGGGGCACAATTCCTTCCATGGACACCAACGCTGGGGCACAGTTCCTTCCATGGGAACAATTCCTTCCATGGACACCAAGGATGGGGCACAATTCCTTCCATGGACACCAAGGATGGGGCACAATTCCTTCCATGGACACCAAGGATGGGGCACAATTCCTTCCATGGACACCAAGGATGGGGCACAATTCCTTCCATGGACACCAAGGATGGGGCACAATTCCTTCCATGGACACCAAGGATGGGGCACAATTCCTTCCATGGACACCAATGCTGGGGCACAATTCCTTCCATGGACACCAATGCTGGGGCACAATTCCTTCCATGGACACCAATGCTGGGGCACAATTCCTTCCATGGACACCAATGCTGGGGCACAATTCCTTCCATGGACACCAATGCTGGAGCACAATTCCTTCCATGGACACCAATGCTGGAGCACAATTCCTTCCATGGACACCAACGCTAGGGCACAGTTCCTTCCATGGGAACAATTCCTTCCATGGACACCAAGGATGGGGCACAATTCCTTCCATGGACACCAACGCTGGGGCACAATTCCTTCCATGGACACCAACGCTGGGGCACAATTCCTTCCATGGGAACAATTCCTTCCATGGACACCAATGCTGGGGCACAATTCCTTCCATGGACACCAATGCTGGGGCACAATTCCTTCCATGGACACCAATGCTGGGGCACAATTCCTTCCATGGACACCAATGCTGGAGCACAATTCCTTCCATGGACACCAATGCTGGAGCACAATTCCTTCCATGGACACCAACGCTGGGGCACAGTTCCTTCCATGGGAACAATTCCTTCCATGGACACCAAGGATGGGGCACAATTCCTTCCATGGACACCAACGCTGGGGCACAATTCCTTCCATGGACACCAACGCTGGGGCACAATTCCTTCCATGGGAACAATTCCTTCCATGGACACCAACGCTGGGGCACAATTCCTTCCATGGACACCAACGCTGGGGCACAATTCCTTCCATGGACACCAACGCTGGGGCACAGTTCCTTCCATGGGAACAATTCCTTCCATGGACACCAACGATGGGGCACAATTCCTTCCATGGACACCAACGCTGGGGCACAGTTCCTTCCATGGGAACAATTCCTTCCATGGACACCAACGATGGGGCACAATTCCTTCCATGGACACCAACGCTGGGGCACAGTTCCTTCCATGGGAACAATTCCTTCCATGGACACCAACGATGGGGCACAATTCCTTCCATGGACACCAACGATGGGGCACAATTCCTTCCATGGACACCATCGATGGGGCACAATTCCTTCCATGGGAACAATTCCTTCCATGGACACCAACGATGGGGCACAATTCCTTCCATGGACACCAACGATGGGGCACAATTCCTTCCATGGACACCAACAATGGGGCACAGTTCTTTCCATGGACACCAACGATGGGGCACAATTCCTTCCATTGACACTGACACCAGCGATGGGCCACAATTCTTTTCATGGACACCAACGATGGGGCACTAGTCCTCCCACTGAAACCAAAGATACAGCATTGTTTACTCCCACTGGACACCGGGACATATTCTACTCCCAATGGCCACAGTCTGGCCCCACTAAAGCCTGAAGGTCATACTTGGCCCTTTTGTTGAGAACGTTTGGAGACCCCTGGTCTAACAAACAAAAAGAAAACCATTAATCGGTTGCGTGGGTGGCAGGGGCTTAATAGAGTACCACATGGACCACAGAAATATACATAAAATATATATTTTTTTTATTCATAAAGTGCTAAAAACAGCCAGTGTCCATCAAAAATGTCCATCAGGCCATCTAGTTTGATTGCATCTCTAAACACATATACTTATAACAATGGTGTTGCATAACCCTTTTCATCGGTTGTATTTGCTCCCAACCCAGAGGGTAATTTTGAAGCTCTCACCAACCCAGAATCCATCGAGCCCGGAGCCCGACGTGTTTCGAGACTTGCTCTTCCTATTTCTTGGACCTTTTAGAAAGAACAAAACAAAATAGGCAAAGTGATATGAAGACTCCGGACCTGTCTGAAGGCAGTGCAAAAATGACATACTACATTACATTGCTATCATTACACCAAAGCCATATAATCACCAGTCTGTCTAAAGGGATGCTGACACTGCAACTTTCCTTATCAGAACACAGGTTGTTCTAATGAAGTTTGCCCCAATTAAATGGAGGCCAGTCCTCCCATTCAGGAATCGGTCCAGCCAATTGGGTGAACATTCTGTTATGTGTACAAAATTGCAACTGGAGAGCTCAGCAACTTGATTGCCTATGCACATTGCAGCTCACAACAGGCTTAGGTGAGATGCACAGCAGCCTGAAGACTTCGTTTTTTTTTTCACCCCCCCCCCCCCCTTTTAAGAGTGGAATCAGAAGCAAAGTGTAGATACAGAGTCCTATAGATGATAAAAGACGGAGGTCGTTGCACAAAAAGATCTATATCTAAATTATTGCATGAGCAAGTAGGAATCATCTGCGGCCTTTTTATGTTCTAGGGCAGAAAGGTGGAGATTCTCTTTAGGTTCCCCTTGTAGGGCTTATCTGTAATGAGCTCATTCAGAGAAACACAGGCAGCCTGGTTCTCTTATGATTATTTTTAGCAGCTTCTGTTGCCATGGTAACCCCCCCCCCCCCCTTTTCCCCATCCTTTTCCACACTGATGAGAGCCCGGAGTTTAGAACTGTAATCCTGTCCTTAGGTTGTCTTCATTCAAGTAAATCGGAGCAGAAAGCCATAGGTGTTACCACCAGGATAGTAAGCCCACCCTAGTGTGCCCCATGCCAGGTTGTGCCTGTGACCTGCTTTGACGGCAGTTATTACAAAGTTGGGGGTGAGGGGGTGGTAGGGGGTGGTAATGATCGGTGTCAGACACTCATTCCTTGCTTTCTTTCAGATCTGATGGTGGAATTCATAATAACCCACATGATGAAGGAGTTTCCTATGGATCTTTATATGTAAGTCACAGTGAGACGTTGGCAGACATTACCAAGGCTTTATAAGGAATAGCTGTGATGTACATGTTTGAAAATGCGGTTGGGGATATTGGGTTTGAATTCTGGAGCTAGGATAGCACCTAAGGCATGCCTTTAGCATGATGGTGGTATACAATCCTTTAGTGCCCTACAGATACAGTCCTGTGATGGTCTACAGACCTCATATGTTGACTGGGGGTCCTACAGTGGCCTACATACCTCAGATGATGGCCTTCAGAGCTCAGATGATGGCATATAATCTTGTGGTGACCTGATATGTTGGCATAGGGCTTACAGTGGCCTACATACACTATATCTGTTGGTGGCCTTCACAGCTCAGATCAGGCATGTACTGGCCATCAGGACGACAGGGAATTTCCGGGGGGGGGGGGGGGGGGCAATTTCAGTGACAGCCAGTGGTGTCGCTAGGGGGTGGCTTTTGGGGCTATAGCCCCGAATCTGGGGCCCATAGCCCCAAGTCCCAGGGGTCCCCAACCACAGGGCCGTGGCCCACTATCGGGCCGTGGTCTCTATACAGCTGTGCCGTGGGCAGCACAGGAGAGCGGGGCAGGCGAGAGAGCAGAGAGATGACATCATCTCTCACCGCCTGTCCTGCATCACCGCTGATCCGCCCTCACTGTGCAGCAGCAGGCAGCAGAGAGATTACATCATCTCTCACTGCCCACTCTCTCACTGGGGACCCTGATGTAAGGAGTGTCTCTCTGGGAACCCTGATGTAAGGAGTGTGTCTCTGGGGACCCTGATGTAAGGAGTGTGTCTCTGGGGACCCTGATGTAAGGAGTGTGTCTCTGGGGACCCTGATGTAAGGAGTGTGTCTCTGGGGACCCTGATGTAAGGAGTGTGTCTCTGGGGACCCTGATGTAAGGAGTGTCTCTCTGGGGACCCTGATGTAAGGAGTGTCTCTCTGGGGACCCTGATGTAAGGAGTGTCTCTCTGGGGACCCTGATGTAAGGAGTGTCTCTCTGGGGACCCCGATGTAAGGGGAAGGCTCTCTGGGGACCCTGATGTAAGGGGAAGGCTCTCTGGGGACCCTGATGTAAGGGGAAGGCTCTCTGGGGACCCTGATGTAAGGGGAAGGCTCTCTGGGGACCCTGATGTAAGGGGAAGGCTCTCTGGGGACCCTGATGTAAGGGGTAGGCTCTCTGGGGACCCTGATGTAAGGGGTAGGCTCTCTGGGGACCCTGATGTAAGGGGTAGGCTCTCTGGGGACCCTGATGTAAGGGGTAGGCTCTCTGGGGACCCCGATGTAAGGGGTAGGCTCTCTGGGGACCCCGATGTAAGGGGTAGGCTCTCTGGGGACCCCGATGTAAGGGGTAGGCTCTCTGGGGACCCCGATGTAAGGGGTAGGCTCTCTGGGGACCCTGATGTAAGGGGTAGGCTCTCTGGGGACCCTGGTGTAAGGGGGAGGCTCTCTGGGGATTCTGATGTTAGGGGGGGCGGCTCTTTGGGGACCCCGATGTAAGGGGGAGGTCTGGATGAAATCCATGGTCAAATTTTTGTTCCAGTCCAGCCCTGGCTCAGATGGTGGCATGCAATCCTACAGTAGCCTACAGACCTCCTTACAGAACTCAGACGGTGGTGTCCCTTCCTACAGTGGATTGTGGCTTTACAAGGAACAGTTTTGATGTACATGTTTGAAAATGCAGCTGGGCATGTTGGGTTTGAACTATGGTGCTAGGATAGTACCTAAGGCATTTCTTTAGACTAAAAATGGCTTACAATCTTACAGCAGCCAACAGTTGGTGGCGTAAACTAATACAGTAACCTCAAGACCGATAACCAGCTTGTGTTAAGGGATATCTACACTGATAATTGGGGCTCTGATTATCAGTGCAGTCCCAATAGTGCCCACCAGTGTTGCCAATCGGTGTATCCTCATCCTCATCACCTATCAGTGCTGCTTACCATTGCCCATTAGTGCCACCAATCAGTGCCCATCAGTGAAGCAGAAAAATTACCTACTTGCAAAATTTTATAATAAACCATGAAAAATTTTATATTTTTTTTCAAAATTTTCGGTCTTTTTTTGTTTAGCAAAAAGTATCCTCCAGATCTTTTCCGGATGTGTTTCTGAATGTGTTGCAGATGCTTTTTTTCCCTCATTTTTTTTCTTTTCCTGTTTTTTTTTTTTTCCACCGTTTTTGATGCGTTCCAGAGCGTTTTGATGCGTTTTACCACATTCCATTAGGCTCGGTTCACACCTATGCAGTTTGCTTTTGTTCTGTTTCTGCAGTGCTTTCTGTTGTGTGTTTTGCATTTTTTCATACGCGATTTTCCCACGATTTGCATTTTGCATGTTTTAGGCTTTTTTTTTTTTTTTGCCCAATTTGTTGGGCAGATTAACCACTTGCTAACCATGCTATAGCCAAATGACGAATCAGTGTCCTAGTTATCAGCGCAGTCCCAACAGTGCTGCCAATCTGTGCCCATCAGTGCCGTCTATCAGTGCAGCCTCATCAGTGCAGCCTATCAATGCCCATCAGTGCCCACTACTGCCACCTCATCAGTGCAGCCTATCAATGCCCATCAGTGCCCACTACTGCCACCTCATCGGTGCCCATCAGTGCAGCCTATCAATGCCCATCAGTGAAGGAGAAAAATTACCTGTTTGCAACATTTTAGAACAAATTATGAAAAACTGTTTTTGGTTTTTCTTTCAAAATTTTAGGTCTTTATTTGTGTATTTAGCAAAAAATAAAACCCCCAGTGGTGATTAAATACCACCAAAAGAAAGCTCTATTTGTGTGAAAAAAAATTGATAAAAATGTCATATGGGTACATGACCGTGCAATTGTCATTCAAAGTGTGACAGCGCTGAAAATTGGCCTGGGCAGGAAAGGGGGTGAAAGTGCCCCGTAGGCAAGTGGTTAAAGAGAACCTGTCACCAAAAAAAAAAATCACCTTAGGGGACTTTTGTCTAAAGTTTTTACCAGCCTAGATATTGATTAATTTACCATTACAGTGAGTGTAGCGGTATTCTTGTTTGGGTAAATGACATATTTATTGTTTACTACATTGATCCCCTGTTTGTAAAATGAACATGAAATTATAGAAGATATGAGTTATGTAATACTGAAGCTCTTTTTTTTTTTTTTTTTTTTCCCTTTTTAATAACAATGTGGGCTCACATGTAAAGTCTGAAAGTTGTGAGGATAAAAGCTGGCAGATGCATCACCAGTAAAAGTGAGGGAACGTCGTCAATGTCTTGGTGACAGATGGCGGGCACATTACACTAAGCATGCAGCAGCCCGTAGTGTGTGCAATCGGTAACAGATGGAAAGCAATCTTGCGTGGAATACTGACAGGATAAGGGGGGGGGGGGTGCAGAACACAGAATTTACACGCAGGACATGAAAATAAAGTCCAGATCTCCATACTGGCTTTGTTCAGTTCTTGATCATTGCTTATTTTTCTGGTCTTGCCAAAATAAAAAAAAAATTAACCTTGTACTTTTTATTCCTTTAAAATAAATGTAAACCCTATCTTTTTTTTTTAATCTTTTTTTTTTATCTTTTGTTTTTTTTTCTTTTTTTATCTTTTTTTTTTTTTTTTATTTGTCTTTTTTTTTTTTTAATCTTTTTTTTTTCTTTTAACCTCCATTGTGATAGCATGGGCAGTGACAGGCCCTGATTATCAGTGCAGTCCCAATAGTGCCCGCCAGTGCTGCCCATCAGTTCCTCCTCATCGATGTCACCTATCAGTGCCCACCAGTGCAGACTCATCAGCGCACATCAGTGAAAAAAAAAAAAAATGACCTGTTTGCAATGGAGAGATCTGGGGTCTTTGGGACCCCTATATCTTACCTCTGGCCTCCAAAGCATCAGATTGAACTGAGAGCGGTTTGATCTGATCCTTTCACAAGCCAGTAATGGCTTGTTTACGTGAGACCGAAAACCAGAAGTGACAAAATCCTTGGCGCTTCCGGTCTCTGACATCACATAGTGGGAGAAGCAACATCAGTTCCTCTCACTGTGTCCCAGGAAGCGGATGCCGCCGGTCGCATCCTCTACCGGGCTCCCTGATCGGACAGGAGAGCTTGGTAAAAGTGGCAGGGGGGGTGGGTGACCCTATTCCGATGCCTGTAAAAAGTAATCCAGTGGCTGTATAGAAAGAGAGTCGCGGACTGTAGTTACGGTGATGATCCCGGTATAACCACTTCAACCTGCCGCCGTTTATAAACGGCCTAAGAACGGGAAGTGGTTAAAACGTTGTTTTTTTTTTGCTGTAACTGTGTTAAACCTTTTTTTTTTTTTTTTTTTTTATAATGTTGTTGCCATTCCATAGTGGACTAATAGTCACCTATGTCAGTGTCTTGCAACCAGGGTGCTGCGGCACTCTGGGGTACCGTGAGGAGTCCCTAGGGGTGCTTCCGCAAGAGCCCGGTCTGAGTGATCCTCTGTCAGCTCCTGTGCTACATGAAGGAGACCGCATGGTTAACTCCTGTGTACAGAGGAGGCAGCAAGCTTATCCGGTTATCCGGTAACCCCTGTACTCCACTGCAGCTAATGCAGCACAGATCATGATCCATTAGCTGCTTCCCCAGCTAGCGTAGCCAGAGATTGACCGCTCCATATCAGGAAGTGCCGAGATACAGGTCACTTCCTGGTTCATTCACAAGAGGGAGGATCAGCGAACAGATAGTGGCTGAGCTCCCCACGCCCTGTATAGCGACACCCGCCATGGGGCCCGCAGGTGTATAAAATGCAAATCAATGTTAGAACTTTTTTTAAATGTGTTTTTTTGGATATTTTTGTTGTTATTCTGTCTCTCACCGTTAAAATAAACTGACCATTAAAATTATAGACTGATCATTTCTTTGTCAGTGGGCAAACGTACAAAACCAGCAGGGGGCCAAATACTTTTTTCCCTCACTGTATAGATCAGGTGCTCCCATTAGAGTGCCCCCGTAGATGAGATGTCCCCCATCGGAGTGCCCCCGTAGATGAGGTGTCCCCCATCGGAGTGCCCCCGTAGATGAGGTGTCCCCCATCGGAGTGCCCCCGCAGATGAGGTGTCCCCCATCGGAGTGCCCCCGCAGATGAGGTGTCCCCCATCGGAGTGCCCCCGCAGATGAGGTGTCCCCCATCGGAGTGCCCCCGCAGATGAGGTGTCCCCCATCGGAGTGCCCCCGCAGATGAGGTGTCCCCCATCGGAGTGCCCCCGCAGATGAGGTGTCCCCCATCGGAGTGCCCCCGCAGATGAGGTGTCCCCCATCGGAGTGCCCCCGCAGATGAGGTGTCCCCCATCGGAGTGCCCCCGCAGATGAGGTGTCCCCCATCGGAGTGCCCCCGCAGATGAGGTGTCCCCCATCGGAGTGCCCCCGCAGATGAGGTGTCCCCCATCGGAGTGCCCCCGCAGATGAGGTGTCCCCCATCGGAGTGCCCCCGCAGATGAGGTGTCCCCCATCGGAGTGCCCCCGCAGATGAGGTGTCCCCCATCGGAGTGCCCCCGCAGATGAGGTGTCCCCCATCGGAGTGCCCCCGCAGATGAGGTGTCCCCCATCGGAGTGCCCCCGCAGATGAGGTGTCCCCCATCGGAGTGCCCCCGCAGATGAGGTGTCCCCCATCGGAGTGCCCCCGCAGATGAAGTGTCCCCCATCGGAGTGCCCCCGCAGATGAGGTGTCCCCCATCGGAGTGCCCCCGCAGATGAGGTGTCCCCCATCGGAGTGCCCCCGCAGATGAGGTGTCCCCCATCGGTTGCCCCTTTACATTGGGTCACCTCATCGGTTGCCCCTTTACATTGGGTCACCTCATCGGTTGCCCCTTTACATTGGGTCACCTCATCGGTTGCCCCTTTACATTGGGTCACCTCATCGGTTGCCCCTTTACATTGGGTCACCTCATCGGTTGCCCCTTTACATTGGGTCACCTCATCGGTTGCCCCTTTACATTGGGTCACCTCATCGGTTGCCCCTTTACATTGGGTCACCTCATCGGTTGCCCCTTTACATTGGGTCACCTCATCGGTTGCCCCTTTACATTGGGTCACCTCATCGGTTGCCCCTTTACATTGGGTCACCTCATCGGTTGCCCCTTTACATTGGGTCACCTCATCGGTTGCCCCTTTACATTGGGTCACCTCATCGGTTGCCCCTTTACATTGGGTCACCTCATCGGTTGCCCCTTTACATTGGGTCACCTCATCGGTTGCCCCTTTACATTGGGTCACCTCATCGGTTGCCCCTTTACATTGGGTCACCTCATCGGTTGCCCCTTTACATTGGGTCACCTCATCGGTTGCCCCTTTACATTGGGTCACCTCATCGGTTGCCCCTTTACATTGGGTCACCTCATCGGTTGCCCCTTTACATTGGGTCACCTCATCGGTTGCCCCTTTACATTGGGTCACCTCATCGGTTGCCCCTTTACATTGGGTCACCTCATCGGTTGCCCCTTTACATTGGGTCACCTCATCGGTTGCCCCTTTACATTGGGTCACCTCATCGGTTGCCCCTTTACATTGGGTCACCTCATCGGTTGCCCCTTTACATTGGGTCACCTCATCGGTTGCCCCTTTACATTGGGTCACCTCATCGGTTGCCCCTTTACATTGGGTCACCTCATCGGTTGCCCCTTTACATTGGGTCACCTCATCGGTTGCCCCTTTACATTGGGTCACCTCATCGGTTGCCCCTTTACATTGGGTCACCTCATCGGTTGCCCCTTTACATTGGGTCACCTCATCGGTTGCCCCTTTACATCGGGTCACCTCATCGGTTGCCCCTTTACATCGGGTCACCTCATCGGTTGCCCCTTTACATCGGGTCTCCTCATCGGTTGCCCCTTTACATCGGGTCACCTCATCGGTTGCCCCTTTACATCGGGTCACCTCATCGGTTGCCCCTTTACATCGGGTCTCCTCATCGGTTGCCCCTTTACATCGGGTCTCCTCATCGGTTGCCCCTTTACATCGGGTCTCCTCATCGGTTGCCCCTTTACATCGGGTCTCCTCATCGGTTGCCCCTTTACATCGGGTCTCCTCATCGGTTGCCCCTTTACATCGGGTCTCCTCATCGGTTGCCCCTTTACATCGGGTCTCCTCATCGGTTGCCCCTTTACATCGGGTCTCCTCATCGGTTGCCCCTTTACATCGGGTCTCCTCATCGGTTGCCCCTTTACATCGGGTCTCCTCATCAGAGTGTCCCCATCAGAGTGACAGTAGTGCAGCAGGTATCTAGTGCTGCAGACTGGCAGGCTGAAGGTCCGGACAGCAGTGTCACTCGGTCTAGGTCTGGACCGCGGTCTGCCATTAAATGAAGGCTTACCTAAGGTAATACTTGCATGAGGAATAGGAGCACCCGGTATCTGAAATAACGCGACTCTCCATGGGAGAACGCAATTGTTTATTGAAAGCATAACTATGTACAGTTCGAGACGACGCGTTTCAGGAGAGTTGCCTCCCCCTTCTTCGGGGCTGTTGGTCCATGCTGATGGAAGAGGGTAGGCTCCAAAGGGGGTCCCACATTTCAAAAGGAGTAGTTTGGCAGAGTGCCAGCTTTGTACTGATGCAGAGGTGTTACCTTAACCACTTGCTGACCGCGTACTTGAAGTTTTACCGCTACATTGCGGGCCGGCTGTGCAGAATTACATATCACAAAAGTAAGTACACCCCTCACATTTTTGTAAATATTTTCTTCTAACTTTTCATGTGACAACACTGAAGAAATTACACTTTGCTACAATGTAAAGTAGTGAGTGTACAGCTTGTATAACAGTGTAAATTTGCTGTCCCCTCAAAATAACTCAACACACAGCCATTAATGTCTAAACCACTGGCAACAAAAGTCAGTACACCCCTAAGTGAAAATGTCCAAGTTGGGCCCAAAGTGTCAATATTTTGTGTGGCCACCATTATTTTCCAGCACTGCCTTAACCCTCTTGGGCATGGAGGTCACCAGAGCTTCACAGGTTGTCACTGGAGTCCTCTTCCCCTCCTCCATGATGACATCACAGAGCTGGTGGATGTTAGAGATCTTGCGCTCCTCCACCTTCTGTTTGAGGATGCCCCACAGATGCTCAATAGGGTTTAGGTCTGGAGACATGCTTGGTCAGTCCATCACCTTTACCCTCAGCTTCTTTAGCAAGGCATTGGTCATCTTGGAGGTGTGTTTGGGGTCTTTATCATGTTGGAATACTGCCCTGCGGCCCAGTCTCTGAAGGGAGGGGATCATGCTCTGCTTCAGTATGTCACAGTACATGTTGGCATTCATGGTCCCCTCAATGATCTGTAGCTCCCCAGTGCCGGCAGCACTCATACGTCTATTTCCCAAAGACAACCTCTGGATATGACGCTGAGCACGTGCGCTCAACTTCTTTGGTGGACCATGGCGAGGCCTGTTCTGAGTGGAACCTGTCCTGTTAAACCTCTGTATGGTATTGGCCACCATGCGGCAGCTCAGTTTTAGGGTCTTGGCAATCTTCTTATAGCCTAGGCCATCTTTATGTAGAGCAACAATTCTTTTTTTCAGATCCTCAGAGAGTTCTTTGCCATGAGGTGCCATGTTGAACTTCCAGTGACCAGTATGAGAGAGTGAGAGCGATAACACCAAATTTAACACACCTGCTCCCCATTCACACCTGAGACCTTGTAACACTAACGATTCACATGACACCGGGGAGGGAAAATGGCTAATTGGGCCCAATTTGGACATTTTCACTTAGGGGTGTACTGACTTTTGTTGCCAGCGGTTTAGACATTAATGGCTGTGTGTTGAGTTATTTTGAGGGGACAGCAAATTTACACTGTTATACAAGCTGTACACTCACTACTTTACATTGTAGCAAAGTGTCATTTCTTCTGTGTTGTCACATGAAAAGATAGAAGAAATTATTTACAAAAATGTGAGGGGTGTACCCACTTTTGTCAGATACTGTGTGTGATCCTGCTCTTCCGGGTGCGATGGCTGTACTGTGGTTAGACCGCCGGCACCCGCTGATCGGCAAGGAGGAAAACAGGACTGAGCTCTGCCTATATAAACAATGGAGAGCTTTATTCTGACAGCGGGAATGAGACGGATTTTCTTTCCCTGCAAAGCAGGGCATAAAATCCATCACTTCCCCTAGTGAAAGCACATAGTGCACAAAAACACTGGTTAAGCACACAGTTAACCCTTTGATCGCCCCTCGTGTTTAACCACTTCCCAGCCAGTGTCATTAGTACAGTGACAGTGCATATTTTTTTAGCACTGATCACTGTATTAATATCACTGGGTGCCAAAAGTGTCAGTTAGTGTCTGGTTGACCGCCATACTATCACAGTCCCGATATAGGTCGCTGATTGCCGCCATTACTACCCTGTTACCCCTTAAAATAAGACCTAGCGTGATTGTCGGTGATGGCTACAATATAAGCCCTACCCCCCAAATAAGCCCTAGTTAAAGGCGGGATCACCAGGTAAAGTAACAATTTATTGTGATACTTCTTTTCAGACAGTATTTGTAGGTACATCAGAGATGTGGCCTGTAGAAGGAAAGCTCTGGGCCCCTCGCAATGCCATTCAGTAAACAATCTGACTCTCGGATAAGCCATCTTTCCATTGGGCTGTCTGGCTCCTGATTGGACCAGGGCGATAATGTATCATTTTTGCCCCATTATCTGTTCCGTTCCCGAGTTTGCGGTGAAATCAGCAAAGCCGGAGACACAAACATCGTAAATTATTAATGCTAATTATCGTAACCTTAGATCAGGCCTTTTATACCAACGCCTATCCGACTCCTTTTTCCAGTGAATAACGTCATTATTTCCAAATGTGCTTCTCCCGTACCGCGCATACGCCGGACAAAAGAGATCGGATCCGGGATCAGCCGGCGCGATTAAGTGCATTTGATCTCATAAATGATGCAACGGCGTCATCAACCCAGCAAAATCTCTATTAACCCCTTCAATACCGGGCACTCCCCCCCCCCCCCTTCCTGCCCAGGCCAATTTTCAGCTTTCAGCGCTGTCGCTTTTTAAATGACAATTGTGCGGTCATCCAACACTGTACCCAAACAGAATTTTTATCATTTTGTTCCCACAAATAGAGATTTCTTTGAATGGCATTTGATCACCACTGTTTTTTTGTTTTGTTTTTTAATTATTTTTTTTGCTAAGCAAATAAAAAAAGACCGAAAATTTATAAGAAAAAAAAAAACATTTTTTCTTCATTTCTGTTATAAAATTTTGTAAATAAATAAGTTTTCTCCTTCACTGACGGGCACTGATGAGGCGGCACTGACGGGCACTGATGAGGCGGCACTGATGAGCACTAATATGTGGCACTGATAGGCGACACTGATGGGCGACAACGATGGGCACTAAAAGGCTGCACTGATGGGTACAGATAGGTGGCACTGATAGGTGGCACTGGACACGGATGGGCACTGATGGGTGGCACTGAAGGACACTGATGGGTGGCACTGATGGACACTGATGGGTGGCACTGATGGACACTGATGGGTGGCACTGATGGGCATCACTGATAAGGAGGCATTGGCAGGCATCACTGATAAGGAGGCATTGGCAGGCATCACTGATAAGGAGGCATTGGCAGGCATCACTGATAAGGAGGCATTGGCAGGCATTACTGATGGGCACTCATTGGCATCATTTGTAGGCACAGATTGGCATCCCTGATGGCCATGGGTGGCATACCTGGTGGTCATCAGTGGTGGGCATCCCTAGTGGTCCTATGTGGGCATCCTCGGGGGGGGGGGGGGATTATCAATCAACACAGACCCCCCCTCTGTCAGGAGAGCAGCCGATCGGCTCTCCTCTAGTCGCGTCTGTCAGGCGCGTTAGAGGAGAAGCCGATATACAGCTCTTCCTGTTTAAACCATGATCAGCTGTGATTGGACACGGCTGATCGCGTGGTGAAGAGCCTCCGTCAGAGGATCTTTACCGAGATCGGTGTTGCGGTGCGTCAGACTGACATACCTCCACCACCGAGCCGGCTTGCTATCCTGAAAGACGTCATATGACATCCAGTCAGGATAACGGAGCCACCACCCGGCCGTCATTTTGCTATAGGCCGGGCAGGAAGTGGTTAAGGTGAAACCTGGGTGCAATCTTCATTGAACTATCACCTTTACGAGGGGGGTGCTGGTAAGTATTGAGCCTTACCCAGAAAAAAATTGAGCTAGGAAGCTGTAACTGCCCCCCCCAGGAAGTCAATGCACTTGCGACATCTGTCCTACACCTTCTTAAGTCCTTGCAAATAAAATTCTTCCGACTGCTGGTGTCACCACTCATTTACAGCATTGGTTGCCTCCGGAACACTCCCAAATCATTGTCCCTTTTAGGTCTTTTTTGAGATTGGGGAAGAAATGACAGTCGGAAGGAGCCAGGTCGGGCGAATAAGGTGGATGGGGCATCACTTGAAAGCCTACGGAGGTCAGTTTTGCCCTTGTTTCCCCTGCAGTGGGTGACAAGGCCAAGGGCCTATATATATATATATATATATATATATATATATATATATATATATATATATATATATATATATATATATATATTCTACGCTGCCTGCACGCCACTAACTAACCTGCCTAATCTAGAGCAAGTTCTCTCAATCTCTCCACATTATCACACTACCTACGACCGCTGTGTAAGCAGCCTTATATAGTGTGGGGTGTGATCTTAGCCCCTTGAGCAATGATTGGCCAAAGGTACCCTACCTTTGGCCAATCATGGCTCTCACAGCAGATCGCGCTGTGATTGGCCAAAGCATGCAGGTCAGGTTCATGCTTTGGACAATCGACAGCCGTCAATGCGCCGCGATCCCGCAGTGCATTTTGGGGCGCTCCGCGAAAGCTTGAATTTGCCTCAAACGCCCCCATATGTTCTTTTGTTCCGCGAACAGCGGATGTTCAAGTCGAACTTGCGCTCAACTCGAACATCCAGACCATCCCTAATGGTAAAGTGGTTGCTGGAGTGTGGCTTCAATTTGTTAGTGTATGTAAATCTGCTAACACTCCCCTGCCCCCCTGGACTAACAATGCTGCTGTCTGCAGTGCCCCATGTGCTCCTTTGTCCAGAGTTGGGGGGCGCTCTAACAGGAGGCGTGTTACTTACCAGATCACCAGGTGAAAACAGAGTGGGAAAGAAGCCTAAAAAAAGAAAATGAATGCAGCCGCCACATCTAATGATTGTTAAGCTGCAATATGTTTGGTATTTGGTTTTGGATTTTATACGGCTTTATTACATTTTAATATACAGTAAGTTGCATTCTAGAATGCTTTAGATTATTTGTACTTGAACCTAATGATCCCATTCTTCTTCTTCTTCTCTCTCTGGCAGACGTTGTATACAGATTATACACAAGCTCCTGTGCTACCAGAAGAAGTGCCGAGTACGACTTCAGTATACCTGGAGGGAGCTGTGGTCAGGTAAGTCCCCAAACATCCTCCCCATTGCACCCCGCTGGCTGAAAGAACACATGCACATTTTTTTTTTCCCCTGCAGATTAATGTGCATTCCTTAATTTTTCCCCAAAGCTGCACTTCTCCTCTAAGTACCGTAGTTTGTCGCCATGCCACGAGCGTGCAAAATTTTTAAGCGTGACATGTTCGGTATCTATTTACTCGGCGTAACATCATGTTTCATATCATACAAAAAAAATTTAGATATATATTGTTTTTGTTTTTTGCTTTTTTTTTAGTTATTTATTTATTTTTTTTAGTTCATTATGCCCCGTACACACGGTCAGATTTTCCGATGGAAAATGTGTGATAGGACCTTGTTATCGAAAATTCTGACCGTGTGTAGGCTCCATCACACATTTTCCATCGGATTTTCCAACACACAAAGTTTGAGAGCAGGATATAAAATTTTCCGACAACAAAATCCGTTGTCGGAAATTCCGATCGTGTGTACACAAATCCGACGGACAAAGTGCCACGCATGCTCAGAATAAATAAAGAGATGAAAGCTATTGGCCACTGCCCCGTTTATAGTCCCGACGTACGTGGTTTACGTCACCGCGTTCAGAACGATCGGATTTTTCCGACAACTTTGTGTGACCGTGTGTATGCAAGACACGTTTGAGCCAACAACTGTCGGAAAAAATCCTAGGATTATGTTGTCGGAATGTCCGAACAAAGTCCGACCGTGTGTACGGGGCATTACTGTGTATTTTCTTCAAACAAATTGCATTTGACAAACCCGCTGCGCAAATATTGTGTGACATAAAAAATTTCAACGACCACCATATTATTCTCTAGGATCTCTGCTGAAAACAAAATACAAAATGTTTGGGGATTCTAACTAATTTTCTAAAAAAACAAATACAGATTTTTACTTGTAAACAAAAAGTGCCAGAAAAACCCTGGTTGGCAAGTAGTTCAGTACTGTAGTTTGTCGCCATTCCACGAGTGTGCGCAAATTTAAATCGTGATATGTTCGGTATCTATTTACTCACCGTAACAGCTTGTTTTACATTTTACAAAACAATAAAAACATGGGATATATAGATATATATCTATATATAGATATAGATATATATCTATAAATAGATATATATCTAGATAGATAGAGATATAGATATATCTATATATATTTATTTATATATATATATAAAATAAATATATATAGATATATATATATATATATATATATATATATATATATATATATATATATATATATATATATAGATATATTTATATGTATATATAGATATATATCTATATATATCTATGTATATATAGATATATATCTATATATATATATATATATATATATATATATATAGGTCTAGATCTATCTATCTATCTATCTATCTATCTATCTATCTCTATATCTATCTCTATATCTATCTCTATATCTATATCTATCTCTATATCTATCTCTATATCTATCTCTATATCTATATCTATATCTATCTCTATATCTATCTCTATATCTATATCTATCTCTATATCTATATCCATCTATCTAGATATATATCTATATATATAGATATATATCCCATGTTTTTATTTTTTTGTAAAATATGATGTTACGGTGAGTAGATACCGAACATATATATAGATATATCTATATATCTATTCATTAAAAATTTAATTTTCTTCTGTTTGAAAGACCGCTGCGCAAAAAAACTGTATGACATGAAAAATTGCAACAAGCGCCATTTTATCCTCTAGAGTCTCTGCTAAAGAAATAATATTAAAAAAAAATACAAAATGTTTGGAGGTTCTAAGTAATTTTCTATTAAAAAAAATACAGATTTTTACTTTTAAACAAAAAGTGCCAAAAAAAGCCTGGTCAGCAAGTGGTTAAGTACTGTAGTTTGTCGCCATTCCCCGAACATGCGCAATTTTAAAGCGTGACATGTTTGGTATCTAATTTACTCAGCGTAGCATCATTTTTTACTTTTTTACACAAAAAATAAAAATTGGGGTATATATTATTTTTTTTTAAATTCATTAAAGTATATTTTCAAAATATCCATAGATGACGCTTTAAAAATGTTTACAGGTTACATGTTTAGAGTTACAGAGGAGGTCTAGTGCTAGAATTATTGCGCTCGCTCTATTGCTCGCAGCGATACCTCACATGTGGTTTGAACACCATTTACATATGCGGGCGCGACTTGCTAATGCGTTCGCTCCTGCGCACGAGCACGAAGGGATGGGGCACTTTAAATTTTGTATTAAAATTTTTTTTCATTATTTTACTTTTCATTTTTACACTAAAAAAATGTTTGATGGTTCTAAGTCATTTTCTATTTAAAAAATACAGACTTTTATTTAAACAAAAAGTGCCACAAAAAAGCCTGGTGGGCAAGTGGTTAAGAGGCGTAGTTTGTCGCCATTCCAGGAGCGTGCACAATTTTAAAGCATGACATGTTCGGTATCTATTTACTCGGTGTTACATCATCTTTTACCTTATACAAAAAAATTTTTTTTTTTTAGTTCATTAAAGTGTATTTTCTCCTGTTTGAAAAACCTCTGCGCAAAATATTGTATGATCTGAGAAAAAAAATTGCAACAACCTCCATTTTATTCTCTAGCCACTTGAGCCCCGGACCATTATGCTGCCTAAGGACCAGAGGTCTTTTTCCAATTTGGCACTGCGTCGCTTTAACTGCTAATTGCGCGGTCATGCAATGCTGTACCCAAACGAAATTTGCGTCCTTTTCTTCCCACAAATAGAGCTTTCTTTTGATGGTATTTGATCACCTCTGCGGTTTTTATTTTTTGCGCTATAAATGGAAAAAGACCGAAAATTTTGAAAAAAAATGATATTTTCTACTTTTTGTTATAAAAAAAATCCAATAAACTCAATTTTAGTCATACATTTAGGCCAAAATGTATTCGGCCACATGTTTTTGGTAAAAAAAATGTCAATAAGCGTATATTTATTGGTTTGCGCAAAAGTTAAAGCGTCTACAAACTAGGGTACATTTTCTGTAATTTACACAGCTTTTAGTTTATGACTGCCTATGTCATTTCTTGAGGTGCTAAAATGGCAGGGCAGTACAAAACCCCCCCAAATGACCCCATTGTGGAAAGTAGACACCCCAAGGAAATTGCTGAGAGGCATGTTGAACCCATTGAATATTTATTTTTTTTGTCCCAAGTGATTGAATAATGACAAAAAAAAAAAAAAAATATTTACAAAAAGTTGTCACTAAATGATATATTGCTCACACAGGCCATGGGCCTATGTGGAATTGCACCCCAAAATACATTCTGCTGCTTCTCCTGAATATGGGGATACCACATGTGTGGGACTTTTTGGGAGCCTAGCCGCGTACGGGGCCCCGAAATCCAATCACCGCCTTCAGGATTTCTAAGGGCGTAAATTTATGATTTCACTCTTTACTGCCTATCACAGTTTCGGAGGCCATGGAATGCCCAGGTGGCACAAAACCCCCCCAAATGACCCCATTTTGGAAAGTAGACACCCCAAGCTATTTCCAGAGAGGCATATTGAGTCCATGGAATATTTTATATTTTGACACAAGTTGCGGGAAAGTGACACATTTTTTTTTTTTTTTTTTTTTGCACAAAGTTGTCACTAAATGATATATTGCTCACACAGGCCATGGGCATATGTGGAATTGCACCCCAAAATACATTTTAGCTGCTTCTCCTGAGTATGGGGATACCACATGTGTGGGACTTTTTGGGAGCCTAGCCGTGTACGGGACCCCGAAAACCAATCACCGCCTTCAGGATTTCTAAGGGTGAAAATTTTTGATTTCACTCTTCACTGCCTATCACAGTTTCGGAGGCCATGGAATGCCCAGGTGGCACAAACCCCCCCCAAATGACCCCATTTTGGAAAGTAGACACCCCAAGCTATTTGCTGAGAGGCATGGTGAGTATTTTGCAGCTCTCATTTGTTTTTGAAAATGAAGAAAGACAAGAAAAAACTTTTTTTTTTTTCTTTTTTCAATTTTCAAAACTTTGTGACAAAAAGTGAGGTCTGCAAAATACTCACTATACCTCTCATCAAATAGCTTGGGGTGTCTACTTTCCAAAATGGGGTCATTTGGGGGGGGTTTGTGCCACCTGGGCATTCCATGGTCTCCGAAACTGTGATAAGCAGTCAAGAGAGAAATCAAAAATTCACGCCCTTAGAAAGCCTGAAGGCGGTGCTTGGTTTTCGGGGTTCCGTACGCGGCTAGGCTCCCAAAAAGTCTCACACATGTGGTATCCCCGTACTCAGGAGAAGCAGCAGAATGTATTTTGGGGTATAATTTCACATATTCCCATGGCATGTTTGAGCAATATATCATTTAGTGACAATTTTGTGCAAAAAAAAAAAAAAAATTGTCTCTTTCCCGCAACTTGTGTCGCAATATAAAATATTCCATGGACTCGACATGACTCTCAGCAAATAGCTTGGGGTGTCTACTTTCCAAAATGGGGTCATTTGGGGGGGGTTTTGAACTGTCCTGGCATTTTATGCACAACATTTAGAAGCTTATGTCACACATCACCCACTCTTCTAACCACTTGAAGACAAAGCCCTTTCTGACACTTATTGTTTACATGAAAAAGTTTTTTTTTTTTGCAAGAAAATTACTTTGAACCCCCAAACATTATATATTTTTTTAAAGCAAATGCCCTACAGATTAAAATGGTGGGTGTTTCATTTTTTTTTTTCACACAGTATTTGCGCAGCGATTTTTCAAACGCATTTTTTGGGGAAAAAACACACTTTTTTAAATTTTAATGCACTAAAACACACTATATTGCCCAAATGTTTGATGAAATAAAAAAGATGATCTTAGGCCGAGTACATGGATACCAAACATGACATGCTTTACAATTGCGCACAAACGTGCAGTGGCAACAAAATAAATACATTTTTAAAAGCCTTTAAAAGCCTTTACAGGTTACCACTTTAGATTTACAGAGGAGGTCTACTGCAAAAATTACTGCCCTCGATCTAACCTTCGCGGTGATACCTCACATGCATGGTGCAATTGCTGTTTACGTTTGACGACAGACCGCCGCTTGCGTTCGCCTTAGTGCGAGAGCAGGGGGCGACAGGGGTGCTTTTTTTTTTTTTTTTTTTTTTTTTTTTTTCTTTATTATTTTTTTGCTTTTTTATCTTATTTTTAAACTGTTCCTTTCATTTTTATTTTTTTTTAATCATTTTTATTGTTATCTCGGGGAATGTAAATATCCCCTATGATAGCAATAGGTAGTGACAGGTACTCTTTTTTGAAAAAATTGGGGTCTATTAGACCCTAGATCTCTCCTCTGCCCTCAAAGCATCTGACCACACCAAGATCGGTGTGATAAAATGCTTCCCCAATTTCCCAATGGCGCTATTTACATCCAGCGAAATCTAAGTCATAAAATGCTCGTAGCTTCCGGTTTCTTAGGCCATAGATATGTTTGGAGCCACTCTGGTCTCTGATCAGCTCTATGGTCAGCTGGCTGAATCACCGGCTGCATTCTCAGGTTCCCTGTTGAGACAGGAGAGCCAGAGAAAAACACGGAAGACGGTGGGGGGGGGGGCATTCCCTCCCACGGCTTGTAAAAGCAGTCTAGAGGCTAATTAGCCGCTAGGATTGCTTTTACATGAAAGCCGACCGCTGGCTGAAAAGAATGATACCAAGATGATACCTAAACCTGCAGGCATCATTCTGGTATAACCACTCAAAGTTGTGAATGGCGTACCTGAAGACAAAAAAATGGTTAACAATAAAGCACAGTAAACGGTAAAGTATAAAAAATTGCATACCTGAAAAGCAAACATGATAAAACATAATAACAATAAAACATTGCAGAATAGAATACAGTAAAAAAGAGCAGAACAATAGAGAGAATAGAGAGAGAGAGAACAATAAAACGACAACTATTTTTTTTTATTTTATATATATATATATATTTTTTTTTTTTTTTACACTTTTTTTGTAACTAACTTTTATAACTGTAACCGGTTCCAGGTTCGGGTCTCTCAAAATGCGATGGCATCTTGGGAGACCCTGTGAAAGTGTGCCTAGTCTGTGCAATGCTGTACCCTACGCTAATACTCAACTAGTGCATGGTAGCGTTCAAAACATTCACCAATGCAAAGACCAGGATTGTCAGGACAGGAGGGACAATAATAGCGGGTGTCACGCCTATATCCGCGCTTGCTGCAGACACAACATCTTTTTTGGGGGGGTTCGTTGGGTAGGGGTACTCGGGAGGACATAAAGAAAATGCCTCTCATGCAGCCGACTGCATTTGGTTGGGGATGTGAATGGGGGAAGTACGGGCGCTGCAGAAGCGGTGGGTTCCCAATTAGGATTGGCGAATGCAGCAGGAACGGCATTATGGGCACGACGGGCCTGTGTTTGTCTTTTTGGTGGCAGCGGGACACTACTTGTGCTTGCCACCTCACCAGCTTGAACTGCACTTATGGGACTCGCCACGTCACCAAGTGTTACTGCAGTGCTGGTTTGACTACGACCGGGGTGTACTAGGCCGCTGGCGCTTGCCAGTTCACCAAAACGCTACCAAAAAATCTGTTGGCGATCGCAGGGATCAGGCCTGACTCTGCGAACGCTGCAGTTATGCGTTTAGTGTTTTGTAATTGACAGTGATCGATCGATACTGCACTTGGGTGGGCTGGGCTGGGCCGGGCGGAGGGGCAAAACGCAGGTGCTAGCAGGTATCTGGGCTGATCCAGCTAACACTGCGTTTGTGAGAACCCTAAACTGCTGGGGATGCTAGTATAGATCTGATCGGATCAGATATTGATCCGTTCAGATACTATACCACTAAGGGTGGTGTACAGTGCGTGCGTGGGTGTTAGCGGTACTGGCGCTAACCTGACGCTGCCTGGGGCTGGTGCTTGCCAGTTCACCAAAATACTACCAAAAAAACTGTTAGCGATCGCAGGGATCAGGCCTGACTCTGCGAACGCTGCAGTTATGCATTTAGTGTTTTGTAAGTGTCAGTGATCGATCGATACTGCACTTGGGTGGGCTGGGCCGGGCGGAGGGGCAAAACGCAGGTGCTAGCGGGTATCTGGGCTGATTCCGCTAACACTGCGTTTTTGGGAACCCTAAACTGCTGGGGACACTAGTATAGATCTGATCGGATCAGATATTGATCCGTTCAGATACTATACCACTAAGGGAGGCGTATGCTGCGTGCGTGGGTGTTAGCGGTACTGGCGCTAACCTGACCCTGCCTGGGGCTGGTGCTTGCCAGTTCACCAAAATACTACCAAAAAAACTGTTAGCGATCGCAGGGATCAGGCCTGACTCTGCGAACGCTGCAGTCATGCGTTTAGTGCCTTGTAAGTGACAGTGATCGATCGATACTGCACTTGGGTGGGCTGGGCTGGGCCGGGCAGAGGGGCAAAACGCAGGTGCTAGCAGGTATCTGGGCTGATCCCGCTAACACTGCGTTTTTGGGAACCCTAAACTGCTGGGGACGCTAGTATAGATCTGATCGGATCAGATATTGATGCGATCAGATACTATACCACTAAGGGAGGCGCATGCTGCGTGCGTGGGTGTTAGCGGTACTGGCGCTAATCTGACGCTGCCTGGGGCGACGCATATCACCGCCGGGCGATCAGGGGGCTAAACCTTTATTCGGTAATAAACGGCGGGTGCCCTGACACTATAAAAAATAAACAAACTAACCAGCGTCAACCGTAACGGTTATACGGTGATCAGTGGTGAAAGGGTTAACTAGGGGGCAATCAAGGGGTTAAAACATTTATTAGATAGTATATGGGGGTCCCTGACGCTATAAAACGCTGACGGCGAACCTAAATATTTATGTCCCTAACTAGCGTCACCAGCGACACTAATACAGCGATCAGAAAAATGATCGCTTAGTGACACTGGTGACAGGGGGTGATCAAGGGGTTAAAACTTTATTAGGGGGGTTAGGGGGGTACCCTAGACCTAAAGGGGGGTAACAGTATCTGTCCCAACACTGTAACTGTCACAAACTGACACTATGCAGTAATCAGAAAAAAAAAAAAAAAACTGCTGGTGTCAGTTTGTGACAGGGGGGGGGGGGTGATTGGGGGGGGATCGGGGGGCGATCGGGGGGGGGGATCGGGGTGTTTTGTGTGCCTGGCATGTTCTACTGTGTGTGTGTGTGTGTTGGTGCACTCACATTGATGTCTTCTCTCCTCGGGCCGGAACGGAAATTACCGAGCCGAGGAGAGATGACATCATTTCCTTTGCTGCTGTTTAGCATACAGCAGCAAAGGAATGATTCGATTGGCCGGCGGCGATCGCGAGGGGGGGGCCACGAACGGATGGTCTCCCCCTCACCACCGATCGCCGCTGGACAAACGACGACCGCCTCGGCCACCGGGGGGGGGTCCGATTGGACCCCCCACCCGCGGAAGGCAAATCACGTACCCTGTACGTGATTTTGCCTGTCCGTGCCACTTTGCCGACGTACATCGGCGTGAGGCGGTCGTCAAGTGGCTAGGGTCTCTGCTAAAAAAAATTTTAAAAAAATGTTTGGGGGTTCTTAGTAATTTTCTACAAAAAAAAATTGACTTTTTACTTGTAAACAAACTGCCAGAAAAATCCTGGTCGGCAAGTGGTTAAGTACCGTAGTTTGTCACCATTCCACGAACGTGTGCTATTTTAAAGCGTGACATGTTGGGTATCTATTTACTCGTCGTAACATCATCTTATACATTATCCAAAAAAGTAAATAAAAAATTGGGGTATATATCTTGTTTTTTCTTTATTTCATTAAAGTGTATTTTCTCCAGTTTGAAAAACAGCTGTGCAAAAAACTGTATGACATAAAAAAAAAATGCGTTTAAAAAAACGCTGCACAAATACTGTGTGACATAAAAAATTGCAACAACCTACAAAAAAAATAAAAAATTACCCGACATGTCTTGCTTTAAAATTGCGCATGCTTGTGGAATGGCGCCAAACTTTGGGACTTAAAAAATCTCCATAGGCGATAATTTTTTAAAAAATTTTTTTACAGGTTACCAGTTAAGAGTTACAGAGGAGGTCTAGTGCTAGAATTGTTGCTTTTGCTCTAACCCACCCGGTGATCCCTCACATGTGTGATTTGGACTTACGTGTGCGCGAGCACACGGGGATGGGGTTGCTTTAAAAAAAATTTTCTTTTTCTTTAATTTTTTTATTTTTACACTTTCTCTTTTTATTTTATTTTTTGGATCACGTTTATTACTATTACAAGGAATGTAAACATCTATTGTAATCGGAATGGTGTGTGATGTGACAGGTCCTCTTTATGGAGAGATCTGGGGTCCAAAAGAGTCCAAATCTCTTCTTTACCTGTTAAAAGCAAAGGAAAATTATTATTATTATTATTATTATTTTTTTTTTTTTTTTTTTTAACTTTAAAAAAAAAAAAAAAAAACATTTCTTTATGCCCGAGAACAGGAAGTGACATCGGAGGTCACTCCAGTCCTCCAAGGGCATAGAGCTAAGTGGGGAGGGGCAATCTTGCCCTCACTCGATTTCCGTCCTGGTCAGCAGCCGGCTCGGATACCTTCCGGGTTTACCAACGGCTTTGGTAAACGGGAAGAGGGGCGACCTCTCTCACCATCTCTAAAAGTGATTGGGGCGACCTCTCCCGCCACCTCTAAAAGTGATTGGGGGGGCGACCTCTCCCGCCACCTCTAAAAGTGACTGGGGGCGACCTCTCCCGCCACCTCTAAAAGTGATTGGGGGGCGACCTCTCCCATCACCTCTAAAAGTGATTAGGGGGGCGACCTCTCCCGCCACCTCTAAAAGTGACTGGGGGCTACCTCTCCCGCCACCTCTAAAAGTGATTGGGGGGCGACCTCTCCCATCACCTCTAAAAGTGATTGGGGGCGACCTCTCCCGCCACCTCTAAAAGTGATTGGGGGCGACCTCTCCCGCCACCTCTAAAAGTGACTGGGGGGCCTCTCCCGCCACCTCTAAAAGTGACTGGGGGGGCCTCTCCCGCCACCTCTAAAAGTGACTGGGGGGGGCGACCTCTCCCGCCACCTCTAAAAGTGACTGGGGGGCGACCTCTCCCTCCACCTCTAAAAGTGATTGGGGGCCGACCTCTCCCGCCACCTCTAAAAGTGATTGGGGCGACCTCTCCCGCCACCTCTAAAAGTGACTGGGGGGCGACCTCTCCCTCCACCTCTAAAAGTGATTGGGGGCCGACCTCTCCCACCACCTCTAAAAGTGATTGGGGCGACCTCTCCCGCCACCTCTAAAAGTGATTGGGGGCCGACCTCTCCCGCCACCTCTAAAAGTGATTGGGGGCCGACCTCTCCCGCCACCTCTAAAAGTGATTGGGGGCCGACCTCTCCCGCCACCTCTAAAAGTGATTGGGGGCCGACCTCTCCCGCCACCTCTAAAAGTGATTGGGGGCCGACCTCTCCCGCCACCTCTAAAAGTGATTGGGGGCCGACCTCTCCCGCCACCTCTAAAAGTGACTGGGGGGCGACCTCTTCCGCCACCTCTAAAAGTGACTGTGGGGGCGACCTCTCCCGCCACCTCTAAAAGTGACTGGGGGCGACCTCTCCCGCCACCTCTAAAAGTGACTGGGGGGGCCTCTCCCGCCACCTCTAAAAGTGATTGGGGGGGCGACCTCTCCCGCCACCTCTAAAAGTGATTGGGGGGGCGACCTCTCCCGCCACCTCTAAAAGTGATTGGGGGGGCGACCTCTCCCGCCACCTCTAAAAGTGACTGGGGGCGACCTCTCCCGCCACCTCTAAAAGTGACTGGGGGGGCCTCTCCCGCCACCTCTAAAAGTGATTGGGGGGGCGACCTCTCCCGCCACCTCTAAAAGTGATTGGGGGGGCGACCTCTCCCGCCACCTCTAAAAGTGATTCTGCGGCCGGGATCAATTGTGCCACCGAATCTCCGAAAGAACAAAAAGATACCGGGGTTATGGCAGCTAGAACAACAATATGTAACATCAAAGTAACGACATATTTTCCGAGTTAGGGGGTCGGCACGTTGGATGTGACTTTGTAGGAAAACCCCCCAAAAACCTGAGTTTTGAAGTTGTGTGACGTTCGTGCCCTCGTCTGCTGGGTTAGGGTGGTGATTATCTAAGTTCATATAATCAATGCCGTCCGCCTCTTCCCGGCCTGATTACATCGGTGGATTGTGCTCTGAACTCTCTCCAGCCTCCGCACGCTCCAATCTCGGCAATCAGCCTGCTCTCTCCTAATGACATCCCTCTGAGACGAGACAATCGGCTTCCACCGGCCATATGTTCTCCCTCAGCAAAAAAAAGCTACATCTTAATGCCCTATTCCGGTGCAAAACGGGCAGTGTAGTAGAATTTCATATTAACCAATATATATTTTATGTTATTCATATTAATTTGCATATGTTTTATTGATAATGTAATTATTATTCATATTATTATTAATATTATTATTATATAGTAGTGGTTTTATCAATATTATTGTTCAATAATTAAAGCAATAGCTATTAATCTTTATTAATGTATACTGTGTTTTCCATAGATATAGAAAGTCTTCATTTTTAAATGTTGAACTTTAGATGACCTCTCTGCTTCTTTCTGATATTTTTTATAAGATAGTTTACTGGGTGAAAGTTCATTAGGGTAGTTCATTTTTAGTTTTCAAGTACCGTATATACTCGAGTATAAGTCGTTCCGAGTATAAGTCGAGGCCCTAATTTACCACAAAAAAATGGGAAAAACTTATTGACCCGAGTATAAGACGAGGGTGAGAAATGCACAGCTACTGTAATTGGAAAAGAGGGTCAACAATGCCCATTTGCAGCATCACTGTGCCCATTTGCATGCCTCACTGTGCCCATTTGCAGCCATAGGTCCCTTGAACTTCAAACTGGGTAGTTAAGGGTTCCTAGATGCCCCCTAGCTGCAGCCAAAATTTGGGGTCTCTGAACCCAAAGGGTCCCGAAATGACATTGCTGCAGATGGACACAGTTGACCGAATTTGGGGCCCCAAATCTCGGGACCACTTAGTGCTAAGAACCCCAAATTTGGTATGCAATCCCAGTGGAACTAGCACCATAACATTTCCAAAGCTGGGGTGTCTAGCACCAAGTGGCCCCGAGACACAGGGCCCCAAAAATCAGTTCAGATAATGTCAAGCACTTTTCTGCAGCAGAGAATTACATTTTCCGAACTGGCTTTGGGGCCCCGTATCTCAGGGCCACTTGGTGCTAGGAACTTCAACTTTGGATATGTTGTGATACCAGTTCCACTGGGTTTGCACACCAAATTTGGGGTTCCTAGCACCAAGTGGCCCTGAGATATGGGGCCCCAAAGTCAGTTCAGAAAATGTCAAGCACTTTTCTGCAGCAGAGAATGACATTTTCCGAACCGATTTTGGGGCCCCGTATCTCGGGGCCACTTAATACTAGGAACTTCATCTTTGGATATGTTATGATACCAGTTCCATTTGGTTTGCACACCAAAATTGGGGTTCCTAGCACCAAGTGGCCCTGAGATACGAGGCCCCAAAGTCGGTTCGGAAAATGAAATTTTTTACTGCAGAAAAGTGCTTGACTCGAGTATAAGTCGAGGGGGGCACTTTCAGCACAAAAAAATGTGCTGAAAAATTCGACTTATACTCGAGTATATATGGTAAGTGCTAATTAGAAAAGAAAACACTTGACAGCAGCTGAATTACAGCCTGATAAGATAAGAACATCTTATACAGGTGGTTTAGAAATAATTATGTGGAATATGGGAAAGTTATGTACAGTACATTAATTAAGTGTGACAGGGTTAAACAAAGGTCTGCTTGTGCCCTCATTAAAACGGTTAAAATACATTGATTAACCAGTTGCCAACCGGCCCATAGCCAAATGACGGCTGCAGGGCGGTTGGATAACTCTGGGATCACGTCATATGACGTGATTCCAGAAAACTTCTCCCGCGCGCCCCATGGGGCGCGCACACGGGAATATCCTTGACCACCGGGTCCAGAGGACCCGGCGCGTCAAGGATCACGGTAAACGGCCGCTAATCGCGGCCATTTACCATGTGATCGCTCCGTCAAATGACTGAGCAATCACATGTAAACAAACCGGCGTCATGATATGACACCGGTTCCTCCCTCCCCTCTCTGTACCGATCGGTACAGAGGGGGAGAGATCGGATGGGAGCCGCGCTGTGGGCTGGATGTGTAGTGCCCACAGCGCTACTCATTGACGTGCAGTCACATCCATCCCTCCATGCTCAGCCATCCCCCCCATGCTCAGCAATACTCAGCACTACTCTGCAATACCCCGTAATGCCCTGCAATGCCCCGCAATACTCTGCAATGCCCCGCAATACTCTGCAATGCCCCGCAATACCCCGCGATACTCTGCAATGCCCCGCAATACTCTGCAATGCCCCGCGATACTCTGCAATGCCCCGCGATACTCTGCAATGCCCCGCGATACTCTGCAATGCCCCGCGATACTCTGCAATGCCCCGCAATACTCTGCAATGGCCCGCAATACTCTGCAATGCCCTGCAATGCCCCGCAATACTCTGCAATGCCCCGCAATACTCTGCAATGCCCCGCAATGCCCCGCAATACTCTGCAATGCCCCGCAATACTCTGCAATGCCCCGCAATACTCTGCAATGCCCCGCAATACTCTGCAATGCCCCGCAATAGTCTGCAATGCCCCGCAATACTCTGCAATACTCTGCAATGCCCCGCAATACTCTGCAATGCCCCGCAATACTCTGCAATGCCCCGCAATGCCCCGCGATACTCTGCAATGCCCCGCGATACTCTGCAATGCCCCGCGATACTCTGCAATGCCCCGCAATACTCTGCAATGCCCCGCAATACTCTGCAATGCCCCGCAATACCCCGCAATACTCTGCAATGCCCCGCAATACTCTGCAATGCCCTGCAATACCCCGCAATACTCTGCAATGCCCCGCAATACTCTGCAATACCCTGCAATGCCCTGCAATGCCCCACAATACTCTGCAATGCCCCGCAATACTCTGCAATACTCTGCAATGCCCCGCAATACTCTGCAATGCCCCGCAATACTCTGCAATGCCCCGAAATAGTCTGCAATGCCCCGCAATAGTCTGCAATACTCTGCAATGCCCCGCAATACTCTACAATGCCCCACAATACTCTGCAATGCCCCGCAATACTCTGCAATACCCCGCAATACTCTGCAATGCCCCGCGATACTCTGCAATGCCCCGCGATACTCTGCAATGCCCCGCGATACTCTGCAATGCCCCGCGATACTCTGCAATGGCCCGCAATACTCTGCAATGCCCTGCAATGCCCCGCAATACTCTGCAATGCCCCGCAATACTCTGCAATGCCCCGCAATACCCCGCAATACTCTGCAATGCCCCGCAATACTCTGCAATGCCCCGCAATACTCTGCAATGCCCCGCAATACTCTGCAATGCCCCGCAATACTCTGCAATGCCCCGCAATAGTCTGCAATGCCCCGCAATACTCTGCAATACTCTGCAATGCCCCGCAATACTCTGCAATGCCCCGCAATACTCTGCAATGCCCCGCAATGCCCCGCGATACTCTGCAATGCCCCGCGATACTCTGCAATGCCCCGCGATACTCTGCAATGCCCCGCGATACTCTGCAATGCCCCGCAATACTCTGCAATGCCCCGCAATACTCTGCAATGCCCCGCAATACCCCGCAATACTCTGCAATGCCCCGCAATACTCTGCAATGCCCTGCAATACCCCGCAATACTCTGCAATGCCCCGCAATACTCTGCAATACCCTGCAATGCCCTGCAATGCCCCACAATACTCTGCAATGCCCCGCAATACTCTGCAATACTCTGCAATGCCCCGCAATACTCTGCAATGCCCCGCAATACTCTGCAATGCCCCGAAATAGTCTGCAATGCCCCGCAATAGTCTGCAATACTCTGCAATGCCCCGCAATACTCTACAATGCCCCACAATACTCTGCAATGCCCCGCAATACTCTGCAATGCCCTGCAATACCCCGCAATACTCTGCAATGCCCCGCAATACTCTGCAATGCCCTGCAATGCCCCGCAATACTCTGCAATGCCCCGCAATACTCTGCAATGCCCCGCAATACTCTGCAATGCCCCGCAATACTCTGCAATGCCCCGCAATACTCTGCAATGCCCCGCAATACTCTGCAATGCCCCGCAATAGTCTGCAATGCCCCGCAATAGTCTGCAATGCCCCGCAATAGTCTGCAATGCCCCGCAATAGTCTGCAATACTCTGCAATGCCCTGCAATACTTTGCAATGCCCTGCAATACTTTGCAATGCCCCGCAATACTCTGCAATACTCTGCAATGCCCTGCAATACTCTGCAAAGCTCTGCAATTCCCCGCAATACTCTGCAATACCCTGCCATACTCTGAAATACCCAGCCATACTCTGCCATACCCGGTGATACCCAGCCATACTTTGCCATGCTCAGACGGGCCGGTCTGAGTATTTCTGGGATTTTCACACACAACCATCTCTCGGTGTTTACAGAGAATGGTGGGAAAAAGAGAAAATATCCAGTGAGTGGCAGTTGTGTGGAGGACAATGCCTTGTTGATGTCAGAGGAGAATGGGCAGACTGGTTCCAGATGATAGAAAGACAACAGTAACTCGAATAACCTTTCGTTACACCCAAGGTATGCAGAATACCATCTCTGAAAGCACAACACATCCAACCTTGAAGCAGATGGGCTACAGCAGCAGAATACCACACTGGGTGCCACTCCTGTCGGCCAAGAAACTGAGGCTACAATTGGCACAGGATCATCAAAATTGGACAATAGAAGATTGGGAAAACTTTGGTCTGAGTCTGGATTTCAGTTGCGACATTCAGATGGTGGGGTCAGAATTTGGCGCATGGATC